>JAOYFF010000047.1:18275346-18289575 GCA_025773925.1 Cryptomyrus ogoouensis | reverse complement strand
AAACTCAACTAATTTCATTTCGGGGGTGTTTTAAAAAAATTGACTCGTTGGCAAAGCTTTTGAGAGGGGGTTTTTTAAAAAAAAAATTTTTTTTACCCCCTTGCTATCCCCCCCCCCCCCCCCCCCGAGTGTTCTCCATAAATATTCTGGACCCCTGCAGAGTTCCTGGGAGGTAGTTTGCTGGCTAATCATTGAACCTATCAAACCTACAGGAATGTTGCCCTTGCTGTTCTCACCTTCTGCTGGTGGATGACTGCTCCCCCAAGACAGTCTGTTAAGCATGTACAAGTTATGTTTCCCTTTTCTCACTCAAAAATGCACATGCACCTGCAAATGGACAAACGTATATATACATACACACCCATAGACATACAAGCACCTGAAAATCCAGTTAGACCTATACACACAGAACCTACCAATGGACACATACAGACTCATACAGAAAAATACACCTATAGAGGCATACAAAACACACAAGACCCACAAAATCAGAAATACATATACATATACCTATCAATGCTTCTGTAAATACATATTCACAGACACTCAAAAATGTGCTTCCCACCTCCCAAAAAAAATAACGCATAATCAGGCTCAATGTAAAACCAAACGTCAGAAAACACATGTACATAAGCAAGTCCAGTATGTCACTTTTTTGTCTAATTTTCGTCTGGATATCAGTGACATTCCAAGGACTGACCCTGTGGGGGTGACATGACACGGGTGACGAGCTGAGGATGTGCTGGGTGCAATATAACGGGACTGACCCTCATCAACCAGAGGGAGACCAGTCTTGGTCCTCATACAGAGATAATGTCTAACGTGTGCATTTTCAACGTGTGCTTTATTCTGACCGGTGATTCAGTGGGTACCATTGTGGACAGACATTTTCTCCATGTTATTATTGGTTCCTTTCAAATATTCTGGCATCCTGTCAATTTAGATATTCAGTTTAGGCAAATCAATTGCTTTATATTGGGCTTGTTGTGACACCTCATCCACACTGTCCAGTACCTCATTCCCCGCGCTTCCTTGCAAAGCCTCTAGACTTGCTGCCCCAGTAATTCTGAAAATGAACAAACTTCAACCTATATCCCACTAAGAAAAATAATGATGGCACCAGTATTTACATGCTCTCTTTCAGCTTTGTCTGTTGCTGATAAGGCCATAGAACTGCAAGGATCAAAAAGGTTTCTATTTGTTGTATAATAACTCACCCCACCTCTGCGCATTTCAATGAGCCTTGACTCTAATTAACTGGAGTTCTTCCAGGAAGCCTGATGCATTGACAGATGCACTGATGGAAATGATCAGAATAACAGTATTTTTTGTCTGGTTCCGCAGAGAATGATATAAGGTGTGGATTTGGTTATTATGCCCAATGCACCCCCAGAGTGCTTGTGTGTGTGTGTGCTGAGGGCACCTAGGGATGGTGTAGCTAAGCATTAACCGACCGCCCCTCCAATAGCGTGAGTGTGCACACTTAGGGCTGGGAAAGCAGGGATGGCCCAGCCCTACATTCCAAAGCAAAAGAGTAAACACATAGAAAGAGTAAATACGCAGAAAGAGTAAATACGTAGACCTGTAAAGAGTCACCTGGCCTCACCTAGGGGACAGCCATTCCTGTCATTCCTGGGGGCCAGCATGTCCCTCCCCTACCCCGCACAGCATTCCACCTGTGGCAAAGCCAACCCCCCCCCCCGCCCCACCACCCCCCCCCCCCCCCCCCACATTCTCCCACCTCCTCATTACAAGGGGGCATTCATCCCATGCCAACACACCTGTTGGGTTCTATACCCTCCCTCATGAAGAGTGACTCTCTAAATGAAAAAGTACAGCTAAGATTTGGACTGTGAGTTAATATAAGCATTACTGTGCTGACATAATCTGGGAAAATGTAAAATAACTGCAAAAACTAAAACAAATGAATGCACATGTCTCTGTGATCTGGTAATGGAATTGTCTTGTCCTGAAGGTATATATTCATCCTAGGGATGTTCTTGGCCATTTAAAAAACATTATATGCTCCTACAGTAATTATGTTACTACGAGAAAAGTCTGACATGTGCCTTTGGGGTCAATTTGACCCCAGGGTAAGGGTGAGAGATATAGGCTTGCTGGGGATAAGTATATTATAAAGCCCGCAACACCAAATGTGAATTTGCTGTGTGTCTCCTAAAGCAAAGCACAATCCTTTTGGTGAATATGAACTGATTTTGAGAAATGCTTTAACTCATTGTCTTTCGTGTCAGTCTGTAACTGCCTGTCTACTCTGTTCTGGTCAGAAGCAAAATTTCCAGCCTGTGTTAAAACGATCTCAGACATCATGCACAGTAAATGAAAACATTAAAATGGGCTTTTAAGCTGTTTCATCAGACTCAGATCCACATTACAAAAAGCAGCACAAATGAATCATGATTCTATAGAAACTGGGTCACAGCGACATGACCGAATAAATAACAATCATGCAAATTGGTGTGACAGCATAACACCTTCACCTTTAGCTTGTTGTTAGTCTGCATGTGACCTCAGATTTTCATCATTACATCTTTCATCCTCGTGAAAAATCATTGACAGTGCACTAACCACCCCTCGGCACTGATATCATCACATGCTTCAAGTTAGATGGGAAATGATGCTTTATTTGCACAAGAACAAGTACATTGGAATGTTTTTTCCTGCATAATCCATTTGTTCTTCTGCGAGATATACATATATACAGATGACAGCAATGCTTGGGGTCTAAGTACAGGGTCAGGCCATTTTTGCAGCATTCCTGGAGCAGGATGACCTGCCTGTAATGGTGTGGGTCATAGACTATCCACCTCTAGGCTGAATAAAGGGTAATAATTTACATTAACTGTACTTTCATAATGCCTTAATAATGCATTCATAAGCAACATGTCAGTTTACCTTAACATCCTAACATGTCTTAATAGCTGCAATATGCATTGATAACAAACATTTTACAATTATAAGATTATAATGTTTATTATCATATAATGTTTGTTATTAATGTATATTAGAGCTAAATGTTAGATGCACTGTATGTTCTATGAATGCCTTATGAAGATGCAGTTAATGCAAAGCATTACCAAATAAAGTGTCTCTTCAGGATTTGGAAAAAGAACAAAGAGGCAAACTGGGAATGCATGACAAACCATTGATGGATTAGCTCCATACCCAAAACTCTCCATTTGGCCTCATCAATAAACGGGACTCAGAACATGAGGGACATTTCACATTGATCAGAATCAGAATAAGAACTCACTTTATTGCCAGTACGTGCGAACGCACCAGAATTGTTTGTGATCCAGTGTCAAATATGAAGTACAGGACAAAATTACAAGACATACAGGGAAACACTTCACAGAACACTCTGCACAAAAAAATAGGAATACAAACAAGAGTGCAACATTTTACAGAAGACACAGTGCAAGACGTCTAAGACAATAAGTGATGTGCTTATCTGGTCAATTCAGATCCTATGTGTAAAACCTACATTTACTTTGTTATTTAACTGCATTTCACTGAATACGTTCCAGGAATCTCTGTCATTCTTCCGTTGTGCAGCTGAAAGTGTTCAAACTCCTACTGCAATCTAAAAAAATAATAATAGAATCCAATAACATGAATTTGAATTGAATTTGAATTAAAATTTTTATTTCGGCCACGTACATACACACACACATACATACATATACTTAATACACATTGACCGAAAAGGTATAGGATGAAGGTTTTGCCCAGAATGGGCAATCTTATCCGTAAAGGGCCGGTGTGTATGCAAGTTTTTGGGATAACCTGTAGGTCAGCTGTTCAAACCCAGGTGTGAGGACTCCAGCCAATCAGTCCTCTAATTAGTAATTTAATTAGGGAGTTGCGGCCCTTTCTGGATAAGATTGCCCACCCCTGCTTTAGCGTATTGTACCTACCTTTTCTACATAACATTGTCTAATAGGTAACCTTTTCACTATTATTTTAAACATAAAATCAAGAATAAAAGTGTTTCCCCCACAATAATGTTTAGGTTTATATTTGTTTGCCATCTTATTTTTATTTATTTATTTACTTTAATTTTCAGTGAAATACACGTTCTTAATTCCTCATCAGAGCTATTCCATAAATGTACCCCTTTGACAGACATGCATCTATTTTTTAAATATTTGTCCTCAACCTTGTTTTTAAACATACCTTTTTCCCTGAGTTTATACTTGCTCACTCTAATTTCAAACAACCTCTGAATACAGTTTGGAAGTAAGTTATTTTGTGCTTTGTACATTATCTGTGCAGTATTTCGATCAAATTTCTTTGAAATAACCAACTGGCAAACCTATAAACAAGATCATAAAAAAGTTGTTCAATCTCTGTTTTGATGTATAGAATCTTGCTAGAGTCAGTATAACTAAGTGTGAGTTCTGATATCTGTCACAGCAGAAGGTGGATAAATATGATTTGGGTTAAGGGTTAGAGTTGTTTTGAATTTCCATAAAAATAGTATTAATGCCATTAAATTCATTGCTGGGCTTTTCCAACTTTGTTCAGCCTGGTGATGGAGAGTCTCTGGCACCCAACATTACAGGCCGGTCATCCTCATTTATGCTGGGGGTGAGACAAGGGATGACGTCACAGCAGAGGGTTGATTACCACTGAATGATTTTTCATGCACTGCCTTGCAGATGAGGACAAAAGTAGCAATGATTCTGACAATGTGGTCACATGCAGACTAACAACAAGATAAAATTGACTGTTATTTTTATTTCTGTCACGTCACTGTGACCCAGATTCTATTCACAATGACATTCTAAGATTTATTTATATGAAATCGTGACTCATTTGTACTGCTGTTGGAACACTATTTTGTGCCTCACAAGTTCAAAAGTGATCATTTTTTTCTTATTTTGTTTGAATCATTCATATTTAAACACACAATGCCTATTCTTTTTATCTGATCACTTTCATTTACATAATCATTTAAGTTGAGAAATAACTTTGCACAGTTTGTATAATTTTGCTCCCGAACTGGGGTGCATTTCCCGATAAGGAACTATCTTGGTGAACAATGAACAAGTTAGAAAACAATGTAGGTAAACAATTAATGAGTTTTGAGAGAGTTTCCTGAAGCCCTAGTTTATCCAACATTTAACAAACGTAAAGTACTGTAGTTACTGATGTCAGAAGGAGTTTGACATTGGGGGGAGGGGGAGGCTGAATTTGCCCCACTAGCTGGGGTGCAATAAGCACATTGAGAAAGATTTTTAAATAAGAAAGATTTCATCATTTAAATTAAGACTAACTGTTTAGGGTGCAGTTTCTCAATTAAATATAACTCAAAAAAGTATCATATGATAAAATGATTTTGTCTGCTATAGGACTACAAGCTCATTTAGCATGTTCAGCAAAATGGTTTCAATAACGCAAATTCATAATGAAGAATAAAGAATGCGCTTATTCGTCTTATTGGTTTCACGGGTGGGATTTGGCAGGTGGGGGAACTGCACAGTGCAGCACCGGAAAATGATTCACCTTAAAATTACTCTCCAATTGACTACATCCACAGTGCTACATTTTCATTTAAAATCTGAGTTTTCAAAAAAAAACAATTGCCATCCACACAGCCATTTTCACATCATTCACAAGTATTTCCATACACACTGAAACTATTAGCCTACATTGGACATGTGAGCATTGACAGTGATCGGTAAATTGTTTTTGTGCAAATATGCAGCAGTCACACTCATAGATCAGCAACAGGAAAAGCAGAAAGAAACGCCATGTTGGAATGCTGTTTACTTTTGTGTAGGGTGACCAGATGACCAATAAGGCAATGACAGGGTATAACTACCCTGCCTCTGTTCAGTTCCCCAGTGGTTCGTGGTTCGCACCAAATCCACCCAGATCCCTAACGGGGGGGGGCCTTACACTCTTTTCCATATAGGGTATCATGTTAACCTGCATCCAGTCCTTGTGCAAATTGCACTACATAGCCTGCCTGTTAAAGAGACTACAGAAATAGCAAGCTAAAGTGTTATAAAGAAAAGAGAACTCCAGTAGAGTTTCCTCGTTGAAAAATCATCCACTTCACAAGTTAAACCATATTCTTTAGCCCCAAAGTAGATCCCCACACTCACAAACTTGAGCCAGCACACGTTAGTTACGATGATAACTGAATGGAGTGTTCAACATTATGCTAATTACAAAACATTAGGAAAGACAATTTCTGTGATTTGCCTGTGAGTTTTACTTTTAGCTTGCAAGCTTGCACAGGTTAAAATGACAGCTAACATTACTGTGAATCAAGCTGCTTTAAGTAGCACCGTCACGAATAGCAAACGTTAACATTAGATAGTACGTTAACTTACTTAAATCTCTTTGTGGTTGGCTACAAGTGCATCAACAAGTTGATCCAGCTACAGCATATTCCTTACCCTTTACAATTCTTTTTTTCTCACATGTTTTATAATCTATGTATTCAGAAGCAATGCTTCTTGTGTATATTACTGTTGCAGTTCATTCACTGTGTATGAATAAAACAAAACAGAAAATGAACTTCATTTTCCATGAGTCCTAAGACCCAAGTCCAAGTCAAGTCTGTCATTATTATTCACCTGTTAAGATTATGTACTATTTTTGTTGCGAAGCATTTTTGGAATCACTCGCTAATGATGAATGATCTTAGTATGAGATGACAAAGTGCTTTACTGCTACAAAGCTTTCAGGAAATGCACCCCGAAGAGTTTAACTCACTTTTAGCTACAGTATCACACAGAAGACTTGGGTATAATCAGGCAAAGAATTTGTTGAAAAGTAAGCATATTGAGGCATAAATTGTGAAAGTGCTTAGGGAGAAAATGTGACAACGTGAACATAACACAGCTATTTCAGGTTTTAGTTAATGAGCTCTGGGTATCTGACCCGCTAACAGAGTAATTACATTAACAGGAGAGCGGGAGGCTGAGGCACAAGAAGCACAAAATGAGAATAAATTGCCATCCAGGGGCAAGTGTGTTAGCACAGCGATCTGGGTTTCATATTGTTTCCATTTACCATAGTTACCCAATGTGAGCTGCCCAGTTAACTCTACACCTCATAAACCAATCCATGTGAAAAAGCAATGTGAATCAGAGGTAATTCTATTAGGCAAGTGGCGGGGAAGGAATGAAGCACAATCTCTTATAGCACTCTACGTAATCCATGCATGTACTATCTATTCATTTTCCTTAACCACTTACCCAGTACAGGCACATTAAATCTGGGGGCATATCCCAGCCTGCACAGGGCACAAAGCAGGTCACCCCCAGGATGGTGTGTATGCACTAACAATCACACCGCATAAAAATCTCAAATTAAATCAAAATCACACTATACAGCTGGGGGAACATTAACAGATAATAAAATAAAATTTAAGATAAAGCATATATGTCCTTCCTAGTGAATTTTCATACTAATGGAATACATACCCAGGCCAAAATGATAGAAGGCTGGACTGTTGAATTGATTTTACAAATATGTTATCAGTACATTATGCTCTGGGCTGCTTGGTGCTTTGACCAATCAGGTGTAAGCAGATGACGTTGTCCCTTTCATTTGACCCTGGTGAGATGGGGAGATACTGCTGAGGACTCACTAGTGCGGTTATGTTATTTAATAGCTGATTTTCTACTGCAAAGTGCTGACACCAGCAGCAAGATACTTGTGCTCAGGGGAACGAAGTGGAGGTTTAGTCATCCTCTTGTGCTACCTCTGCACATCACGAAAAGACAGCCACACATGAAGGGCCACAGTGAAACGGCGGGCCTTCCCACTGCAAGCCCCAAGCTGCAAACACACTGTCGTGTACGTACCCGTGCCAGAGAGAGCAACAGGGACGGGCGTGGTTGGGACAGACTTTCCGAGTAATTCTCTGTCTGAGAGCATTCAGCTGGCTGGCTACTTGGCTTAACACCAACATGGTTACCTCCTCTTGTCTCGAGTTAGTCACAGCCTCTATCTCTCCATCTCAGCTCTCAGTCTCCCAAGCCCCTTATCTCTGAGTCTCACATATGCCTTGGGGTTCCTGTTGTGTTCCGTCTTAGTAGATGGCATACAAATCTCAGAGGCCACTGTCTTGTGGCTGATTTAGGGCCACCAATATGTCAAGTAGGCCGGAGTTATTTCTCCCATCACTCCTGTTAGTACATGAGTCCATTGAAGGGGGGAGGGGGGGGGGGGCTGAAACCAGATCCCACCAAATGCCAGTGTGTCAAGGGTGTGATCGATGGGGCTCGTCATGCTTCTTTGTTTGTGAGTAGCATAGCCAGGGGTCACGTGCACATGTGCAGCATGATATACCCGTAGTGCATTTGTGTGCATGTCTCACGGCTCCATGCATTTATACATTGGTACTATGAGTACAGTTGGCCGTAGTGTTCCGTGTTCTTCTGCCCCACCTAAGGCCTGGCCCCTGGGCCGCATCCTGCATGCTCTGATTGGAAACGGAAAGTTCCAGGTGGTCCGGGAGCCTTCCCCAGAGCTGCCGACTGCGGCATGTACCTGCGCTATTTTTACCCGACGCTGCCACAACTCCTGGCACATTGCAAAATGTTTTGGTGCAGAGAAAAGGTTTCTTAAGGGACAGGATGTTCCTTCAGGCCCCCTTATCATGCCTCCTTGCTGTTTTCTTCAATTTATTTTTTTATTTTTTTTGGGGGGGGTGGTATTTAAGTTATCCCTGCTTTGCTTGTTTAGTCTATCCTGTAATCTGCAGTTTTTCTCAGAGCTGGGGTGTGGGATGCATAGCTTCCGGAGCAAAATAAAAGCAAAGAAAACAAAACTACTTAGATTGGCAAACAGGTGAGGAGATGACGTGGGACTCCTAGTTAGTGCAGCCTATATTCTTGAATGTTTTTACATGTAATAAATCTGCTAAGGCCCTGCTTCTCCAGGACTGTCTCTGTCATTACAAACTGACAGCTGACAATGTCATTGTCACTCCAGTGACATCTCCGAGTTCTGCTGGCATGTGGCTGGTAGCCAGCCTTTACACATACGTCACAAGTCAAAAGTTTGTACACACCAATAGAGGGATCACTCTGCTGGCCCAGCGATTTGAACAAACAACCTTCTGAGTCCCAACCCACAGCCCTACCCCCCCCCCCAACAAATTATTCTTTATTTATTTTTTTATATATATATATTTATTATTCAATTATCATTATTTTTGGCCAGTGATTAATTCCATATATATTATTTTATAGCTCTGATGTCTATAATTATTATAAAATGTAGAGGATAGTACAAATAAACCTTTCCTTGGGTAGGTCTATCCAAACATTTTACTGGTACTGTAGATAAAAGTGTCAGCCCACATATGAGGGAAGGGAGGGTAAATGTCCTCTAACATTAATGGTTTTATTGAACCTCCTTGCTGAGACGTGTAGGTGCACAGCTGAAGCCCAGAACCTGTAGCGAGATCCCCTGTGGTGATGCAGCCACTGTGACACAGGGGCGGTGGTACGTGACACCAGGCACCTAGGCTAAGACAGACGTGTGACCGGAGCTGCACGCGGGCACCCTGCAGACAGTGGAGAGACAGAACATTCTGAATGAAAGCGTAGAACATTTCTTATTCCTTGCCCATGGGTACGCTTCATAAAGTTGCTAATATTAAAAACGATGGACCCCATATGCCAAAACAGATCAGTTAAAGGTAAAGTAGATTTAGGATGAGCTGCATGTAGCTGGTTAGCTGTCCTGTTTACAGCGATAAGCCATACCCATGACAAAAACAGCCAGACCCACGTACGCATAAACACCCACAGGGGGCCACAAAGTCCTGCTTACGTTAGCACTGAATCCACCCTCACACCAGCAGCGATAATGCCCCTCCCCTCCACCCCCATCCATCACCAACATGCCTCAGTGTCCAGGTGCAAAGCACAGACAATGTGGGCGAGATTCCCAAAATCAGGGGACAATGGAATCAGTCTCACCTTAGCAAGTGATACAGATTAGATATGGATGTTTTTCCTTTTAGGGGAGATACGTGCAACAGGAGCTCAGTACTGAAACATTTCACAAATCTTGTTTAAAGGCCAGATAGGCCTGTCCTTTCTTGCTCACCCAGACCCTCTCCACGTGCCTCGATCCCGCTTTGGACCGTATATAGGAATCCCAAAGTTTCCAAGCAATCACAGTGAAACTTTAAGTTTAACCGGTGAAAGAAACAAAAAAGGTACAGCAAGACTTGAGAACCATAAAGGACAATGGGGCATTTAGATTTTCAGTGGTGGCAGATGTTCTTGAAAGATGGCCTGCACTTTTCATGAAGGAACAGGTAATTACTCAGAGAATTTCAGCTTCCACATACACCGCAGCTTTTAATTTTATTCAAGCAACCACTCTAGGAGTGGTTAGTTAACTGGTGCATTGTTCTAGTATTGTGTAAAATGCTGCAGCATTCAGATTAAAGTTAAAATTCAGCAGAGATAATTTTCTCATTTCCTCTAAAAGGTCCAGAACATCTTGTGAGGTGTAGGTTTTTGTTTGATGAAGTGGTGCTTTGGCCTTCAGACATAAAAGACGGCCAAAGTGTCAGTAAATAGCGAGCAATGATCAGCAAATTTGAGACAGGCAACACAAACTTCTTCTGAGAAACTGTGTGACATAACAATCTCAACAATTTCATTCAAATCCATTAAAATTTCCAATGACGGTTCATGTTCAAAGCAAGACGCAGCAAGGACCAATTTTCATGGCCATTTCCATCCAATGAATTTTTGGTAAGATCTGGTTTGGTAATTGTTTTTGGCTTGTTGACATTGTCAGAGTACTTGTACAGAAATGCACCCTTAACACCTGTAACACTCTACAATGTATTACTCTGCTTCAGCTTCTGTATACACTTATTGTACCGACAAACTGTCCTGAAATGAAAATTCTCAAGTTTAACTGATGCTATGTGATCATGACTAATCAAACAGAATCTACAAAAATTTTGCACATACAACCCTTGGCGAAAAATATGGAATCACTACTCTTGGAGGATGTTCAATCTGTTGTTTTACTTTGTAGTTCAGAAAACAAATCCCAGATATGACACAAAACTATTTTACCTAACAGCTGAACATTCTGGCTTTGTCAAACATGCCTCCAAAAAAAAAAAAGACATTGTTGCAATTTATCACGCATCTTTTGTCAGATTAAGTAGAGGAAGAAATAATAGAATCACTCTATGTTGAGGAAAAAAAATATGGAATCACCCTGAATTTGCATTTCTGAAACAAATACCTGCACTAGACTAATTATGGAAATTAGTCTGCAGTTAAAAGAGAGTGCTTGCAGACCTTAACGAGCTGTTGCACCTGACTGATTGACAGGAAACATGGCCCCAACAAGAGAGCTGTCAGTTGAAACAATGGAATGGATTATAAATCTCCTCCCACATGGGCTCTTCATAAGTATCACAGTTGGACATACCTGAAGTACCTCTAGGAAGCATCCTAGATAGATGCCTGAACCACCTCAGCTGAGTGTTATTTACACAAACTCCCCCTCTTCACCCATGTCGCTGTGAGACAGGCTTAGGAGTCCTCTGCCAATGACAGCACATCTTTCTAATGCGTTTCCTCTTTTGGAGATGGAGAGCATCCAGAAAACACGTCAAGAGGGTCACTTGCAGAAACCCAAACAACCAGGCTTTGGGTGGGGGCAAAAGCAAGATACAACTTGTGCATGTGCAGAATGGCCAAGCAGATGCGATACTGTTGCTATCCTATGGTCTACTCTTAAGTCAACCACAGCCCAACCCCCATTCCGGCTGATCTCCAAGAAGGGCTGGTGCATACTGCCAGCTAGCTTAATTTTGATTCAAAGAGGTTGCGGGCGTAGCTGATATTTCAAAAGTATTTGCTGTGAATAAATGGGTGGGTACCCTTGTGATGCTTCATATGTATTACAGAAACTCATTGCTCAAGCAAGGCAGTTGTGTAATGTCCTGATGCCATGGATTTAAATCATGAGGATTCAACCAAAGACAAACAATGTTCCCTATCTGCTTCCGATCAAACCACTTACACCTTTATCACACATAGCACATTCGGGGCTTGTTCTCGGTTCCTGAAACCTACCTGAACTATCTACGATTTTGCCATTGTTTAAAAGGTACGCTATTTATGTTTTGCACCATCAACTTTCAGGAAAACAGGGATTCACAACAGTCCGTAGCATATGACAATAAGCGCATTTGCATAGAAGAAATCCTTTATCTTTTAGTGGGATATCAGGTCTCCCATCAGGGAAACAGCTATATTCTGCAGAAGCTTTTATAACCAGAAATTCTTCACCCTGTGATCTGATCTGCTTCAGAATTCCTGTGTCCTGTTAATGGGTCCAGTCTGCTTCCTTCATCACCATAATTCAGCCAGTCTGATAGTGGATGGTCACGGAGACCTCTCTGGAAGAATATATTAACTATATTATAAGAAAATATATTAGGGACACTACTGTCACCACGTAACACTTGCTCTTTTAAAATGTTTTCAGGGACCTGAAACTCTGATAATGGTGGCAAATGACACAATATCACTAATTATAAACAGGGAAAATGCCACAAAGTATTAGCAAAATTTGAGAATATTTGAAATTTGGAAAAAAATCTGTTATTTGGTCTGCTGGAAAAATTGAAAACATGATCCGCAGGTAAAGGATTTAAAAAATATATATACATAGAAGGTGAAATTTATTTTTTGATTTATTTGATTTATTATTCACTGGCAGTATTATTGCATTGTTACCAGTAGTCTTTAATATTTATTTATTATTTATTCCTACATCTCACTTTGTGCTTCTGTCATTCTCCATCAGTTTACATTCACGTCTTAGATCTAAGTACAGACAGCATTAGGGTGCCCTCTTGTGGACACATATGTGAATGCAGGATAAGTCGCACACCTCAGGCCTCAGTCAGGTCCCGTCAAGGGGCCTTTATTTCATACCATCTATATAGAGGTATGAAACTATATAGAGAGGTAAACAAGGGCATGGAAATAATGTTTCCCCAGAACCACTGTGCAATATTCAAATTGCAGTGACAGGGGGAGGGTTTTCACTGTACTTAAAGTGGAAAACACAGGGCAGTTCGAAATAAGGGCCTAGACACAAGGGTTGATATACATAGTACAACATCTACAGCTCTGGAAAAAATTGAGATTACTCCAAATTTTTAAATCCTGGTTCAATCCTGGTTCTGCTGGCAGAAGGCTACATTGTGAGGCTGGCTGCTTCCAGGCTTAACGTTTCTAAGACAGCAGTACACAAGAACATGGTGTAGCAGGAGACACAGGCAAACCAAAAACCAGCCAGAAACAACTTTCTAATACCAGAGATGACCGTCAACTTATCTGGCAGTGCTTCATAAATCAGAGATTGACCACAAGTGACAATCAAAAATGCACCATTAAGTGGTGTGAAGTGCACTGCTGGGACAATTCATAACAGGCTCCTAGAAGCAGGACTAAAGACCCATAAAGGTCAAATATAAAGATAACAAACACACCTGCACTGCATCCTACAGTAATTATTACAGTTTTTCTGAATTGCTAAAATGCAGTTCCTAAAATGTGCTCCTCTTTTCTCAAAACACTAAGCACAAACCCTAACATTTAAGCTTCCCTCAAAACTGACTCTTCTTACAAAATCTTTCTCAAAAGCAAACACTGCTTTCAGATCACGCATCAAATTATTCGATACATAAACACTATAGCAAAAAATTTAAAGCACTACCAGTCAAAACTGTTATTGGCATGTAGAGAAATGTTTACCGTGGATGTGGTCTTTTGCATTTTGAGCTGCAACAAAACAGTAAACTTCTTTAAAATTCTCTAAAGCAGAATGCCGTGAACTCCATGCGCTTTTTGCATTATGCAAGGGTATGGATTCAGCACATGTTCAGCTGCTGTATCGCAGTGAGATGGTTATCAAGGGTCTTCAGTGGCTTGTTTGAGCTGAGAAATGAAGTACTGCTTTCTAACAGAGAACAACCCCCACTGGCAAACAATTATGTAGATGTGAGGTTCTTGGCTCAGCTTGCCTACTTGGGTAATATTTTTTTCACAAATGAATCAGTTAAATCAATTCAAGGTAAAAACAGCAGCATCTTGTTTCTGACAAGATTTTACAGTATTTTACAATTGCTAAAGCACAATTTTGACAACAAGGCTCATTGTTGCAAATCATTTAGCACAATTCACG
>JAOYFF010000047.1:18251160-18261626 GCA_025773925.1 Cryptomyrus ogoouensis | reverse complement strand
AAAATTTATGTTTTTTTTTTTTTTGTTTTTTACCCCCACCCAAGAAAAGGGACCGAAAATTGAGGGGGGGGGGGAGTGGGGGGGGGGGGGGGGGGGGGGGGGTGCTGGGATAGCAATCAGGGCGAGGCACCCAAAAAAATACATTTACGAAGTCCGGTGCCATTGCAGGCGAACTCTGCGTGCAGGGGAGGTCTTTCTGACAACAGGTCACTATCAAAACAGTCCACTGCCAAACTGCAGCAAATATAAGGGGCAAAGCAGCAAAGCGTAAGGGGAGGGGCCACACTAAACATGACACCCCCCACCCTGTCAATAGAGTGCTCTCTGCACTGCCCAGAAAGACATTCGGGGAGAAGAGAAGAGAAGCTCATAGTGAACCACACATAAGTTGGGACTGCGTAGTTTCAGACCTCATGCACACATCCTGACTGTTTCGTGGCTGGAGCAAACAGGATGAATGACGACAGCAGCCCCCAGCACACACTGAGTGCAAACGTAGCCTCTTCAGCGTGACATCTGGTGTGAGCATACATCTACACAGGAAGACAACTATCCCACATGGAACAGAACCATCACCGTCAAACTCACTGCTTAACATTATGTATGCTTTTACCATGATCTGTATGGGATTTAATGTGACTTCTATGTTAGTGTTTTCTAATATACAACATGTACCGTGATTTTTTTTATCATATGGGACGCGTCACTTTGAATGGGCGCCCTAATTGTGTATAATAAGGTGTGACTAATAGTGAATATGTTGTGTAAGAGCCCCCCCCCCCACTGATCTAAATTAGAGCACCACTTAACTCGCATGCTAAAAATTCCCACTTTTGCTTCCCCTGTCCATCTGTCCAGCACAAGTGTGTCCACATTGCCAATCCCCCTGCCCCGCGTAACTGCACCAGCTGTCACCTGCAGCCAGAGGGCACACGCCCTCCCCACAGCCGGCTGGGAAAGATGGATGATGTATAATAGTATAAAAAGGAGGCACAAAAAAATTAGGGAGCTGAAAAGAAAGAGTGGAGAAGACGAAGGGAAGGAGGGAACAGGTGAGCAGACGAAGGAGCAAGACAGAATAAAAGTGACTCGACCGCATGGGAGAATCCTCGTGACACACCCCCGCTCTCCTCATGCTTGCACCCCCCCACCCCCAGGCAGCCATGTTAATCACTGGCACCTTCACACCCTTTTCTATTCCCTTGCATCCCGTCCCTGCCGTGTCACTCATGAGTCACTGTGTGGAGTCTGATACCCGGCCTGGTGTCGTCATGCTCCCTGCATGACCCTTTACTCACAGCACTTTGAAAATGAATCTGCCTGCAGTCACTGGTAATCCTGTGGCAGAAATATGAGGATGCTGTTTAATTTTCCCTTGCTGTGGTTCAAGTAAATAATGACTGAAAAAATGACAAAAGCAGCCCTGTTTGAAGCAGGGGCAGGTGCTTGTTTGAGACCCCAGTCCAGGTGCTAATCTGGATTATTTTATCTGCAATTTAAAGGCACAAACAACTGGCTACACAAGTTTCTGACTCTAAAACCCAGATCATGGGAGCAGTGAACACTACCCAGAGGAAAGCTGTGGTTCTTTCATGGTGCTCAGCTGAATCAAAACAAACTTTCGGAATCTGTGTGTCATACCAGCCTCAGAAAGTGGCATTTACAAGACGGAGGCGACAGATCCTCCAAATTAAACATCCGATATTTCCCCATTCTACACTTTTTAGATGCTATTTTAGAATTTACTGCCGGCACCCGAATTCCGTCCTTTCCCTGGCCCCATCTCCCCTTCCCATGACGTCCCCTGAAAACTTTACCCCCGAACGGAGATAAGGTTCCCGCCACTATGTTAAGTTCCATTTTCTTCCATCACTGATGCCAGAATAAGTAAACTGGCAGATCAGCAAGTTTATACACACATTTGGAATTATAATGGATTTTTTTTTCACTATGTACAGTTTCCCCCTTTCCCCACAGGAGCAATAAGAAAACCCAATAATGATGTACCAGATAGTGAAGCACCTGCAGAAGCATCGAAAACAAAAACATACCTGGAAAAGAAGGGCAGCACCAGAGGGGGAAAGTTCATGCCCAGAAAGTACAAATCGAAACCAAGATATTGTTTCAAATACTCAGAGTACTGCAAATACTTTGAGTTCTCCGTGAACGTAACTCTTTATACTCAACTGGTCAGTTGAAACAAAATCTTGGCCCAGATTTGTACTTTCTGAACCTGTACTTTCTGAACCTGTACGTTCTGAACCTGAACTTTCTTCCATGTCTGGGCAACACAAAATCTCCATTTCTGAGGGGGAGGGCAGTGATACACCAGCCCTGTATTATATATGAGGCTGGTCCATGTGGAGGTACATCCGTGCCCAAGGGGCTCTGTCCTACGACAGCCTGGGCTCTACGTCCAAAACAACGCACCTTTGAAGCACAACCGCAGCGTAATTTCAGACAGCAGGCCCCTGGCACAACAGTTTACGCCTCTGATATGACAACTCCAGAATTATGCGTTTGTGTCATCGAGTAACGGCCACCAGGGCACCAGTGATGTTGGTATCACACTCTGGGTTTTTAACATGCTGAAATGGTACTCCAAAGTAGGAATGCCACCAATGGCCCAGTTCACAAGAAGTCTGGGAGCGACCATAATGTATACATGTTAATATATGGTAAAAATAAGCAACATATATTACAAAATCTATCGTCCTGCCTTAGTATTTAATACATAATAACGTGCATTTTGCAATATTAGAAACTGTGGAATACATTTTACAATGTATGCACAGATTTTTAGCATATCCTGAATATTTTGGCATATATCAAAATCGAATATGTTTTGCATTTAACATTTTAACACATTGTTTTTCTCTGTAAGGACACTTACAGGTGAGCGGCTCAAACTGACACTAAGTGGAGGGAGGAGAGACTCGCTCAGCCCAAGAAGAGACCCACCTCATCGTTCCCAACTTTCCAAGGCAACTCTGGTACTGGGATTCCTCCGCTGTGATGCGACAGCAGTGAACGCTAACGAACGACAGATAACGAGCAACGGCAGACAGCACACTAAAGAAGGGTCAGAGGACAACACAGGGGACCCTGTTCTGAGCCGTGGGCTTCGTTAAGATGCCGTCACTGGACGATGGTATTATGTATGAGGTTGGGGGAATGGGAGGGGGAGAGGGTGCACTGTTCTCCAAAGAAGGAATGAAAAATATAAGACCAGGCATTAAGGTGACTGGGCAATGCTATAGCAGAAGCATTTTCAGTCGCCAATTACGCTAATGCTTTTAGCATTAAGCTTTACAATGCCCGTCAAGGCAAATGCTCAGTGTGACACAAGTCACAGTCCACTGTCACATGATCTCCTCTGCAAGGAGAGGACGGCCTTCAGATGGGGACCTGGAGACTGCCGTTCTCCAAAACAAAGCTTGAGAAGTTTAATGTGAAGAAACGGGACACTTGTAAATGCAACTGTGAAAACATCGCGCAAAAAAGAAAATAATTTTTTCATGAGCTTCAGCTCATATGAAACTGCATAAAATACAAAAATGAGGATGTCTGTAAAAGATGAGACTGCGGTATAAGCAAATTATTCAAGGACATAATTGCCCCTTCATCCTGGTGTGTCTCTTCTAGGTTTAATCGGTTGTCCATCTTTCGGGTCTTTCTGTGCCACTGTGAACTTTGGACATGTCACACATGTTCTATAGATCTACCAGTGGTGCTTCCACATCATTTCCAAGCCATAGTCATGCTTAAGAAGAAAATGTATACGACTTATAAAACTATTGCCATAATTCAAAGCTGTCTATTATGTAGAGAGTTTTCCTATGTTTTGTTTATATAGCTTTTTCATGTTTCATGTTTTTCGTGTGTGAATCATGTGTCACGGTGGTAATGCATGGGGAAATCTCAACATGGAATGACCATACATCTACTGGAGTTTACGAATGGAGTTCACCTACATTTTCAGAGAACAGAACTGGGCCCCCACCCTCACCAAACTGTGCTCCACACCGCAAGCCTTCAAAGGTGCTGCCCTTTCCACCAAGGTGGGGCCAAAAACAAGGGATTGCGTAATTATACATTCCAAGGTCCAATAATATGTGCCTAACTGCTTCTGTTTTTTATTTTCTTTTATTTCGTCATTTAGCTCGTCATTGGTTGGGCATGCAATAAACTGAATGGACTCTATACACTTCCCAATACGCAACAGAGAAAGGAGAATCAAATTCTCAAAAACCGACCCCCCCCCCCCCCCCCAATTGTTTAGGTAATAGGTCTCCATCTTGCCCTGGGTCTCCCCCCATATAGTACCATACAGTACAACCGAACTGATTTACAAGGCTGTTTCGACTTCTGTTCAGTCTGTTGTTCACTCAGCATGACTGATGAAGCTCTGATCGTAATTACCAAGAGTCTGTTTGGAGTTTAATTTCCCCCATTATCTTAATGATCATCAATGACACGGAGAGTTCACTGTACAAAGCCCCTAGAGGGGAGAAATATGACTTGGGAGCTCTGTGCCCCCTACCCCTCTCAGCTACTGAGCACTGGGTGTGGGGGGGGCTAGTGCTCACTCAGGGTCTGCCACTTGGTGACCTGCTTGCGGGGGTTCTCGATGACTTCCTGCCACTGGGCAGCAGCAGAGGAACCAGAGCTATGTGCGCCCAGCACCAGCCGGCCCACCACCTCGTTTTTGGTGGTGCGGTCAAAGTCCAAGACCAGGAACTCCACGGAGACGTCGTGCAGCAGCTCAGGGGGCACGTCGAAGACGAAGGACTCATTGAAGACGGGGTTGAGCGTGCACTTCTTGACGTGTGTCTTCTTTTTGGCGATGCGCTTTCGGCCGTAAAACACATTGACCTTCACGTATGGGTCTAGGACGGTGAAAAGGGAAAAAGGACAAGGACTCAATGAGAGGAGGAGTCATAGAGAGATTTATTTGAGCATTTTATTGTTCCAACTATCTACTGTGTAACCTAAAAAAAAGCATGCTCTAAAAGGGAACTGAATAGTAGCTAAGGTCTAACAGCTACTTAACTATGATCACCTGGCAGCATAATGTCAGGAAGTAACCTTAATACATTCTATTCTGTTTGCCTCCATAAAATATCCTAAAACCTTCAAGAAAACTGCCCAAATGCGCCACAGCTGAATGGTGACATTCATTAGCATGGGGTCTCTGGCAGGTACTCACTGCCAGACAGGCCGGTGATGTCCATCTTAGGCAAGTGCTTGGCTTTCATCACTGCAACACTCAGCCGGTGAGTGACAGGTTGGTAGGACAGAGACACCAAAAGCTCCCCACGGCTCACACACTGCAAGGTAGAACATATGTATACCATTACATTCCCTCACAAACACACACACACACAGGTTTGTAATAATATCTTTGTGGGGACTCTCCATTCATTTCTATGGAGAAAACTCTAATCCCAACATGACGACCTTAACCCCTACCCAGCGCTAACCTTAACCATAAGTAACCAAATAAAATACGAGACTTTTAGCATTTTTACTTTTTTGATTCCATTCACAGATTTTGTGGGGACCTGAAAAATGGTCTCCACAACGTCAAATTATCAGGTTTTTATCATATTGTGGGGGACATGTGGTCCCCCACAATGTAATATAAACCTAATTCACACACACACACACACACACACTCACACAATGACAGAGACACGTATGTCATCACAACTCACAAAGCTCACCAATATGGGCATGTTCTCACAGATTAACACACACAGGTGCAGGACCAGCATTAGTCTGCCCTCTATCCATATCCTTCTCAGCTCTGCAGACTCCCTGCCCTCCTCCTTTTCCCGCTCATGCTTTCTCTTTCTGCAGATTGCAGAGCTGCTGTTGAGAGTCTCCATAGCAACTAGAAGGCCAGGGTGAGCTTTGGAGAAGGTCTGAGTGGGAGGCCTCGGCCTCCAGAGACGGTCTCCCAGGGTGACATGCTGCAGAGGCCCTGCGTTCGTTTGCCTGTGCAAACAAACGGTTTATCTCTGCAGTTTTCTCCATCAGAAATGGCTAGACATTAACACTTTTCAGCAATCAGAAGACACTCTGATTTCTAGCCATAAACAATGCCCTTGTATATATCATATATTATCAAATACTGGAGAAAGAATATTATATGAGAAGATACCAAAACAGCTGCTAAGTATGGACATTCATGTCACGTGTCACAGATGGAAGGAATAATATATAAAGGTCATTTGTTTTTTAACTTAAAAAACCTTTTTCATTTTAAATTGTCCTCGTTTTACATTAATTTTCTGTCTGTTAATTGGTTTAGCAACAAAGTATGTTACAAACAAATGTTAATAAACTGAATCTCATTAGATCCTGACATACTAGGAGTGTTTTTACATTATGTATTTATTACATAATTTACAGATAATAACATTATATGTTGCAAGACATATTCCATTTAATGGAAACTAATGGATTTTTCAGACATTAAATAGATGTATAGATCACTGTCATAATTCTGATGGCCTGTTTAAAAAATGTCTGAATAATGAAAGCCTCTCTCTCTCTCTCTCTCTCTCTCTACTCCTATTAAAATTTTAATGGAGGTCAGGACTGCGCCCATTTCTGTAGACGGTCACCTTTTTATAGCCCTGTGTTTTACATCTCCCAAGACCCCTCTTTATTTTTCTCTCTCCATCTCTCTCTCTTTCCAGCATGCTCACAGGTCCCAGTAACTAATAGGATTCCAGTACCAGCAAAACATAGTCCATAGTGCATATAAATATAAAAATACACAAATATGCTATTAGGTGCAGCCAGTGTGGATGAAGCTGATGTCTGTGAATGTGTTAATGCCTGCACTCCTGTGGCAGCAGAGACAGTAAACAGGCAAACGTCCCCCGAAAACACAGAATTACAGCCTTAGGGCTACAATTGCTCTCGGGAAACTGTCCACTATCCGTAACGGTGTGCGGGTCCTCAGTTTCTGAGGTCAGCTTCCATTGATCGTCTTTAGTTCTCTCTACTTTTGTCTACCTGCATGTACAGTTGAAATGGGGCAAGAAATCGAAACAAATGCCAAGCTTTTAAATTAGAGCAACAACAACTATTCTTCTTCTTATTATTATCATTTTTATTATTGTTGTTGCCGTTATTGTTTCTGGGGTTGCAGAGTGTCATTGGCTGCTGCCATCAAATCCTGAACATTATCAGTGATAGCTGTTCCCAATATGGCTTCCTATTTTTGTTGTGTTAAATTATGCAGAATGCATCATTTGTCCTTTACAACCATCCAGGCAGACAGCGCACGCACATCAAAGACAGCAATCTCGTGCTTCACCCTGAGCCCGCTTGTTTCCTTTTATCACTGATAGTCTTTTATGTTTCAAAGCACTACATTTTAATCTTATGCTGATAGGATACCTCTGTATGATGTCACGTGCATGACATCAGAGAGTGACACACCACATCACATGCCCCTCCTATGGAGAATCAATGCCCTTCTGTGTTTAAATTAAAGTTTGCTCGCAATGATGGATGAGGATACAGGCAAACATGGTAAATAAGGTTAAACAGGGTAAAAATGACATCATAAGATATTTATCCAACTGAATATGTGGGTTTTTTCCCTCTGTCTCGCACTCACACACATTAAGTCAAGCATGAGCGCAGAAAGTCACACAGCATCACACACCTGTATGCTCCTCTTGCAGATCTGCTGCGTGATCAGGATCCGTCCAGTGCTGGGGTCTACGCCGGCCAGTGGCACCACTGCCTCGCCGATGACGTCGTCGCGGGAGAAGCGATCGAAGCTGAGCACCAGGAAGTGCAGCACCAGTTCGGGCAGGCTGCTGTAGGGCACGCCGTAGAAGGTGAACGTCTCGTCAAAGGCAGGCTCCAGGGTCTTGCGCAGCACACGAGTCTTGACGCGGTGCTTCTTCTCAGGCAGGATGGTCATCTTAACGTAAGGGTCTGAGCTGCCCGACTGCTCGTCCACCGCCGGCAGGCCTTGTGCCCCCACGATGGTCACCACCAGGGCCTTCTTGGGGAAGTTATAGTCCACAGCCAGGCTGAGTGTTCCCAGGGGGCGGTCTTCTGCCGGGCTGAACGGGGAGGCCGCCTTGCTGGTGTTGCTGCTGCACCCACTGGTGTCACTTGATCCTGGGCTGCCACCCTCAGGCGGAACGGCGGATTCGCGCTCTGCCCCTCTGAGCAGTCCGTTCTCCGCTGCATCTACCAACAGTGCCGGCCCGGCCCGTCCCCCGTCCCAGGGGCCCCGCCCATGCGACCCGGGCCGCCGTGCCACCCGCACGATTTTCTTGCTGCTGCTGAGCGTCTCGGGGTAAATGCTGACACCCTTCAGCATGTGTATGAAGCGGTACGGCGGGTCGCCGGGCTCACCGCCCAGCTTGTAGGCGCCCGTCAGCTGCCTGTAGCGACGCTGGCAGCACGTCCACAGGAAGACAGCCACCGTCACGGACACCACCAGGACCCCCGCTCCCAGGAAGCCTGCCAGCACTGGGGACACATCTGCAAAAGCAGGGGAGAGAGAGGAGCATCTTAAAATACAAGAGAGCTACTATAAACCTGATTTAACACAAAAAGCAGAATCAGGCACTGTGTGCAAAATAGCTCAATATTGCACTGAATTATGTTTGACAGGTTACACATACATCTTCAGGAGCAGATAATACCCCCCCCCACTGCAATTAGGAGTTATGAGGTTCCTCTACAAAAGAAGAGTAGACACCAACTTGCGTTCATTGCCAAGGTAAAATATGATGAAATTTAACTTGATGAAATGGCCTTACTGTCAGGCTTCATTAAAACAAAGAATGAACTTCAAGACTTCCAGAGGGATCATTTTCAAATCAAGTGGTTTCCAGCTTAGTGGAACTTATGGCTCCAGTCTTTTATAGAGTTAATCTACGTGTCTCTTTCTGTTACAGTGTCACCGTCTTTACCAGCTCATTCACCTCAAGCTAAGGCAGTGGAACAGTTCTACACAAGGTGCATCCCGACACTTGCAATCACAAGCAAAGAAATTGTTGCTGGATTCTGACAAGCGAACCCCAGCGAGTTCTTCTGCGATGAGAGACTTTTTATGGCTATAAACCACTGATGGCACCGATCTACTGGCGATGTTTCACAGCAAGCAACGTCACCCAGTTTGACTGACTTTTTTGGATTTCGCTGAAGATGAGAGAAATGGAAGAAAGGAAGGAACGGAGAGAGGGGGCCACTGGCAGTGTTGTGCTGGGACTGCACAGCAAAGGGCCGTGTACTGGCAGCTCAGTGTGACAGGACTTCAGCTTCTGTATGTGTCAGCATAGCTAAATGGGGATGGACTGCACAGTTGGGGGGGGGGGCGGGGGGAAGAAATGGGAGAGGGAAGGAAGTAGAAAGAGACAGAGGAAGAGGGGAATTAAGACAGCGACTGAGAGGCAATGGGAAAGAGATGGTGACTGGGAAGGAGGGAGAGACTGAGGGGAAAGGGCCAGAGAGTAGAAGAGAAGGAGATGGAGAAAAGATGAAGCAAAGGGGAAAGAAAAGCAGAGGAACGAAGGAAGAGAGAGATGGAGTAATACAAGGGAAAAGAGTGGATTTCCTAATGACCACGGACTGGAGCGAATAAAGAACAGAGAGGAGGTGGATCAAGGCCAGAGCAGGAAGTGAGGAATGATCCTAATACTGCTCTTATGGGGGGGGGGGAGTTACGAATGGAGAGGACCCATGGAGGAGAGCTCAGGGCTTCACGTGTGTAGAAAGAGCTCACTGGGAGCACAGCTCCTGGAATGACCTGCAAGCATGCATCTGCCGCAGGCCCAAGAGCGCCTTGACCTGGACTGCCGGGGATCACAACCCGCCCCCGCCACCCCAAGGCTCTAAGCAATAATGCGGTCTGCTGTTTGGTTTACACTGCGATCCTGCCATTTTAATTACCATCCACAAGTGTGTGCAATAAAAATTGAAGGTGTCCCTCCCACTAGCTGATGAACAAAGCCAGGCATTATTTCTCTTCCGTTTGTGGCCTATTGCTAGTGCAACAATCTGGTTGTCTTGATGAAGGGGACCTCCAGAGGGTTCTGGAGATCCCAGGGAGGATTCAGGAGACACAGATGAGCACCACACCCTGCTCAGCACATTCCCATACATGCCAACCTGTCCCTCAATGCAGAGGTGCTTAGTTCTGACCTCCTCTCAATTGGTGGAGGAATCCTGGAAGGGGTTTGAGAGCTGGGTGCCCTGAAAAGCCCAAAGAGGCCTAAAAGGATGTGAGGTTGGTGCCAAGGGAGAGCTGTGAATAGGTGAGAGAGCATCCTGCTGATGGACATGCAAGAGAATAAAGTGCCCCCCCCCCCCCCCCCCCCCCCCCCCCCCCCCGCGCCCGCGCCCGCGCCCCCGCGGGGGGGCGGGCGCGGGGGGGGGGGGGCGGGGGTGCGGAGGTAGAAAAAACCACACAACAGAGCCTC
>JAOYFF010000047.1:18233179-18251060 GCA_025773925.1 Cryptomyrus ogoouensis | reverse complement strand
GGGAGGGGTTTGAGGGCGGGGGGCCCAGAAAAGCCCAAAGAGGCCAAAAAGGAGGTGGGGTTGGTGGCAAGGGGGAGCGGTGAATAGGTGAGAGAGCCTCCTGCTGGGGGACATGAAAAAGAAAAAAGTGCCCCCCCCCCCCCCCCCGTTAGCTCTGAGAAGGGCATGCTGGCTGGTGAGGTAGTGTAGTGAAAAAGCTCTGATTACTGGCTGTCTCACAAAACCACATGACACTCAACTTAAGATCCCAGGAGATCATCAGGTAATCGGAGTCTTGAACCATCTCTGTATCTCATAAAAAAGTCAGGTGACGGGCAGTAGAATTCCTGACCAAATACACTACTAACTGTGCCTCTGATGGCTTCAACACCCCCTTCATGACTTGGAACGGAGATGCAAAAGGCCCCATAATTAACAATTTAATCAATTATGTTTTTGCAGCCAGAAATTTGTCGAGACAAAGGCATCTGGGCACCCTGGCATCATAAATATCCTCAGTAAAAACGGCGTGTTCATTTCTGTGCTGCATCATCCACAATCATCAACGAATGGAATATGAAATGTAAAACATCATCCTATCAGACTGTGCTGTTGATTTCTAAGGCCCAGAGAGGGAAAGTTGGGAGGTCTGTCCCTCCTCTGGGGGAACCGAGAGCCGTAAGACTCGGTGACTCGCATACCAAGCAGGCTTTCCACAGTGGAGAGACACAAAGGCTGCAGAGAACACTGACAGTGTGAGGAAACTAGTGGAACTGACATAGAGAGACCTGGACTCAGCAGTCTCTGAATGTGAGAGAACGGAGAGCCTGGACACCAGATAGAGGTGACAGCGAGGGGAAGTTCTTACAGCAAACCAAAAATAATACAGTAGTAATGGGACAGTTTGCAGAACTGTGGACTATTCCCCGTTAACATTGTCAGCTTGGGTAATCAATACTGCTCTTCACTTTTTTGGTACCAAGCACTGGACCATCTGTAGGTTGAGAACAGTGGTATATAAATTTAATTTTATGAAAACAGCTTAAGAGATTAATAAAATGAATAAGCCTAAGAAAAACTAGGGATCGCTTTGCGGCATGTTGTGGGAACAACCATCTATTCTTAAATATGACCAAGATGAAGCAGATGGTTGTGGATTTTATGAGAACCAGGGCTAAGCTGAACACAATTTCTGGTAATGCTGGTAATGTGAATACAATACAGATTAAGTACAGTTAATTTCCTAAATTGTATTTATTTTACTTTTGTTTGAAAGAATATTTTGATTTACTTTTAAGTACATTTTAGTTATTAGTAGTAGTAGCTTGCATATATATATATATATATATATATATATACACACACACACACACACACACACACACACACACGGCACAAAATGCCTCCATACTTCACAAGGGGATTGGGGTTTCTCTTCCACATAAGGTAAAATCTCAGGAATAGAACAAAACCAAGACACACAGAAGTCTAGCTTCATCTATATATAGCACTTCGCAGAGCTTAATCGACAGCAGAAGTCCCTGTGCACTGTCTAAGGGTCAGCAGGTAAGATGGAGGAGAAGTACACAAAGCTGACACCTGAAGGCCCAGGCATCCAAGGCACTGAAGACACTCTGAGCAGCCAACTTAGCCGTGGAGAGGCAAACCAAGGCAAATGGACACTCCATTATTCCAGTTTAAGATATTTTTTGTTCCCAGAGCAAAAAAGCTGACAGTGGTGACAAAGAATCACACGTGTACTAAAGAAGAGCATCAAGCAGAAGGGAGAAGAAATAAGTGGAAGAGAGGAAGGAACGGGATTGTGAGGGCACTAGGGGGTTGGGCAGTGAGGGGGGGGCATGGAGGAACAATGCTAAAGCCTGGAGAAGACCTGGGGGGGCTCAGGTCATGTGACAAGCTCTAAACACTGGGACTGGGTTCCTCAACATGGATGATTTTTAATAGACAAAAAAACCTGCATCATTGTATTGGTGGTTCTGCTGGCCCATTTCTCCCTGCCCAGTCCCTCAGACGGGGATCTCCTCACCAAAGAACCGGCCCTCGAGTCCCGCTGGGAGCTGATGTCAGACTCAGGAAGGCAGCTGGAGCCAGCTGCCGAAACTGCATGGTGACAACCCTGACGTGGTGGGGGTGGGGGGGGGGGGGGGGTTGGCGGCCACCTCCAACCCCCCGGAAAAAGAAACAACCTCCATCTGCCTAAGTGGGCACAGCTTCTGAATCTCCATTTCCAGGAACCCAGATCATCCAAACCCCACAACCGGACCACCAGAAAAGGTCTTGCAATCCTACCTGTTCAGTGCCTAATTAAAATTTATTCCAATATTGTATCATATAGTACTAGTGACACTGAAGGCCATGATTTAATAAATATTCTATTATAATATTTTTAAATACTCACAGATAAAGCAATCAAAACAGCCACAACGCCAGTACAGTAACAATATGATAAGTGAATTGATATGCAAATGTAAAGCATGTTCAGCAAAAATGATACTTTAAGTGGTATCTACTATATATCGGTCACGTGTCACATGGCCGATGGCTGTGGTTTTTCACCGTGATCCTCAGTCATGTTCACCCCAGATGTGAGATCTAAATGAGAAGCACAACTCCCCCAAAGAGCAGAAGCGGCTATGCTTGACCTACGGCTGATGATGTGTACATATTTCCCTAAAAACCTTAAGAACGGTAATCCCTGGAAAACAAGATACAGTGTCCCTTTACCAATGCATATACATCACATTTGCTGTTACATCTGGGATGAAATTAGGAATGGTACACTGACAGTCACTGCTTGGTCCCCGAAATGATAAGTGAACAAACATGTCTGTTGTTCTGTCTCATTGCCAGTTTGGCCGTGTGCCTCTCTCTATTTGTAAATGTCTTTGCTGTGTGTGTGTGTGCTTTCTGTGTCAGTGTCTGTCACGACAGTCCCAGCCCAGTCAGAAAACTAGCCTATGCCAAGCCGGTGGATTAAGAGGCTCTGGCAGAGTGGCAGGTGGCACAGGAGATGCCCCATGCCAATGGCTCAGAGAAGCATGCAGCATCCCTCCAGTCTCCTAGCACAAAAGTCTCCCCCCGGTTCAGAAGCCAGCTGTGACCTTAAAAATGAGAGTCAGTCTTCTGTTCTGCCCTCTTAGGTCATGGGAACATTGCCCTGCACTCCCAGAATACACTGCTATAGGCACTAAAGCTATTAACAAATAACAACCGATTAAATTTATAGTCAGACTATAGTTGGCTCTGCTAAGAGGAGGTTCTTCCATGGCCAATAAAACAGCTAGACTGCATATGATGGTGTTTCGTTACCCCACTGACACAAAAGTCATGGACCAGCACCCCCTGCAGAGACAGAGCTCACAGAACGTCAAACCTGTGGGCAGGGATAGATACCTGCATCAAACACAGTAATGGGTGGTTCAGCAGTCAAGATATTTTGCCCCATTATGTGTTGATGGAAGATCCCGCCAGTGCCCTGTGTATCCATACTTCTGCAGCCTCATTTTTGTATTAAAAGTGCATATTATATTAAACAGGCTCAATAACTGTACACAAATTATTGAATTAATTTATTAAGAGGGTAGGGAAGGTGTTTTAGCTGTGCTACATAGATACCATTAAATTTTATTAGAAAAGGCTTTTCTCAGAGCTAACTGGCAAACTTGCTAGGGCAAAAAGTTTGGCACTCAAAGGACCTCTTTCCATATTAACACTAAACAAAAGATTCATTTTGTGTAGTGGCAGCCATTGTGCTGCCAGCTATGAACTCAGTTTGATGTCAAAGTCAAGTCAACTTCACCTATTTGTGGAGTATCATCAAATAATCCCACTTTCGCAAAATAAAATAAAATAAATAATAATAATAATAATAAAATCAAAACCGTTGTAAAGGCAGCATAAATTTGATAGTGGGCGTAACCTGAAAAACATCACTGATGACAGTGAACATGGATATCGATACATGTACAGGAGTACAAAATGGGAAAAATGTCCTTTGTGGGAGATTATGAAACGGCCACATGAACTTTGTCCGTGTCAAAATGGGGAATCCTGCATGTGATACAGAGCTGCCCATCATTCATCACTAGTACTGATCCGATCAGGAAACCTTTAAACAAAACAAAGCAAAGGCAATCTATGCACTCTAACAGTGTTCAGAAGGTGTGACTGAGTTGCTCGCATCACATACTGCTGGTGTTCTGGAGGAAATTATGGCACAAATGAGAATTAAGCAGAACAGTCCACATGCAGGTCATCTTATACACTATCCATACACCCACGCGATGTCTTACACCCCATGGGCTCTCAAATTCCACAGCTTATGTAGATTACAATTTTTTTTACTTTTTTATTTCGCAATGCACTACACAGGACTGTCATCAGATCCAAACACACCTCTAGGTTACTTCTCCAGGTCATTTCTCCACCCCTCATGTCACTTTTGTGAGCTACAGCTTGAACCATGTCAATATCTGACCTCTTCACAATGTGCACAAGCCTCTCAAATGTTCATACTGTCAAATGTGAAACTGAGTGAAGGATTACTGACCTAGTGGTAAATCTGTATGTCATATACTTCAGCATTGCTGTGTACAAATGGAAATGTAACACACATCATTGGGCACATTATTTGAAATTCATAATATAATATGTTTGGTGAAACAAGCATGATGAAACTGGATTAGGATTAGGGCACTGAATTAGATAAGTGATGGTGTGAAATGTTACTTTTCATGTCAAGATTGTGCTTTTATCCAAAGACCCCGGCAATTTTCACCCACTGGATATTTCACTAGAACAGTTCAGGTTAAGTACCTAGCTAAAGGGTACAAAAGCAGGACCTCAATGTTATTAACCACAACGCCTCCTGCTGGCCGGAGGCTTCTAAGACCATTTACATAGACAGTGAGAGAGGAGGTAGTTTACTGGAAGTAACTGTATTTGCACAAACTGCAAGGCCTTTATTGTTGAAAGGCACACCCTGATCTCACCTGTATGAAATCTGCATCCTTTTATATTTTATAGCATTGGACTAAACCAAGTGATCAAAACTGAACTCTGCAGATGTTACAGCAGTGAACACACCCAGCCCTAATCCATGTCACACTATTGAGGTGTAAACAAGGCCCTAAGTATATATCCCACATTAACAACAATCATTAAAAGCAAATTAATGTATTTTTTTATGCATTTAGAATTTGTTACTCATGCAGCATTTAATCCTCCCCGTGACCATAACTGTGATTAGCTTGGCTGATGCACACGGGGCAAGCAGTCCGCTTTAGCCCAGGTTGTTAAGCAAAAACAATGGATAAACGGGGACAGGCGATGCCTGGCCCTTGTAATAGACATAACGTCATCGCAACCGCCCCCTCCCCAACCTCCACCCAGCCCAGAAGCTCTGCCAGCGCCATGAAAAAAGAAATCAGCCAATGACTAAAAAATACGCCCAGGCCGTCCTTCTCTCCATCTATGATACTGGCGATCCCGAAACATTCGCATGTATTCCGTCAACAACTAAAACGCGGTTAAGTGCATTCTTATAATTATTTTTTTAATTACCTACGCATAATTTCATCATTACATTTATTCGGGCAAATGACGAAGAAGAGACATCGTGACACACAAGACCGTATGACAAACAATCGGCAAAACACCCATATGTCAAAAAGCTGTATGTGATCATTTTTATACACATTGTAAGGAGCCGGTGAAGCTGACAAGGTTGTCCTTCTCGCAAACAGCCACATCCCATAAACCATTGTAGGGCAGAGGCAGTACATAATGTCCCTGGTTATTCTATGCCGGGATTTTAAATTAATATCACCCATTTGGAATACATGATTTCAACCAAGAGTTCCAATTCCCAATAAATCTTCGTCGCACATTATTTCAAAACATGTGAAACTACTTCGAAATTAATCAAACACGCTGTATGTTGTCCATGTAGAACAATACTTAGAAATTCGCAATGGATTTGTGTAACAATACTTCATTAACATATATCTGCCTAAATATTACATAGACCGTAATGACCAGTAAAAGACATTATTCCCGATAATAAATTTCGTGTTAAAAGATGCGCATACTTACCATACGCCGGCCTAATGTTGGTTATCTCGGCCATTTTGAGACTAAATATACTGCGCTGCTGTCACAAAAATATTAAAAATGATTAAATCAAATATCTATATGATTTTCATAAATAACCATTTCTCCGTTTTGAGTGGAGTAACGTCTCCCTGAATTATCGAGCGCCTGACTTTCCGTATATGCTGGCAGAAATCAGCTCGGCGCTCCCTTTCGCCTGTATTTTCCTACCAAGCGCTGCTAGTGATGCTCAGACGCTGGGATCGGAAATGCGGCTGCGGCGCGGAGACTGGTACTCTCAGGCTCGCCTGGCTCCGCCCGCAAGCACCGTCAGGCGCATTACAAATACGCCCAGCTTGTGGCAGTGATCGCTTGACGAACGCAGGGCACGTTTTCTCTCGGAAGTACCCATATAAATCATTTCGACAGGACCGTATAAGGGCACGCGGTACAGTCCCAGGCGCTGTTAAATTCCTATACGTGTGCCCATCAAATTAATACGCGCATGTACTCTGCAGTGCACGGAATGAAGCCGCACCCTACCATCTGTTACAGGGGATATTAAACTAGGGATTCTCGTCTAAGTTTTTCCAAATTTGGTTATTTCGCTCCACTTCTTAATTAAACACGTACCTATATTAATTAGAATTACGCGCCATTAATACCAAGAAGTATCAATTTTCACTGGGCCGGTCAATTTGCAATATAAACAAAATTTGTCGATTTAATTGCGAAACCCAAATGATTTAAATGATAATTTGCATAATGTAGATGCCTATGCATAATTCGTGCTGCTGCTGCGCGATGAAAATATGCACAACATAATAACAGGTATATAATTATAAATAGCGTACGTAATGCCAGATAATTGCAAATTTAATTGACTTGTCCTGTGTTATTCTCCATAACTGCGCTGAAGAGTTCCGCGGTGGATGTGACAGTTGCTTCATTAGGCGGGATTAACAGACATTCAGCGTCGGTGTCCTGAAATGGCCTCTATCGCGCCAGCTCCCGGGAGAAATGAGAAAAGAAAAAAAATTAAACCCCTTTAGGACATAATGTACAATTCTTACAGCCGGGCTCCATGATTTTACGTTTCTCAGCACAAATTGTATCAGATGGACCTAGACTGCAATACTGTAGTGCTGGTTAAATAATCCACGTACATAATAACTATGAACTGCTTCACGTGACATACACTGTAACAAAATGCTGTAAAATACAGCAAAATTGTTTATCAGTAAAACGGTACAATATTGTAGAAAAAAAATGCATTCTGGGCAATATTTACAGTATGAACACTTTGTCATTTCCCATATACTGCAATGTAGTGTAATTCAGCACATGAAAAAAAAACCTGTAGAATTAACTTAACCCCTTCATACATGAATAAAGAGAAAAATTATCCAGATGTTTAAAAGACTTTATTATTTAAAATTGTGCTTAAATTGAAATCCATTTTTTTTTTTTTTTGCAAAATTCTGCTTTATTCAAAGGCTATGTGCCTGCCCACACGTGGACACCATGCAACAAAGGAGTAAAAAGGGGATATAAAGACACAGCTGATAATAATATCATGTCTGTTTAAGTTCACATTATTTTACGTATATAACATAATTATAAGCACAATTATTGAAAAACATCCATACAGATTGGTTTTTGCTCCAAGTTTGTGTTTACAAAACCCGGACATGTTCATCAGTTTTATGTGTGCATACTATTATCTTTTTTTTCTTTTTACCTTAATTGACCCCTCTGAGTAGAAGTTTGTGCATGGATACCACCATTGGACATCTTGGATTTTGGGTGTCAGCAATCAAAGAAAATTTGTTATACAAGATAGTAACTACTGATGCAATATTTCAATTGATATACTGATACTGTCCACAATGGTTTTGGAGAGAAAGTAAACCAAAATGGAGTTAAATTAACTGTCCACAAATGTGGACACCATGCATGAAAGGCTTAAATAAAATGAGGTAACATTTTGCCCTCATTTTTTTGGGTTGAATTTAAACCTTTATTTTCTAGTAAAGTATACCCAATTTTAGGAAATATTTTAAATGTTTAAATTTAAAAGTCTACCTACGTTCACAACACCATCTTATAATATTTACTCAAATTACGGTTTTTCTGAATTGCTAAAATACAGTTCCTAAAAGCTTCTCTCTGTCATGGCCTGCTCATACGATCCCTCCATGTGCCACGCCCCCCTCGTTACCTCACGTGAATTCCTGATTGTATTCAGTCTTATTTCTGAGTAGTCCTGTGTATTTAAGTCCACGTTGACGTCTATTTCCCCAGTTCCATCATTGAAGTTAGTTCATCATTACCTGTGTTACCTTGCTGTTTCCCTTCAATAAACCTTGTTTTCCAATTATCCGTCTCCCTGCTCCTGCTTCCCCAGACGTGATCATAACAGAATGAGGGAACTCAAAGAAGACTCACCTCTGCGGGCCGAGAGAAAACGTCTCAGTTTGCTTCAGGAGGTGGTGTATTAGCTAAACCAGCCCGAGGTTCGGAAAGATCCCTCCTCAGTGGAATGACTCCACCCAGGAACGTGCACCTCATAAGCGAAGTGCACGAAAACCTCCGGCAGCTGGTGCAACGCGTGACTGAGAGGAGGACCCAGCTTATACCTCTCCACAGTGAGCTGGGCTCAAATCAGCCGTCTGATCTTCCCGAGACGCCTCGACCTCTGCTTATGACAGCTGGCCGGAAGAAAAGGAAGAAGCAAAGAAATCGGAGACCAGAGAAAGAACCAACGATCTTCCTGGGAGCCGTCTCTATCTCTGCTGCTTCATCCCTCTCTGCTGCCTGCCCTGTTTCATGTTATTTCTGAGTAGTCCTGTGTATTTAAGTCCGCGTCCAAGTCTGTTTCCTCAGTTCCGTCATTGAAGTTAGTTTGTCATTACCTGTGTTGCCTCGTGTTCCTCGCTGTTTTTCCCTCAAACCCCGTTTCCCAATTATCCATCTCCCTACTCCTGCTTCCCCGCATGTGATCATAACACTCTCCTTTTCTCAAAACACTAAGCACGGACCCTTGTCACGATGATCGGCGCATGAAGCGCAAACAAAGGGGTGCAGGATGCATGTTGCACAGGGAACAACACGTATACACAGAACACATACAAGGAGGACAACTCAAACAACAGCCGATACACTACGGGGAATGCAGACACACACAGGGATACCAGAAACGGGAACACAGAACCCAAGAAGGGGGACAACGATGGGACAACACCAGGGGGACAGCCGGCAGGAGGCACTAAGGGACCAACAGGGAACGAAGGCACAGAGGGATGAGGAGGAAACACAAGGGGTACAAAGGGACCAGCAGGGAACGAAGGCACAGAAGAACACGGAGGAAACACCGGGTGCACCAAGGGAACAGAAGGGGACAAAGGCATGGAGGGATGAGGAGGAAGGGCACGAAGAAACTAGGGAACGATGGTGAAGCAGGACAGGGAGTGAGCACAGGAGGCACAAAAGGACCAGAAGGGAACAAAGATGGAGCAGGATGGGGAAGAAACACAGGAGGCAACGCGAAGGGAAATGGGGAGGGACCCTCTGCGGGTGTAAGGTGGAGGCCACCAGAGCAGCAGGCAACCGCGAGGCCAGAACAAGGGCTGAAGGGAATGCCGAAGGTGGCGACGAGGCAGGTTAAGGGGCTGGGGGAGATGGCGAGATGGAAGGGGACAGTGGCAGAGCAGAGGAGGGAACCCTGAGGCTACAGCCAAGGGATCAGGAACCAGGGATACTGAAGCCGAGGGGTCAGGGACCAGGGATACTGAAGTCAAGGGGCCAAGGACCAGGAGAACCGAGGCCGAGGGACCAGGGGAACCGAGGTCGAGGGGCCAGGGAAGGTCACGCAAGGGTCACCAGGATGGGAACTGCTGGGGCCAGAGCATTAACCATTGGCACAGGAGCTGCTGGGGGCAGAGCATCATCTGCCAGGACTGGAGCCACAGCGGGCGGCGTGCCATCCATTGGGTCTCGCAGAGTGGTGTGTCGACCGCCGGAATGGGGACCTCGGGAGGTGGCACGTTGACCGCCGGAACTGGGGCCTCACTGGGTGGCGCATCAGCTGCCAGGACTGGGGCCTCACTGGGCAGCGCATCAGCTGCCAGGACTGGGGCCTCACTGGGCAGCGCATCAGCCGCCAGGACTGGGGCCTCGCAGGGTGGCGTCACCAGGACTGGAACCTCAAGCGAAGGCATCACGGAGACTGGAGCCTCAGACGCGGGCCTCACGGGGACTGGAAGCTGGGGGAGCGGCGCATCGGCCACCAGAACAGGGGCCTTGGGCACCACAATTGGACCCTTGGGCGCAGGAGTCTCGGGCGCCAGAATAGGACCCTCAGGTGCCAGAATAGGAACCTCGGGTGCGGGGACCTCGGGTACCGGAACAGGAAGCTCGGGCGCAGCCAGAACCTCGGAGACGGGAACAAGAACCTTGGGGGCGTGAGAAGGAACCTCCGGGGGTGCAGCCAGAATGGGTGGCGCAGGAACCTCTGGAGGCTGAGCCTCCACTGCCAGCACAAGAACCACGGGGCCCCAAGCAGGAACTGGAACCATGGGGGGGCCAACCAGGGACCGGAACCACGGGGGACGAAGCTGTAGCCGCTGAAACAGGAACCTCAGGGGGAGTTGCAGGAACCATCGGTGCAGGAACACGGGGGGCACTGCAAGACTTGCCCGCACAGGAACGACCGGCAGGTTTGCGCCTCAGGGGAGGCGGATGCGCCTGCCGAGGAAGTCTGCTCTGTCCTTAAACAGAGCAGCTTCATCAGGCTCTCCACCATCTTCTCCATATCACCAGGCAGTGAAGTTGGTGTAAAAGCGGTGAACTCTCCTTGCAGCTGTTGACAAAGCAGGGCAGGGTCTGAGGAGTCTTGCACTGCCAGATCCCCCAACACCCATCTGTATAATTCCCGGAGGGCAAAAAATTGCTTGGCCAGGGTCTTGGGCATAGGCAGAGCCAACGGGCAGACGGACATCATGCGCTGGCGCTGCAGCAGGCAGACGAGCCTCAGGCGCAGGCATTTCAGCAGGCAATGGCGAAGCTGCAGGCAGAGGGGGTGGCGTACGCAGGCAGTCGTGCGCGAGAAGGGAGGCATCAGCAGAGACCTCTGGTGTCCCCCATTCGCGACCTTTCCGCTTCTTTCGTGGGGCAGATACAGCAGAGGCAACGGTTAGTTCGGCCTGTCCGGATGGTGGGAGAGGGAACCCTCCACAGTCCAGGTACACCTGCCTTATCATTGCTTCTGCAGCCCCGCTTCTGAGCTGCGCTAGGCTCCGCCGCACCTCTTACACCTGGTGTGCATCTTCTGGTGGGGAGATCCCCTCTAGGATCTCCCTCACCCGGGAAACCAAGGGCTCTGGCAGCTGGGTCCAATTATGCCAGAGGACCGTAAGGCAAGCCACAGTCTGTGGCTACCTGCTTTAGATTTGCTTCAGCCACCCCATGTCTCAGCTGCTGCAGGTTTTCACCCACCTCCTCCGCGAGGTGTGCGTCTTTGGACAGGGATATCTCTTTGAGAATATCCCTCATCTGGAAGGCAAGGGCTCAAAGCATGGGGTCGTTCCTGATCTCGGGCTTTCGAGCCAGTCAAGAGCCTCATTAGCCAGACCGAGGTATTGCTTCTTGGTCAGGGCAGGCATCTTCTTCAGGAGTCTGGTCATTCTGTCATGTCGTGTGCAGGGCACAAACTGGGGAAGAAAGGCAGGACTCCAGGTGTTGGGAGAATGCAGGGTTTAATCAAAGGAATACACACAGCCATACAAAACATCACAACGTTAATGACCAGACTGGGGAAAACATACCTAACGCAGACTTAAATATATTGCGCAAGTGCAGCGCCTGAGTGGTACCGCGCGCTGCTCGGGGAGCTTGTGCAAGCACCGCGGTCAAAGTTGAATTTTGTTGAACTTTGACCACTGCGCGCTGTGTCGCATTGTCGCGCGATCAATATAAACAAGGCACCGAAATCTTTTAACATCAGAAAAGATTTGCTAGAAACTACCAATGCCAGTAATAGTTGCCAATACTAACTACTTTACAATGTTTTTATTTATATCAGTTTTTATATCAGTTACATCGGCATGACTGACCGCCGGTGCAACAAAATGACAGGAGAGTGTTTTGAAAACCACGCCCACTTTTCCCGCTGAAGCCCCGCAGCGAGCGCGGCGCATTGAGCTGACCCCGCTGTTGTGTTGACTCGATGCGCAAACGCCGCGTTTGGACTGTAAAGGGCTTAATATGTTCCTAACAGAGTGACCTGTCCTCAGGTTAGTTCCTGACCTGAACTGTCCTGAAATCAAACAGCTGAAAAGTTTTCAAACACAGCGTGTATAATATAACATGTTGGATAAATAGAAGTAGTTCATTGATGACTTCGTGTTCGTTGAAGTTTCTGCTTCTTAAACAACTGTATAAAGTAATGTTATTTGTTATATAAATCAACTCAGGTGAAACAAAAAATGTATTTTTTCAGGGTTGCCAAATCTCAAGCATGTGGCATAACGCTTTCAGACTAACGCAGTAAATCTATATTATTCCATTATAAATGTAACGAGGCATGGAACGGGGAAGCAGGAGTCGAGTGAATACAGGCCTTAATTAGGAAACCACGCTTATGTACATACAATCACTACATAACGTTAATGACCGGACTTAATAACACGGATTTAAATACACAGAACTAATGAAACACAACTACAAACAGCTGATAACACGGGGATTTCACACGAGACAACGAGGGGGGCGTGGCACACGGGAGGATCGGCACGAGCAGGACATGACAAAATTAGCTACGTCAGAAGTGTATATTAAAATCCTGAAACAGTCAGGTATTGATATACTACTTAATTATATATCACACTAAATAGTTAGAGATTATGATCTTCCGGACCTCTGTTTCAAGAAATTTCAAGAAACTAGACTTCTTTAAATTATAGTTGAATACTCCTGGTATAAAACCTTTAGATTGTAAAATAAAAATGCTTTATCTTAGCCACATGTATGCTACTTACTCTTTTCACAGTTAAATCAGATAAAGTAGAATTTGCTGGTCCAGTTTTTCAGCACCATGGACAGCAACTTAACTTACTGTCATTTAATGGTGGTTAAACCAAAACAGGGAATATGTTTCATCTGAAGCAGACAAATATGTATGTGATCTTTGTTTCCTTTTGACATGACCCCTTCTCTCCCTTATATGATATGTCATAAAAGGGAGATGCTGTCAGCTGAGACAAACTTGTGTGTTTTTACTGCAGAGTGAAAAGTGGGCGGTCCTGGATTAGTGTGTTACATCACACTCTGAGAGGGTGACTGATTGGTGCACTCTGATAGGGAGGCATGGCCAAAAAACAACATATCATTTGCTTTTAGATTGAAATATTCTTTGTTTTTTTTAATGACCAGTTCCAGAAAAATGCAAAATGTACAGTAAACTATCAATGTATCAATCATTTTTTGAATCAGAGCAAATAATGACCAGTATAATATATATTTCAGAATTAGTAAGCAGTTTAATAAGATTCAACATTACTTTCACTAATTAATAAACAAATATTTAACATTAACCAGTAGGTGGCAGCAAAACGCTTGTGAAGAATAGGGCTTCAGCAGTACAAAGCACTGGTTGCCCAGGTTTGCAGCTGACAATCCAACACTGCAGATCAACATAACAGGAGTAATGAGCTTGTACATTTAAGCAGAATTTCTAAAGACCCGTGGTTTGTATTGGCCCCTCCCTCTGCTTCTCTCTGATTGGATCCCCTCTTTCTATGGGAGCTCCAGTGCAGCTCAATGGTGATGATGGTACCAATCAGATAAAACACACCAGTCCCAGCTTTCAGTACAGCATCCAGAACTTAAGGCCTGTTACACATATAAAACATCACTGTGTCTGTCATTCACACGTAGCACATTTAAACCTGAAGAACAAAGCAGTAAATCTACTCTGACTACATTATAACCACCTTGGTGATCAAAGGCAGCAACAATAAGCCCATCGTACATATAGAGCCAGCCAGACCAAAGGGCTGAATAAGAGGGTGGATTTGAACAGTAAAATCTTACCGTCTTTATACCAACATAATACAGCCACATCTGTACCATTACACAGGCTTGGCTTCATGTGAGGAACAAGAGACATTAACAAAAAGCATGAAAATAGCTAAAGAATTTTAACTGCTAGTTTTATTGTAATTATTATACAACGTATTATACTTTTCTGTTCTATAATAATTGTAAAATCCTTCCATCCATCCATCTTCCAAACAGGCCTGTAGCCTATCCCCATCAGCATACGGCACCGGGAAGGGGTTCATTCTGGAGGGAATGCCATCTTGTGTAGATTATTATAAGAAAATCAGGTAAATGCTGCTAGCTGAACCACCACACTAATGCTACTGAATACTTACTTCAGTTTTTCATAATTCCCTCCTTCATCAACATGAGCTGAAAAATGCAGGGGGAAATGACTGTTCATTCATTCATTCATCCTTCTTTCATTCATTTTCTATACCCGTCTGTCACACGCAGGGTTGTGGAGGTCTGTAGACCATCCTAAAAACAAAACACCATCATGCTATATCTGGAAAAAACCACCAGAACCACAGCTCCCTAATCTTCAGGATCAGTCAAAACTGAGCCAACGAAGTTCCAATATAAAAAAAGAAAAAGCTGTAAGGTCCTTTTTGGTCAGATGGTGGGTAAATCTGGGATGGCTCTTCTGATCCTCATGACTTCTTGTGCATATATTAAAATGGGGCAGATATGTGGAGGTGGAGACTCATTGACTTAACACCCTATGGTGTAAATTGAACAGTATTAGATTTAATAAAGATTAACACTGTAAAAACAACACTCAAGGGACCCTGTAAAGTGTGAAAGGTAACATTGAATGGTGTGGACCCATATAAACGCCATGCAGTGTTAATTTACCACTGGCACATTTGCTGTGCAGGTATTTGTAAAGTGACACAACCTCTACATCCACTCCCTGAATGTTCACTGGTACAGACAAGTCACAGTGCAGTGGCAGTCAATCATCATTGCCTTTGTCTTATTGGCTTTTATCTGCAGGTGGTTCCTTCCACACCATCCGACAAAGTTAGTGATGACCTCCCTGTATTCCACATTGTTCCCTTGCGATATATATCCAGCAATAGCTGTATCATCAGAGAACTTCTGGAGGTGACAGCTGTCCATGTTGTATCTGAAGTCTGATGTAAACATAGTGAAAAGGAAAGAGGAGAGCACTGTACCTAATGGAGTTCCTGTGTCTCAGACTGCCGCATCAGACACGAAAGTTTCACGTTCATTGGTATTACATGCGTCCAAGTCCGCATCTCTCATTTTCCACTTCTTATGATGTCTCATCTAGGTAGACAGCATCTGTGCATGCTTGTGTAAGTCTTTATGCAAATGTGCAACTCTGTGAGAACGTTAGGTCAGGGAAATCTGGCAACAGAATAAGATTGGCAGGTCAGTCTTTTTCCAAATAGAGATCAGGTATCAATAGTCATCCATTCCATTCCATTCAGCAGAAAGCTCTGATCAGCAGAGGTCACCTATCCTTGTTTTATTTGCAATTTTTTGTATTTTTTTTCTTCTTCCTTTCTCTGACCTGCTCTCTGGTGCCTCTTTACTCTCTTGATGAATCTTGTCTATTTCTGGAGTCCAATGCTCAGTTAACTGATCTATCGTGCCGCAGGGTGCATGTGTGACGCACCCTTTCAGAAATGGATGATCACAATATGACCAAAGGGGTATTTTGGGGTCAATAAATACATTTATTCATATATATTTAAAATACGTAACTATGTAAGAAATTGATAGTGTATTAACAGTGGAACGGAATGTTGCATCCGCGTCAATTGCTCTAGGGAATCAGGGAAAAGGGACATTTCCGCCGTCTCCCTAAGAAGCTATTTGGAGACGAAACGCAACGCACCGTGTCCATCTGCTCAAGTTATTTCTGCTTAATGCAGGCGGGTAGAATGTTGATAAGTTGCTAGTATTTCTCTCATAACTGTGGTCATCCAGACCCCCCAGTCTAACCTCACTCCCTCTCCTGCCTCAGGCTTTGCCCTTTTCTCCTGCCTGTTTCGATTCCCTCCTGCTCTTCACCCTGTCCTCTCATCTTGCCCAAGTCTGTTCCCCCTGTGGTTTGCACTGATATCTCTGTTGCTATGCTGGTGGTCCTTCCATGTGTCAGTCCTGTTCCTGTCTTTTTATCTGTCCAGTCTGTTGTCCTTACAGTCCTTCGCCCTGCTTCTGTCCCTCTCAATGCCCTATCTTGTCCTGTGTTGACATCTGTTGGGTGTTCTCATTAGTGTCTGCTGTCATCCCTTTGGTGTAATGGTTGCCTGTTCTGTTTACCTGGTCCTATTCCTAATTCCTTTTGTCTCCCTAGGTCCTTGGTCCTGTGAGTCTGCTTGTCTGATAATCAACCCTGTCCTGTGTCCATGGTCCTGTCCCGTGTCCTGGCCCCATGTGCGCTTCCTCTCGTCTGGTTCCTTGGGTCCCCTCCCTGGCCGGCTTTGCACGCCTGGAGTGCACGCCTTTTGGGGGGGGGGGGGGTACTGTCACGTCCAGCCCTGTCCTGCTTGTGAGATCCATGGGGTTCCCTCGACCACGGCTTCTAATCAGCAGTGCCTGGAGCTTGTTTGTCTTACCTGCCCTCTTGTTAACCAGTCACAGCTGGCTTCTGTTTGCTCCTTTGTTAGTCATGTATATTAGCGTTTTTTAGTCCTGTGCTCTCTGTTTGGTCACTGTTGTATGTCCACAGCTGTGCACCTGCCTTGTGTATTTCAATCAACACCCCATCTCAGGGAATTCAGACCGTAACCTGCCTTTGGGTCGTGCCTTGCTTGCATGTCGTGACAGGTTGGACTCATTCAGTTGCATGAATCCAACTGTGTAAGTTGCTGATGAGAACTTTTGGGAAATGTACCCAGACACCTGCCAGAGTTGTTCACAACTTCACTGAGTGGAGACCTCTTGCATCTGAGCCCCTCCATTAAAGCTTATAATAATATATCTACTTTCTATTTAATATGTTTACTTATCAACGCAGCTGATTTTCAATAATTTTGAAGTTAATTGGAGATGTATATTTAGCTAGTTAATTAACTAGTTCTTTCTGGTTAGTACTAACCTTGCACTGTATTCTCTTCATCGTGCCTCTTCTGTATCTGCATTTTGGATGACATTGGCATCAAGCAAAAAACTGGCTCTGTATTAATATTAAGCCAAATATTTTTTGATATGTGGAATTCTGATACATGTATTTAGACGTCCTTCAGTTGATCATATCTTGGTGGCCACCTACAGCTCTGTTTTGGGATTCTGAAATTGCTGCACTGTCCTCTGATGACTGGTTGCATTAATGACAGATCACATTAAAGGCAGGTTACAATATCTTGGCTGTCAAGTATCCAAATAGCTAGAAATAAATATTGATTTTGTGGATAAATTAATACAGTTTAGATGTTGCCTGTTACGGTGGCTTAACTTATTCAGTTTTTGCACATTTGTGAAGCTCTGAGACGTGGAAGAATTGTGGACATTGGCTTGAAGAGGTGGAGGAATCCCACACCCCAGTGGCACTGTACCATGCATGTCTGCTGAATGAAAGTGTACTTGTGACAGCTCCAGTGACAGTACATGAGGCAGCAGTGCCACTGGCCTCACTTTCTTTTCTACATTCTGGTGACACCCTATGATGAGAGCATAACCCCATTGCACTGTCTGGTCAAGTGGCAGAAGTTGT
>JAOYFF010000047.1:18220866-18233079 GCA_025773925.1 Cryptomyrus ogoouensis | reverse complement strand
CTCTGTGGAAGCGGGAGCGCCCCGAACATCACAGCGGGGCTCAGCGGCACTACGGCAGGGAGGGCTTTCAGCGGCCCCAGGGGCCATCAGCTCTACCCATCGCCTGCACGCTCTGCAGCAGGAGCACCGGCCAGAACCAGGAACCCTGTGCTTCTGAGCGCGCAGGGAGCCCAGAGTGTAAGTATGAGCTCTAGATGCCAGTTTTTCTGTAGTTTTCAAATTTAAAATTTACATTAGTCTTCCTAGAATTGTTGTCACTGAGCACTTTTCTTAAATATTCTTAAAAAGTCCAATTTTATATTCATTGTACATTTTGCAATCCATCCATTGATTCAGTGAGATTTCCCCCAGTTCCTTGTTCGCTGTCTTGTGTGGATCTCTCAGCCATTAATGAGCCTTTTACATCCTACTGAAACATAGAGAGCAGAGCTAGAGGTCAAAGTCTTAGCTCAGTCTAGCAGGCCTAGAGAGACACTTAGCGTCAGTATTTACTGTTGTCTGCTACGTTTTTCAGCCAACGCACAAGGCGGAGAACCGGAACAGGATGGACCCCTGGTCCGGATCAATGAGAAGTAGGTTCTTCTTGGGTAGAATTAAAACCTGCACACACAGCCTAATCATGTGCTTTAACTCATTATTCCTACAGATGTACTGAGTATTTCAGGTATTTTGTGGTTGTCTATGCCTGCGTCACATGTATTCTAACCCAGGACATTAACTGTAAATCACAAGACCTTGTTTGGAAATGATGGTCTTTGACACCAATTATGGCAACATCAAGACATCTGTGCAATTAAGAGCAGAAACTTCTAGCTAATAATGGTGATCCTTCTCTCTCTCAGAAAAAGAGGCTCAAAGCGAACGTGGGATGGACAGCATAAGGATAATAGTTGCTGCCCAGATCCACAGGAAGGTCCAAGTGATTCTGATCCGAGAGGAAGGCCTCAGGACCTTGGTTCTCCCTCTGTGGGTAAGATGTCATATTAAATTTTATATTAAGTGGTTAAAATGGATGGATGAAATTGACTGAAGGTGCAGGTTGCAAAAATGGCAGGAAGTTAAACCTACACACAACAAATGTATGCTAATTGTTGCCTTCCTGTATATGCTAATGCCAGGCAGGGCAGGCGTGCTGCAAGTCAGGAGGGTCACCATAGAAACCACGGTCCAGCCTATTGGTTTTGCACCTCACGCTGGAGCCCTTATTCCAAGCTGCATCATTTTATAGCCGGGAATATTTTATGATACAGGTGAGGCACAAAAGTACAAAGTTTTCAGTAAGAGTTTGATACTTATTAATGTGTGATACAAAAAAATGGATACTTTCACAGACAGAACTCACATTCAGTGTGAGCTATTGTTGCTCCCACATGTGGTCACATACTGAGCATTTACTCTCTGTCTGTCATGCAGCCCTGATCCAACTTACCCTGCATGATCCAGTCTCAGCTCTTCTGCCCCTGGAACTGACACTTGTGAAGGATGGCGATGTGGGACTGTGTTAAAGCAACCTGCGTGAACTAGTGCGATGGATTCACTGACAGACTACATGTGCACCAACGCAGTAACTGGGCCCCAACGTGGTTAGCTTTGCATTCCAAGCACTTGGTTGGGTTAATATGGTATCATTTCTGTTCATGTGATGAGCATTGTGTGGAAGAAATATGTGCCTTTTGCATAGTGATCAGCATAATTACTAGTCTAACTGTTTCTGGAGGTATAGTTAAATGGATCATTTTTGATTTGCGTAAAGCCTAGTTACATAAAATGTAAACATTTGTAACATATTTGCTGCCATTCGGCATATAACTACTCAGAAATGTGATTATTGTGGAAGCTTTGAACCATTCCTTGAAGTACTGGGAAAAATCTTACAAGGTTTGACTGTTACATTTTAGTTGTATGTGCACAGGGAGTAAATCTATATTTCATTATTTATTTTCTTTTGTTTGTTTTAAATATATACACATGCTCTCACGGAAAAGAGTAAATAAATGTTTGTATGTAAGGTCTCCATATATTGTTGCCGAGCCATTTTATTTAGGACAAGCCATAGTCATTACACATTTAATTATCTAATTTCTGGGGATATATATTAATGCCAGGGGCCCTGGTAAAATACTTCCTCAGTGGAGGCACCGCGCTAGTTACATCATTTACCCCTTCTCATTAGTTTATTACACTTACTTTTACAAATTCTAGTGGCTTAGGAAACCCTTTAAGTTTGGCTGTCAGACAGGAAGTCCTGTCATTTCACCATCAGTAGCTGGAGACCCAGGATCTTGTGTGTTTAAGCTATATGAGTGTGACTCCAGGTTGGGTATAACACTAGTGACAAAGGGGTTACGTTTTGGAGGCACCGCTGGGATTCTTTCCTGTTTGCCAATTTGGGAAAATTTGATCTGTATTTTTTCCTACTATCTTAGTAAGCTCGACTGTTAACGGTAAAGTTTATTTTATTGTGTGGCACTGTTGTTTGCTGCACGCAGAATGGGGCTTACTACGGCTGTTGAGTGAAGTTGAGAAGAGAATGTTAACCTCTCCCATGCCATTATAGTTGGTGACGTGCCCTTAGATGTAGTGGATGACACTGTGTTGAAAGTATTGAGCACAGTAAAAGCCTTTGGTCGCACTACGATACGTGGAGACGCTACTGGATGTAGGCTGTTCATACTAGTAGAAACTAGTACTGATTTAGAGTCTTGCACTGTGGCCCCAGAAATAGGAATTGAAGGAGAAGCAGGGCCTTGGACTGTGCATGTTGTTAAACGTCTTATTCCAGAACCTGATTCAGATTTCCACTCAAAACTGTTGACACTACTGCAGCAAGAGGGCAAAACCCTGAAGGATGTGAGGGCCATTGTTTCCAATGACCCATGTCTGAAACCAGACCAGAACGTGGATTTAGTAAATGCTATTGGTAGGCTAGTTGACAAGTTTTGTCAAGGGCCCGGTGATGGGCCTAGTTACAAGAAGTTGAGGTTGTTCTCAGGAGTGAAACCTGTTCCATTAGGTGAAGCAGAATATGATGCCTGGATGGAGCAGGCTACTCAAATGATGAGTGAGTGGCAGTGTAATGATGCAGTTAAGAGGCAGCGCATTGTTGTAAGTTTGACAGGGCCTGCTGCTGACATCAGATTTTTTTTTGACGTTCCTTCTCTGTGCTGTGTCTTGATGATTCACTTCATGGCTCTCCTTTGAGCTTTCACATGAGTTTGGTGGAGTCACGTTTGGCTTGTCTATGTCTTTTAGTGCGTTGCGTCGTTCCTTTGACTGCAGTAGAAACTTTCTGTTTCTTCTGTACTCCTTCCCATCAGGAGTCTGAACAATGTAGGATCTTGGGTGCTCAGATGGTTTGGTGACCTGAGCTGTATTCCACACACCATCATTCCACATTCTGATGCTGTCATCAACCTCTAGTTTTGGTGCTCTGATGAGTAATGACTGTTGCACTTCTTGTATCTGACTTCTTGTCGAACGCACACTGTTGTTCATCCTCCCACTGCCAAGAAACTTCATCTCTAGTTAATTTACGCAATGGCTCTGACAGTTGTGACATATTCAGAATGAACTTTGCTAGGTATGTGACCATTCCCATCCAGAAATCGTTCCATATCTTTCTTGCATTCTGGAGTGGGCATCTTTTTTACAGCCTCAGTTTTACTCAGGCTTTAGACCATCTTTTGAGAAGATGTGACCAAGATGATGATTTGATTTCTTCCAGCCCAATTTTGCTCTTTTCCTTGTTGAGCTTGAAAATTTTGGCCCTTGCTCTCTCTAACACCTGTCTAAGTCTGTGATCATGCTGCTCTTTTGTCTCACCCCAGATTATAAGATCATCTACTGTATGTATGTCTCCACAGCTTCAATCCTTCAAAGAGCTGTCTTACCGTTTTATGAAACACTTCCGAGGCTGAGTTCATCCCAAACGGAAGTCGGAGGAATCTGTAGCGGCCAAAAGGGGTGTGGAACGTACAAAGGCGAGAGCTAGCATCATCTAGTCTGAGTTGCCAGAATCCTGAACTTGCATCCAACACTGAAATACTTTGCTTTGGAGAGTCTGCAAGTTATTTCCTCTACTGTTGGCAGCTGGTAGTGTTCTCTCATTACTGCTTTATTGAGATCACGGGGGACTAAACAAATTCTTAGCTTCCTATTTGACTTTTCTACAATTACAATAGGGTTGACCCACTGAGTTGGTTCTTCAATCCTACTTATTACTTTCATTTTTTCCATTCTATACAGTTCTGATTTTAGTTTTTCTCTCAAGGTGACTGGAATGTTTCTAGTACTCTCGGAGTCACACTCTTGTCAATTCTGATTGTGTGCTCCCCCTCTAAGCAACCTATACGCTCAAACACAGCAGCATATTCCTTGAAGACATCTATTTTGTCACTTTTGCTTAGTGTCATTACTCTCTGTAGCAGCCCCATTTGTTCACAAGCATGAACTCCTAATATTGGCCTCACATTTGATTTTACTACAATAAATTCCAAAACATATTTTTTGTTCTTGTGTTTCACTGTTCAGTTACGCTTCCCTTTTACAGGTGTCTGGTCTCCAGTGTATGTAGACAGTTTCACATTTCTGGATCTGAGTATGTTCTTTTTCCCAAGTCTTTGCAGCAGGCTGTAAGGTATTACATTGGCTTGTGCTCCAGTGTCTAATTTAAATTTTACATTTTCACATTCCAATTTTATTTCAGCTGTCCATTCATCTGTCTGGCTCTGCATTTGCACTACACCAACAAACAGACTCTCTCTTTGATGTGTGACGTCATCATCCTCAACTGCATGAACTTTACTTGATGTGCACATTTTAGCGAAGTGGTTCATTTTCTGGCAGTTCTTGCATTGTTTGCCATATGCAGGGCATTTGCATGAGGTGTGCTCCGTCCAACATCTTTTGCAATTAAACATGCCTGTTTTAGCTTTTTTGCTCACTTTACTTTCGTTCTGTTGCTCTCTTGTTTGTCTGTTTCTGTTTCACTTGCCTTCACGTGCTGAGTTTTGTGCATTACTGTCCTCATCGTGCATTTCTTTAATTTGTGCTTTTGTCTTAGAAGCCTTTCTCTCATCGTATCCGACGTGATACCGCAAACGATTCTATCTCTGCTAAGGGATTCTTGCAACTGGCCAAACTCACATGACTCAGCTTTCAGCTTTAGCTCGGTGATATACTGGCTTATGGACATGTCCCCTTGGTTGCACGTGAAAAACTTATATCTCTCATAGGTTATGTTTCTTTTTGGGTTACAGTACTCTTCAACTTTCTCCATTATTTTTGGTAGACTGTTTCTGTCACCATCCACTTCAAACGTGAAGGTATTATATACTTCTGCCGCTTCTGCACTGGCTACATGAAGAAGTAGAGAGGACTGTACCTTGGGAGGCTTGCTCGCTCCTCCGGTCGCATCGAGGTACAGCTCCAATCTTGGCCGGAACCTTCTCCAGTTTTCCGACAAGTTACTGTGCAGTAAATCAAGTTCAGCTTGAGTCCTTCCATACTCACAATATTCGTCAGCGTCTGTACGATCTATCACTCTACTTCTGACACCATGTTTTGATATTGCTTAATGAACAGACACGAGAGTGTTCTGTCTGATCTCAGTCAGCCATCTTTATTCAACTTCTTTATTTTTGGTCTGCCCCCTAACTGCTATCATACATCTGTGCATCAGGATAACTATGTAGTGATTGTTCACATATCATGACAGGGTCCTCATTCATAACTTAGGCCTAAAGGGAAAGCAAAAGTTAGCTGATCGCTGGGGCTCAAGTGCTTACGTGGTTGAGAGCCAGATGTCCAGTCTCTCTGTGTATCGACTGAGACCAGTAGATGGCAGTGGACCCATGAAAATGATGCACCGAAATCACATTATGCCTTTAGGACAAGAAGTTAGACTGAGTGCTGAGAGTGAGCCAATGGCCACATGTTCCCCTAGAACAATTAAGCGTAGGAAGGGTAAAAAAAGAGATGGTTTTTCTTCACAAAATTCTGACGCCGTGTCTGGTGAGCCTCTTGGAGAACACTGTTCCTCAGACTCAGAGTCTGAATTGGGTTATTATTTGGGAGATTTGGACGTGATTGAGACTGCCAGACCGGGCTCTCCGGAATTAGTGCTCATAGAGCAGGATGGGTCCATTCCAGTTACAGCGGAACCACATGCCATAGAGACTACCATAGATTTCTCAGGGGTAGAGGTTGGACACACCGCTGATATGTCAGTCATAGAGTCTGAGCCTATTACTGACCCTGACTCAGCTGAGTCTGAGGCCGGAGGGTATGAATCTGCTGCAGCACTACCAGATGAGGATAATGGGGTAGCTCTCAAAGATACGATAATGAAACAGGATTGTAGGTTGGAGGATGTCTCTTTGGGCCAATTAAGTGAAGGAAGTACTGATCACTCACCTGTAGTTAGGAGATCTGGAAGAGAACAAAAGCCGCTGAAAGGCTTACTTATGGTACTTTAGGAGATCCCACTAGGGAAACTGTTTTGACCCAAAAGTCTTGTAATGTCTACTTAGTTCACACTGACGATAATCAGTTTCCAGACCAATTTAATTGATCACATGCATGGTGGTATATTCCTCACACTTTATGTGGAACTTGCCTTAAGTTGCCTAACCCTGCGTATGTACTCAGTGTATAGTGTATCATCTGTCCTAAACCTAACTTAGGACACGGAATAGGCCAGCATGGGGGCATGCTGCGATTTGGTGGGGGGAGTGTGTATGGTTCTTTAGAATTATGTTTTATTGCACCGTTTCTTTTCATTACACTACATTTAGCAGTAGGACTCAATTTCCCATACTGCCCTGTTTTTGTTTTTTTTTCCCCTTAGGGGGTTACGATTAGAGTGCGAGGAGGGTTTTCTCTCCCTCCTAGGACTGGCTCGGCAAACTACTGTTTTGGAGACTTTACTTTCAAGTTTCGCTAGAATATTGTAGCGCAGTTAGAGGCTGGAAGTTCAGGTCACTTGCCTTGTGAACTGTAGTTCGGTATTCTTTTTCTTTTTCTTTTTTTTTCTTTGCTAATTCTTGAAACGACAACGGAGCTGATTTTCGTTGTTCATGCTGGCTCCGCCCCAAACGTTTGGAATTAGCCTGGACTGCCAGCTGCATTGCAAGTTCGCCTGGACATCTTCCCACAGCGTGGCTCGGATCAGCGCGTGACTGCACAGCTACAATCAAGGTTGCCTGATTACTCGGACATGGGAACTGAAACCCGTGAAGGATGGCGATGGGGGACTGTGTTAAAGCAACCTGCGCAAACTACTGTGATGGACTCACTGACAGACTACATGTGCACCAACGCAACAACTGGGCCCCAACGTGGTTAGCTTTGCATTCCAAGCGCTTGGTTGGGTTAATATGGTACCATTTCTTTTCATGTGATAGTTAAATGGATAGTTTGTGATTTGTGTTCATATTGACTGTGTAATGCCTAGTTACAATAAATGTAAACATTTGTAACATATTTGGTACCGTTCGGCATATAACTACTCAGAAATGTGATTATTGTAGAAGCTTTGAACCATTCCTTGAAGTGCTGGGAAAAATCTTATAGGGTTTGACTGTTAACTTTATATATTTCATTATTTATTTTCTTTTGTTTGTTTTAAATATATACATATGATCTCACGGAAAAGAGTAAATAAATGTTTGTATGATAAGTCACCATATATTGTTGCAGAGTCATTTTATTTAGGACAAGCCATAGTCATTACACATTTAATTATCTAATTTCTGGGGATATATATTAATGCCAGGGGCCCTGGTAAAATACTTCCTGGGTGGAGGCACCGCGCTAGTTACATCAATAGTTTATTACTCACACTTACTTTTCAAATTCTATTGGTTTAGGAAACCCTTTAAGTTTTGGTGTCAGACGGAAAATCCAGTCATTTCGCCATCAGTAGCTGGAGTGTCTTTAAGCTACATGAGTGTGACTCCAGGTTCAGTATAACACTAGTGACAAAGGGGTTACATCTGGATTTTCTAAACGAGATAACATTCCCTCTCTCTGTACTGGAATTATAACTGCAATAAATCTGTAAGTAACAAAAAATTCATTGCTGCACATTCAGCACTTTACCAAAAATCCATTATACCTTATTCAGTGGTTACCCAAAATCCATTACTGTACATCTCTGTCCATACAACCCTTGCCATATATATATTTCATTGTATTATTCTGTCTATGTATTATATCTCAGCACATTCTGTTTAAACTGTCAGATTGAAAGGGTTTAAATGTGTTTCATATTCAATTTACCTCTGCTTTCTTGCACTATAACAAGATCACCATTTCATCTCTGCATATAACCCATGAATTATACAGCTGAAGATGAAAAACTCTCCCAGATTTCCTAAAATCCCAATTTGCAAAATAAAAAGTCTTTAACTACCCCAAAACATTTTGATGTGAATGAGAATAACTTCAGCATGAAAGATACAAATTGGGGAAAGGGCAGTGTGTTGTAATAGTGCAAGCCGATTTGCAGAATATATAGCGCTGTTTTCTTTGTTTTATTTCAAAAACATGAAAGTCTGTTAGCATAAATGAAAAATGTGCTCTCAATTGTCAACTGTACATATGTAAATGAGTTTGTGTTGATGACCGAAGGGAGGCAGCTGTCAGCTAAGCAGACATTGAGAAGTGTTAATAAAGTTTTGTTTTTTGAAGGTAAAAGATACAGGAGTTTCCCGTGTGTGTGTGTGTCAGTCCTCCATAAAAGTCTACATATTAGATCTAGTATAACATTTTACACGCCATAACTGCTGTAGCATGTATTTCTGCTAAGTCCTTTTCACATACTTAAATGTTTCAGACTAAACTTTTATCTCAGTAAGGAAAACAGTTTATTTCCCTGTTTCAGACTGACTGTGTTTGCTAAGATGTAATGTTCAGACTGCAGTCAGACTGTTAAACTGCTCCACCACCCAAATACTGAACATCTTGCACATGTCTTGATGTCACTCTTTCACTTACCCTTACAACTTGCACTGTTCACGTTAAGTCGTTGCTTTATCTTAGTTCATTCTATTTTTACCCAGTTTAGATATTTTATTCTAGTACTGTATTTTTATCTATAGTTTAGACCTGAGAAACTGTGTTTCGTTCTTATCATGTCAAGTGCTTTGAATGGCAATAAAAGCTGATTCTGATGTATATATTCTTCTCCTGTATGATTCACATCCATTTAGTCTGGCTTGCTGAGGTCAGACTCACATGCCTCCAATGCTGCAGCCAAATTTGGCTGAAAACACTGTCTACATAGATGTGCAATGAGGTAGAGGCTGGCTCTCCTGAGGTTATGCAGGGTTGTGTCTCCACTATATTCAGACAAGTCCATTCTGCAAATAAGACACTTGGGATTTTCCTGGGGGAAATATGAAAAAACTATACTTACAAAGAAATTTGATAGTGCATAACCACATAGTGTGCTGTTAATCATATATTTGATTGACAGCAGGGATTATCCCACTCCAAGGGTGTCAAAGCCAAACTTTCCATCACTAGCAAAATGCCCAACACCTAACAGGCCATGACGGAGGATCATTTCCACAGCTATTGAGACAGGCCTGCCTTTAATCACCGACCAATAAAAAGCCCCCTCATGGAGGGGCGGGATTCCGGACTCATTCATATTTCTCATATTCCTGTGGGTAGCGGCTGGATCTTCCAGAGGCTCATGCACTCATTGGTGAGGGCAGTAGCTCATCTCTGCAAATCCAGTAGAGCCTGGGTACAGGGAACAGTGATCGGGGCTAGATAACACAGCCTGGAACAGCCCAACCAACATGGTGACAGGGAGGGTTGCATTAACAGGCCCTGTGAATGCCAGCAAAGTCCTACCTCATCGATCCTTCCCTGGCTATAGGGCAGGTGTAACATAATCAGGAAAACAGTGTCCTCGTCATCACTGATGATGATGCCCTCCTGCTCTCTTGCTCCCCCAGCCATGCTCACATGAACTTGGGGCAGCTTCCACATCATCGCGTGGATCTGTCCACATGAGTGACAACTTCTGCCACTTGACCCGACAGTGCGATGGGCTTATGCTCTCATCATAGGGTGTCACCAGAATTCAGAACAGACAGCGAAGCCAGTGGCACTGGTGCCTCAGGGACTGGTGACCGTCACTGGAGTTGTCACGAGTACACTTTCATTCAGCAGACATGCATGGTACAGTGCCACTGGGGTGTGGGATTCCTCCACCTCTTGAAGCCAATGTCCCCAATTCTTCCACTCATCTCTGCATCTGTATCAGAGTGACTGGCCATCAAATCCCTGCACATGCAGGAATAGAGAGTCTCAGACCATGACAAACGTGCAAAAACTGAATAAGTTGACTGCCACCATTTTTAAGCCACCGTAACAGGCAACATCTAAACTATATTAATTTATCCACAAAATCGATGTTTATTTTTAGCTTGACAGCCAAGATATTGTAACCTACCTTTATTGTGATCTGTCATTAATGCAACCAGTCAACAGAGGACAGTGCAGCAAGCAGAGCACGCCGGTGCAATTTCAGAATCCCAAAACAGAGCTGTAGTTAGCCACCAAGATATGATAAACTGAAGGTCGCCTAAATACATGTATCAAAATCCCATATTCCAAAAAATATTTGGCTTAATATTAAGACAAAGCCAGTTTTTTGCTTGGTGCCAATGTCGTCCAAAATGCAAAAAAAAAAACAAAAAAAAAAAAACAATTTCTTACCTCTCCTATAGCGGATCCCGGCAGCAAGCGATCCTGATAGACAAATACTGTAGATACAGAAGAGGCACAATGAAGAGAAGAAAGTCAATAGCAACCAGAAATAACTAGTTAACAAAACTGCATTAAACGGATTTTATGTAAAGTGGCTTGCATTTTTATTTACTTCAGAAAGACGCGCGTTTATAATTCTTCTCTGCTCTCTGTATCACGCATGGCAGAGTTCCGCCCCAATGTGCGCGTACAGATACGTGCATATACACACAGGTGAGCAGACTCCCACCACCTGAGAGAGAGCGTGCATCAGAAAATATGTCACGTCAACGACCCGGTCAGCAGTGTAAAGTGTGAGAGGGACTTCTCAACCATGAACAGGGCAATAAATTTGTTTCAGAATGGGATTTCTGCTTTAAACTATTACTATTTTAAGCTATCAGCTATCACTTTTAAAGCCTAATGTTACGGGTCCCAAGGATGAAGACCACGATGACGAATATGTTACCTGTAAAAGCAGGTGAAGAGCGGAGAAAGGAAGATACGATGTGTCTCTGCTTTCCTCCAGAACGTGTCTGAGGAAGCAGCGGAAGGTGGGCTCCACTTCCTGCACCCCGAAACCCTGGAGCAACCACCAAAGTTCCGCCCTCACTGCTTTCTAACCTAAAATGAATCCCTGTTACGTGGATTTTCTATCCTTTTAAAGAAACTGAAAATAAAGACATATAGTAATGAAAGCAAAAGTGGCTCCTGACACTTGAAAGAAATTTGCACTTACAGTCTCCGTATTCTTATCAAATCTCACCCAGTGAATAATCAAAACCCCTAAATTAAAACTTCAAGCACTTAGGAATGTTTGGTTCCCTGGGCTTTAGGTACCCACCATAGTTTATGGCTCCTTCCTAATAACTACATATGGGGTAGAGGAGAGAGAGATATGGGAACTGGACGACCGGTGGGCCTTGGAATGAAGGTGAGCAGGGTTGTGGGGCCCACAAGGCAGCTGAAGGCACGAGGTAAGTATCTACCATGTTTACAGTGGGCCGTGACTGGTATGTTGGATGACCTAGAGATGAATAGGTTAGCATTTGGCCTGGACGCCTCTGTCGGGTGGATCGCCTCAGTGGGGCAGGTGAGTTCGACGGAGAGTCTGCTGCCTGCTCATCACAACACTCATGTCGAGGTGACTCGAGTTCCACTTCTGACTGAGGCAAGTTAAGGGCTGTCGAACTGTCACTTCCTTCGTGGTCATACTGGTGAGTCTCCACTTCATTCCTAGTCTCCGGTGCCATGGGACCCTTTTTTTGTAGTCGATTTTCTCCGTGGGCCCCAGCCATCTCCGACAGGTTCTCAGCAATGTCCTCGGCATCTGTTATAGGTGCCCTTCGTCCTGGCTCTTCAAGACCCCTCAGGCTCAGAACAGATCCTCCTTCAAACAGAGTCTGCGTCTGCCTCCCCAGTTCCATTCTGTCCTGGCCGACAGCCTGT
>JAOYFF010000047.1:18186816-18205048 GCA_025773925.1 Cryptomyrus ogoouensis | reverse complement strand
GGGGGGGGGGGAGGCGAGCGGGGGGGGACGCGGGGGGGGGGTGGTTGGTGGGGGGGGGAGGGGGGGGGGGGGGGGGGGGGGGGGGGGGGGGGTGTGTGATGTGGAGGTTTTACACGGGGACAGTCATGTGAAGCTAGAAAGCATGTGAAGGCACAACCATTGGTTAATCAGAATGAGTGACAGCTTTGAGAGTAAGGCATGGGGCGAGCTGGGCTTGGTCCTGTCTGACACCGAGCTGACCCAGGGCCCCCGGGCTGATAGCGCACCATACAAGGGGTCTTCACTGTTGGGCAGCTCAGCTCCTTTCATGCCTGGTGCTGCTTTATTTACAGTGCTGAGTTTGCATCAGTGGATTCCTGTAACACCACGTTATGCAATAACAACAAACTGTATCAAAATAATAGCCTGCATTATAAATTTATAATGTAATATTAGCCTTTTATTATTATCATCATTATTATTAATTATTATTATTGTCATCATCATTATTATTGCATTGTTCAAAAAAGAGCATCAGCGTGGTTTTGTGATCCATTTCGGGTGACTTCTGCATCTTTGTGAAGCAGGCAAAAGGTCAAATAAAGAGTGACACCACACTATATGATTAAATCTTGTTACATTTAGTCAAGTTACATAATGCGGCATTATTGTACAATGTTCTGGTACAACTCCTGAGAGTGGATCAGTGCTACTGAGTTTGCGTCACTGGGTTTATTCTGTAAGCGAGCTGTCCTCTCTGCATCAACTCCACAATGATGGATTTATATTGTTAGCAGGCCAGTCACATGCAGGCTTACAGTACAGTCTTTTCTCATTGCTATAGTTTTATATCAGCAAACAGTCTTATCTGAGCAAAACAATGGAAAATGATTTTGAGAAATTTGGAAAAAGACGTTGCTGTTATTGCATTTCACTTTTCTGAGCATGAGCTGTTCATGTTGAATTGGCTAATTTTTTGCCTATTGGGATTGGCTACTTTATAACATCAGATGTAAAAGTCAGACACATGCCTGATACCTAAAATCGAAGCTGACCACTGTAACATTTATTGCAGTAACTTGAATGACTGAAATTCAGAGCTTGTGCATAATTTATGGACAGGAGAAAACGTAAATAATCCAAAAACTGGTTCTTAGCAGCACTTGACTTTTTATGGCTGGCTGTCTGGCCATGACTCCGACACACACCTTCCTTTTTAGATCCCCTAGGCTGGGGCCAGGCTGCAGGAAGACGCTGAGCTGCACATTCTCCCTCTGCTGTCGGGTTACAGTAGGGAGGCCTGGCAAGGCCTCTCTCTAAGGGATCAACACCGTTGGTTTTTTCCTCACTGATACATGATAGGAGGCCTGGTTACATCATTTGGCTGAGACCAGTGATACTCTCCAGCACTGCACTGTCTCTTTGCTTGGCCTGAACTCAGTTACACGACACCAGGGATGGGCAACTTCAGTCTGCAGTTAGGCCATGAAATATATTAACGAGTATGATAGGGTGAATTTGATATGTCGAGTGTGGGGGTTCCATCTATATCTTGATTAGCCACTCCGGTATTAGCCCAGTACATGCAAGCAATATAAAACTGTAATGCACCTATTTTAATTATATTAATGTTGTGATGTAACACATTTACAACCAAACCCTACAGTTTTCTCTAGTTAGGCTGCAGAACATCTTAAATTAGCATGAAAGAACTGAAATACATAGGCACACATAGGCTAGTATGTTACCAAGAAATCAACATATTGTTTCAAAATGCTGTATACCACTGTATATTGTAAAACACACACAAGAGGAAGAAAGTAAGTGCAACATGATCCATGACAAGTACACGAGCCGTCTAAGTAGGCCTGGGTGGCAGCTAATTTTGCTACAATAGTACTGCCCAAGCCTAAGTCTAAGCGAGAGATTTTAAAACGCGCATAATGAAACACGGGCTGTCAAGGTGGCAAGAGGCCACCAGGGTTCTGTGTGTGTGCAGTTTGCAGGTTTTCCCCCTGTTGTCCTGAGGTTTCCTCTGGGTACTCCAGTTTCCTCCCCTCAGTCCAAAAACACGCTCAGGTTAATTGTAGTTACCAAACTGCTCATTGCTGTGAGTGTGCCCTGCGATGGGTTGGCACCCCATCCTGGGTTGTTCCCTGTCTTGCGCACATAGGCTCCAGGATAGGCTCTGGACCCCCCACAGCCCAGAATGGGTCAAGTGGTCACGGAAAATGGATGGATGGATAATACAACGCACAATAGAAAACAGAAAGAAGTGTTGGACACAGACATGGATACTCGTCGATAATGATCGGATGGCAGGTTTTGGAAAGAATGCATTATTCATGCTGGATACTTGTTCAACCAAATGTTCGGCTCACCCCTAGTGTTTTGCATTTCTCCTGATAACTGTTTCCAGCTCCTCCTAGTGGTCATGCCTGTTAGTTATTTTCTAAAACATACAAGTAATATTTGTGTGCGGCGAGCAGCTATTAGAGGGCCAGATAAAGTGTTTGGGGGGTGGGGAGGGATGCAGTTTGGGGGCCGCAGGCAGCCAAGCCCTGCACTGCATCAATCTATTCCCATTCCCCTATTTCTGTCCTATAGGGCAAGAATCCAACACAATTTGCAACACATTTTTTGTATTTGGCTTGCTTTTAGCTAGTTTTCAGTTGTAGTTATTTTTAGTTTGTCAGTTTTTAGTTCCTTTTGTATTTGGCTTTCAATGATTGCGCATGTTCAACTCACATCCATGGCTGACTCAAATCCTGTAATGTGTTTGAACTGGGAAATCTGAAAATTGTGTTGAATTCTGGTCTTCCAGGCCTGGAATTGGGGAAGCCTGCCATAAGTCATAACTGAAAAGGTCCAGCTCTACAGTTGTAAAATAATCAAAGAAATTATCCCTGAAGATGCATCCCAGATAGCAAAATTACTCTGCAACAGAAGTGGAGTCCTCTTGCACAAAGGGACAGATCCGGAACAGTTAAAGATCATGGGTCCATACCAGACTCCGCCCATAACCACCAATATAATAGATTACCTGGCCCGGATCTGAATTTGATGCGTTCATGGAAAAAAATGGGACTTTAAATTATATCAAAATCTTTATATTTAAGCAAAGGAACTTTTTATTTAAGCTTTTTATTTAAGCAACAAAAGCAATCACACTGATCACAAAACTACATTGTAAAAAAATATTTAAAAAAGGAAATATTCTGGCAGCAGGGGTAAAATGTAAAACAAGAGTAACTGTCATTTTTGCCCTCACTGTTTTTGGGTAAATTTATAATTTTTTATGAGTAAAGCAAACCCAAGTTTAGGAAATGATTTTGCTAATGCCATTTAAAACAATGGGTCCTATTCAGCATCTGATGCAAAGAGGTACCAGGCCTGATACAAGTGTCTTTGCCAGCATGAGTCTGATGCTGTTTCCTGTCCTGTTAGGGGTTAAGGGCTTGGCTCAAGGGTCTATAGACATGTGACTATTCTGCTGAGGCTGGGCATGAACCAGCAACCTTCTGATCACAGGCCCAAGCAATTAATCTGCTGAACCACAACCTACTCCCCCCACCAAAAAACACCTAATTAATTTTAGTGCAATTAATCAGACTGTAATTCGTTTTTTGCAATTAATTCAACAGCATTGCATTGTACAGAATTGAATCGTACAGGTTATAGGTCACATTAAAGGTAGGAAAATTTTCAAAATAATTTATCGTACGCTCATTATTTTAAATTATCACAAGACCATAACACTTTAACAGGGATGTGTACACTTTTATGTCCATTGCTTTATATCCACTGTATTTCATCACATTCTCTTGCTCTATAGGACACATCATCTCACCTGAAGGGGGCACCACGGATGGCACTAAACACGCGAAGGGCAGCCTCTAAAGGGCACTTCAGCAATATTTTTTCAGTCATGGGGCCACCACTTATCTTATTAAGGGTCATCTAGAGCTTGTTCCAGCCATCAAAAAGGACAGGTTGCCCCCCTCCCGAGTCCACCAGTGCTCTCACCACCCATCTCATGCTCGACATTGCTAGAAGGGCACACATTATGACACATCATCAAATTCTCTTGCCCTAGAGGGCACATCTTAATAAATTGCTGCGTAAAGGGGCAACTTAAATCATTTATTTTTATCATCTGAGGGGGAGTCAAAAGGGCACTCTGGGACACGGGGGGGGGACACACACTGTAGGACACAACCTCCCACTCACCCCCGCCTCCTCCACCAGTGGTTTAGGCCATTATAAATATTTTCCACTACTATGTGTTATATCACATTTCTTTTTTGCTTTTTTTCGAAACATTTAACTAGCTGGGTTCAGTGTCACCACAATGGGTCAAATTTGATGGGTATCAATGAACACAATAGGCAAAGCTTTTTGCTTTTTTTATCTTATGATACACATATTCATGTAACACTGGTTTTTGAGAATTAAAATGGTTCTAATGTTATCTTATTCCTATAAAGTGGCTACTAAGTAAATAGCAATAATTTAAAATAGATTCTCATGAAAATCATTATAGATTATAGAAATACATGAATAAGGATATATATTTTTAGATCCCACTGAGTCTTCTTCAAGCTAATCTGTGTGAAATCTTAACAGCCCAGTATTCGGTGGTTATCATTATTTTTTTAATTATTGTTCATGGACCCCTGAACTGCCAGTTTTCCCTTCCTCAGGAGCTGCTAATAGATCGTTTCTCTACCAAGGTAAATTTGAGCAACTCAAAACAAATGTGCAATTTAAATCTAAAAGTAATGTTGCCTTTAATGTGAAAGTTTGAGGGACAGTAATTTCCACAGTCAGAATATAAGTGGTAGCTCTGGAGACACTGGAGGCTAAATAAACAATTTATGAATCCACCAGCTGCCTGACATCAAAATGTACTCATACTCTGCTGGAGACATATGAGGTTTCAGTAGCCTGTGCCCCCAGAATCTTAACGAGTAATGATGACATAATAACGCTAACACAACACGACTACCAGGTTATAAACAAACCAGCCAGTGACCACACCAGGGCCATTAAAGTACAGTGGTAAAATTAAAATACTGCTTTTATAATCTGACCTTGAGCCTATAAAGCTCACTGCCTAGTGAAAAGGTTACTTCAGCTGACCCATCAACATGTAGGCCAAATATCTCAGGTGACCCACCCCTGCATTCTAACAAAGTGGAACATAGTCCTGAATCTAAATTAAAGCCTGATTTTCCCAGATATGTCAACAATGCTGCCATGTGCCTGTTATTATAGCAACCCTGGGCAGCCCAGGGTGATGCTGCCACCCTGGTTGTATTGGGGAGGGCACATTATAACTTTTCAAAGCAAAACATAAAGGAATCCAGGAGGTGTTCATAACTAAATTAAGAAAAAAATGAATTATATATTTTCCCTGCATTTGTTCACTCGATGATTGGCTCAATGATTGCCTCTCCACGAGGTCAACCCTATATATATATATATATATATATGGCTATGTCCCGTGATAATGCTGTCTATTACGCCGGTAGCCATGGTAACAGCAGTGACGTTGATGTGCCGCCCCTTCGAAGCACGTGTCCTGTACCGAGTTAATAGGTGCGCTCGGCGGCTTTGCCGAACGTAGTGGGCGCTGAAAGCAGATTTTCCCACAGTTTTAAACGCGCTCCGGAGTATCTGCAACGTTTTGCCAGTTTCGTCGTCTACTCTGTAAATTATATGATGGCTTTTACTGAAGCAAGATGCGACTTTACATATTCAAAAATGAGAGGGATTGTATCAGTTCTTGCCGGTAGGTTATCTACATTTAATGCCATTGCCATTTAGTGTGCAGTACTACTGTGCAACATATTATGCAATTTATATTAAATCTGTTATAGCAATTGAAACATTATAGTTAAACCTGTATGAGTTCTATCATTAATCCGTATTGCTTGTATTTTATTGTTATCTGTAATTGAAAACAGTTTAAAATTGTTAAAACAGTCTAATACCTTAAATTGTACATCATCGATCAAATTACATATTTTGTATAACATACATATTTTAAATTTGACTTTTGACTCGATTTGCAATTTGCATAATATTGTCATGAGTACAACACTATTAAACATTCCATAAAAAGTGTCTGTTTGTTGGCGTCATTAACGTGTTACGCAAAATGCTCAGTGTTAAGTCTGGCAAATTCAAAACGAGTGACGCATGAGGTTTAGTCACTATAATTAGCTCTGGAAGCCGGCTAGGTTAGCAGAATATTCACTTCTAAATATATATACATATATATATATAGGCTATTGGTTATATTCCATTCCTATTATTGATGTACATTACATATTTATCCGTTGTAGATTTTACACGATCCATTTCGATTTCTGTAATTCTTTTAAAAAATAGATACTCTAATAATTTTCCTAAATTCATTTAATGAATTTACTGACAGGGAACACCAAATGCATAAACACATATATAACGATAGATATCACTGGTTGAAAATGTCAGCTACACGTGAACGAATTAAGGGTTTATTTATCATGTTTTTGTTTTTATTCATCTCCATTTTATCAAAGGTTTCATCAAGGAGCGAAAACTTGGTTGGAACGAATTAATTCAGAAGCTCATTTTGACTTCCGGTTTATATCCGCGGTAAGTGACGGATGGAAAAACTGTGACATCACTTAATTGTGCACTTATTGCAAGGAAATATCAATTTGGCCTATGCTCTCTTTAGTCTTCTCATATCCATGTGCTGCCTAATGGCTGTACTTGTACAGTTTTAAGCCCCTTAAACGTAATAACGGAAAGGTACATTCTGCCCGTATAATCTGTGGATTAGTTGTTAGTGTACATATGTTCCTTTAGAAGGTCTTGGCGCCTGTTCATTCATAACCCTATCATGACCCAACGGCCCATGTCTGAGTCGCATGCTAAGCTCAGGATACCTTTATTAATCCAATTAACTGTGAGCTCCAGACGGGGGTTTTGAATGACAGTTCTGGACCTATGGAACCGTCTTAGTCCACCTGCAGACACAAAACAGAAGTAGCTGTACTGACTTATTAGCAAGATGGTGTTAATTCCTTCAAGACCAGGGATAACCACAAAATCCAATATGAACACATCTCTGCGTCTAAGACTCCCCTTCTCCCGGTGAAACCCAGCATTCAGGTCATACCTGTGGTCGCCAATTAATGCATCCTTCGCAATCCAATAAATAGCTTCCACGACTTTTTATAAATAGGATAAAAAATTAATTTAATTTTTTTAACTTTTGCGTGTACACCTCATCTCGTTTATACCTTTTATCAAACACATAGCTCCCCAGATTATTTTCTTCGTAGAAGAACTCTCACTGTATAATTATGGTTCTCAGTGTTCCTCTGAGGGGAAAATAAGCATGATATTGCCCCCTAGTGGTAAACACAAGCGATGCACAACTATTTTAAGCTATTTCTGCCACTCTGTCTCCAGGTCGTATTTCAGAACGTACCTAAAGATTAACGAGAACCATAATGAGGAGGCTGAAGGAGGATTCAAAGCAAATTCGGTGAGCATGGGTCCTTAGAAGATAATGAGAGCTTTTCATTTCAATTTACCCCCAAAAAATATCCATCCATCCATACATCCTTCTCCTAACCACTTACGCTGATACGAGTTACAGAGTCCTTTAAATATGTAATAAAATGAATCCTTTCTCCCCTTTTCCTCTAGCTGTCCCTGGCTGAGGACAGCCAGTAAGTATTAAACAATCACTAATTTTGCTCTCTTACTTCTTGTCTTACCTTCCTTGCCCAGGCTAACCCTGTTTTCTCTCTCTTCTCCAGAGTCAGACCATGTGACTTTGACTACCTCAAGGTCATTGGCAAAGGAAGCTTTGGCAAGGTGAGTTGACAGGTGCTATCAGTCTTCATAGCTGAATGTTAGTGGGGGTGTTTGGCTAACATACCACAATGCCTCTCTGCCCAACCAGGTTCTCCTGGCCAGACACAAAGAAACTTCCCAGTATTATGCTGTGAAGGTACTTCAGAAGAGGATTGTACTGAAGAAGAAAGAGGTGAACACTACTAATTGTAGGCCTGGGATAGTAGGGGTACCCGTAAGGAAATAATATTTTGGAGCTTATTGTTTGGTGTATTTTGAATCAGTTACGTTTTGGCTAAAATAAATGGGTGTCTGAGATGCATGAGAAGAGAGTTTGGTCACATCATAGAGAAGGAGACATTTTTCTAGCAAATGTGATTTATTATTACTGTTGTTTCCCTTCAGCAAAAGCATATCATGGCCGAGCGCAGTGTTCTCCTGAAGAACCTACAGCACCCCTTCCTGGTGGGCCTGCACTACTCCTTCCAGACTTCTGACAAGCTCTACTTTGTGCTGGACTATGCCAATGGTGGAGAGGTGAGCCCCGCTCTGGACGGTACTCAGGGCGTGATCAGCTGTGACTGCTCTTGAACATGGCTGTCTGTGTGTGTCTATTAAAGCTGTGTATCCCCTCTCTCAAGCTATTTTGCCACCTCCAGCGTGAGCGGGTGTTCCTGGAACCACGTGCCCGGTTTTATGCAGCAGAGATAGCTGGTGCATTAGGCTATCTGCACAGCATACACATCATATACAGGTATGTCATATGGTCATGTCAGAGCTCCCCCTGGTGGCCCCAACTTGCATTGCTTGTACTTCAGTTTCGAAAAGGACATGGTTGCCATGTATGTGAAGTTTACGTTCTCTTCATATTTGTGTGGGTTTCCTCCACGTATTCCTGTTTTCTTCCACAGTCGTAAAACATGTTAGTTAAGTTCTCCCCAAACGAGCTTGATGGGCCGAATGGCCCCCTCTCGTTTGTAAATTTCTTATGTTCTTATGCAATTAGGCGAATTGATGTTTTAAAATTTCCTATAGTGTGTGACCATGAGTGTGAGTGTACACCCTGCAACAGACTGGCATCCCGTCCAGGGTGTCCCCTGCCTTGTGCCATGTACTTCCTAGGATAGGCTCCTGGCTCCCTGCAATCTTCTACTGGATAAGTACATATGGAAATGGATGGATGTAAAGAACATTGTTGCCTACATCTCTGCTCTGTTTGTGAGCATCTGACACAGCATTGAGCAACGGCCTAAGCGCAATGTTATAGATTCGGGGACATGGTCCAGTGATAGGCAGCTCTCTTCTCCTCCTTAAAGGGACCTGAAGCCAGAGAACATCCTGCTGGACTCACAGGGTCACATCATGCTGACGGACTTTGGCCTTTGCAAGGAAAGTCTGGGGCACGATGATATCACCTTCACATTTTGTGGGACCCCAGAAGTAAGTCCAACTACCATCAATTTAACCATCCTCAAAAAAGGCCTCCCATGACTGATTAGTGTCATGTGTCCCCGTCATCAGTACCTGGCCCCTGAGGTGCTGCAGAAGCAGGCGTATGACCGCACAGTGGACTGGTGGTGCCTGGGGGCTGTTCTGTATGAGATGCTGTACGGCCTGGTGAGTAGAGAGCTCGTCTTCCCACACAACCACATCTATGCAGCTCTCGCACGCCAAGCTCTGCATTCTGAGAGTTCTAGTTCCACTTGACACTATAGTTGTCACTCAAAAATATATCAGCACTGCTACATGACCACATTCTTAAGTGGTGATTATTATGTGTACAGATGTCTGAATTCTGTATTTTTGAAGCACTGGCATAGAGTGAAAGTGATTAATTGTCATTGTTGACACGCTACAGTGCACATGCGCGCGCACCAATGAAACATGCCCTCTGCGTTTAACCCATATGTGACGTAGAAGTAGGCAGCTAATTCAGTGCCTGGGCATAGTGTTTGGGGGAGGTACCTTCCTCAAGGTGCCATCCTGGTTGGGGATTCAAATCAGCAACCTTTCAATCACAAGTGCACTTCCCTAACCGTTAGCCCACCACTGTCCCAGGTGCCCTGGTTCTATAGATTCATATAAGAGGTTAATTGTGGTCGACACTTTATCGACACTTTTTAGTTGTTGAATTGTGATTAAAAACAGTAATTCAGAGGAAAGTATCATAGAATGTTTGTGGCACAAGCTTAGCCTGAAAGCTGGTTACTCATCATCATGCGTGCTATGGAGAAGGCTAACACAAAATTGTCACTCTTTCAATTTGTGTTACAGCCTCCGTTTTACAGTAGCAATACAGATGAAATGTATAACAACATTCTGAACAAGGACCCAGTGCTCAAGCCCAATGTGTCTAATGCTGGTCGGGCGTTGCTGGAGGCTCTGCTGCATAAAGACCGAACTCAGAGAATGGGGGCACGCAATGACTTCGTGAGTACTGTGCACACACACACACTAATGCATTCCACACTAATGCAACTCCGGAGGTGTGGGCTGAGGTGGATCTGTGTGTCTTATCCCCTATAGATGGAGGTCAGGAGCCATGCCTTCTTCTCACCCATCAACTGGGATGACTTGATGGCCAAGAAGACCCCGCCTCCTTTTGTCCCTCCTCTGGTGAGTAGCACAGCTGAGATGTGTACAGATTTGGATTACCAAAATTGAAAGAATCTGTGCTGACATGTTGTACCATGTTATCCCCTACCACTGCCCTACAGGCTGGGCCTACTGATTTGAGGCATTTTGACCCTGAGTTCACCCACCTCTCAGTGCCTGGTTCCCTGTGCAACCCTGACAGCAGCACAGTGACCAGCAGCATGCGGGAGGCAGCTGGTGCATTTCCTGGTTTCTCATACGGACCTTCAGTTGACCAGGCCTTAGATTAGGGGGGGACCTACCTCTTTCCCAATCTGCTGGGTGGTGTGGTCGACGCCATTTTCATCTCTAATCAGCAACACAGAGTTTGAAGTGCAACCTCTCTGATGGGTTTGTGGTCAGTGGACCAGGGATGTGTGAACACAGAGGATGTGAGAATTCCAAGGCCAGAGCACAAGCTTGTGCACATCATTGTAAGTACCCTCACCCAGGGTATACCCATTCACACAACCTATTTTTGATTCCAAATTTATTCTGTGAATTTATATTGTAAAATATATGTTATATAAAATGTGTCATGTGAACTCATTGCTAATGCACTCCATAGAAATTTTGGACATATTTAATTTATTACACACAGTAAAGTGGGCATAGCCAATTTTTAAACTGCACAAGCCAATGGTAACACAGAAAATACTTTCTCCATAATCTAGACTACAATGATGTTTTCCTCTCCATGTCACATCCTGTATCTCACATCCTCCCTTTTGAGTTGCATTTGGTGCAGCTTGAGTGTCTGTCTTTACCAGAGTTTCAGCAAGCTTGGCTGCATTAAATGTGTTCACACAATGAAATACTTGACTAATATTCTGATTATCTATGAACTATGGACCAACCGTATTTTGTGTGTGTGTATATGTATCAGGGTTGTGTTATTCAAGTCCAGGATTCGAGTCCAACTTAAGTTGCATTTTTGCATGACTTGGACTTGGACTTGAGACAAATGTGACTTGGACTTGCACTTGGACTCAGTAGTTTCATGACTTGGACTCAGTTGCTTGTAACACTGTGATTTGTAATTATAAAAAGACATCTAAACCTTGCAATATACATTAATAGTTCATTTTAAAACATGAAAATCTACTATCCTACTAAATGTGTCTACCAGTGCTTATTAGAGGTATGGGGAAAAATTCAGGTACAAATCGTGATTCTTCATGGCAGCAAGTATTAGATTCCCGTGAGACAAATATTAATTTTTAAGTATCACATTAAACGTAGGTTACTGTAATTATGCTGTTCACATACTACTAATATATTTGCCCAGTTGCACACTGCCCGGTTTTAAGTGACTGATATGTGTGAGTTTGACACAGTACTATCATCAATGAGCAGGCATGTGCAGAGACTTCAGTTTGGGCAAATTTTGGATTATGTAACGTAAACAGACACCTAGACATGAGTATGGCTGTCTGCTAGGCTTCATGGTTTGGTGCAATTTCGGTACAGCAGGAAAATGGAGAGGGACACTCTAAGCACGCCTACTTCCAGAGTTACTTATAGACCTGACAAACAAATATTGGTATATCATATTATAGGGGGGGTCTCCTACCATTAATACTTATGCATGAAATGGTTCATATGGTTCCCAACTTACCACCGAAAGTTATAGATGTTGTTGTGCCACCACAGTACTGAATACTAACTGGTATGTAGTACTGATACAAATAGTTCTTTGCTAGGTATCATATTTCTGATGAACACTATATGAATACTAAAATCTAAATTTAATGTACAAAATGTTTTAATAAAACCAGTACACTCCTATTTTGTACATTACATATGTCTGTGTTTGTGCATTTCTGTATAATGACTATGTATAATGTAACACAGTTTTGTATATAATGACTCAGCCACTTCTGACTTACAGTGACATTACTACACCCTGATATAAACACACACATACTACTGTATAGTACTGTAAATTTGCTGATTAATTTTTTCCTGAAGGAGAATTGACAAGTGATCAAGCAATAACATAACTCGAATGAAGCTAAGTGATTGAGGTCAAATCCATAATAACTGTCATCTGCGTGCTTTGATCTGGAAATGAGAAGAAGCCTTGGATGCATTTGGATGCTTTTGTCCAAACTGACAGAAATGTGACGGTCGGTCAGCATCCATGGAACAGTTGTGGTTAAAAGCTTTGTTCAGGGACCCAGTGGTGATGTTTCTCTGCCCGCCAAAGAATCTGAACCAGTGACCTTCTCACACCCAGAACATTATAACTCACAGAAGCACCCAGGGCCCCCGCTTGTAAAATGATGCTTTCTGTTTATACGACGGATTCTTTTCTCTGGTAGTCACTCAGAACAATAAGACTGTTCTGTCTGGTTGTTTAAACCAATGAGTTTATGCTGTTTTTTCGGTCTGTGTTCATTTTCAAAGTCTGGTTGTTCAAACCAGTGGCACTCTGGGCTGTTTTCTTCAGTCTGTTTGAATTGTGTTTTTGAATCTTCATCCAGTGGGACTCATTTCAGTGGGACATGTATTTTTTCAATGTGGCTTTTCAAAGCCTCAAGATACCTCTTGGTTTATTTTTTAGCTCGATTCCTCAGTCTAGTAGGTAAAAAAAAAACTCTTGTGCCATAAGCTCAGGTTGAGGAAAAGCCTTGATAGTGAAATATATGGAGATGTTTCAATCTGCATTTATATTTTTATCGTGTCAACTAACACATTAAATTTGTTATTATAAATGCTGCTTTTAAGGCAATTGCTAAGAACAATAAAATTATAAAATACTGAGTAGAGAGTTGTGATCTTTGTGGGACCAACATAAGATGTGCAATAAAACCTCCCAGGTTACCAATGGTTCCGTGGCTTGGGGGGGCGGGGGCCTACTCAGCACCCTCCCTCTCTAGGTTGTCCCCCATCCACCTCCCTGAAATAATTTTTTTTGCAGTGGATGTCTGCACGTGTCATTTTGTCTGTTCCTGCAGGTATATTTTAATTGTTGGCAACCCTGTACTGGATAAGCAGATGGATGGATATTTTGGAATATAAGACCATAATTTTAAAATCTATACTCAACTTTGGCGCATGCACTTCCATACTTCAGGGAAGTACGTTCTCTCGTCTCAAACTTGAACCGAAGCCAGCTCACGGACGCCCGTAGCGCTTGCGCATGCGCGGTGAGCGGCGCGCCGTCGGCACTTCCTGCTAAATAGTGCTCCTTAACAACAGATTGAGGCGAGTGGAGTGAATTACTACGAAAAACCGGAGCACGTTGACCCAAATAAAACCTCGTATACTAATGGTAAGTTCTCCTTTAGTTTATCCGATATTCCGCACATATAAACAATTTTACACGAGTCCTTATTAATTAGTTAGGTGAAAGGCCAGACTGCTTTGTATGAACTGCGAGAGTGTGTCGGCTTGCTAGGGTAACATTAGCAAGCTTGCTGTCATGCTAGATGTACAGTGGAAAGTTTTTTTTCCTCTCCCCGTTTATGCTCATTTTAATAATAGGGGGACATCTGTTTCTGTAACTGCATATATATAAAATAATATAAAAAAATATATTTAAAAATATTTTTTTTTAAATGAATGCCGCGTCAGTCCAAAGAATACATGCCAATACAAATGCAACCCAATACGTTGGCCGGATTGATATGCTGCCGCAAATCACTTACTAACTAGCTAGTGAGTATATTTGTGCCTCTGTGCTGCTGTATGACGACGTCTAGCCTTCTAACCCGCTTCAATGAGTCTGGCCGAGTACGCTAAACGCTAAAAGTTTATTGCCTCACACCTATAATCTTTCTGGCTAGTCACGGATAACGGGTGATAAAGTAAACCGAGCTGGATTACTGACATAAACAGAAGGCTAAAGCAAACTGGGTCCAGTCCGGACCGGCGAGCTCCGCGGGTTTCACCTTCACTCCCCGTCCTTGAATCCCTGCTCTCACGTCCGACTTTATTGTTGGCCGCTAGCCGGCGGCACAAACGGCTCTGTGATGGTGTATAACACGGCTTTGCTTTCCGAGTTCCTGCTGGTGGACGTGTGTTTAGGTGAAGTGTGCTTTCATATTTTGGACAATCGGACGTTTGGTTTTGGGAGAAATCCGCAGTTTGTCCCTTGCTGAAGCGGTTTGAAATGTGTCTGTATCTCTATTATATATCCGTCTCTGTTACTTCACCCATATTCTGATTTAATTCATTTATAAAATCAGATATCGGTTTATTGTCAGGTTTTTGTAATGAGTTGTTTATATGTGTAAAGAATATTTTAGGCATTGCACTTATAGTTTATTTGACAATATAGTTTAGTTTTCGACTAACATAACGGTACAATATAAAAATACGTATTTTTTGATGTCAGTGACAATATATTATACTAAGTGGCATGAGCCTGTCATTGCAGTTACATGAGCAAACCTGCCTGGTTAGCAGTTGTATTTGTAATCGGCTGTCACGACAGCTGTGATGGAGAACTATTCAATAATTACCTTTTTCGTAGCCTTTGTTTTTGCTGTCCAAACGCGGGATGAATCTGAACGATTGACTGCTCGTAGCAGTCTTGTCAGCCTTCATAGGGCTGTCCAGTCATGACTAATTTCTTTAGCTATGTTTGTGCAAACTGATAAATAACTATCAGGGCAGCATGGTAATACTAGAAGTTGTTGTGGTGTTTATTGGATAACAATGGGAAAATGTGATTATTATGTCATGCTATTCTCAAATGTGTATCTGGCTGATATGAGATGTGTAAGGAGTGGGATGCCTTCAGTAGTTCACACAGGCTGTCCACCCAAACGCGCCCATGCTTGCAGAAAGGTCGATATGCTGCCACAAGCTATAGGCCGGTTGGGTCTCACTGCATACGTTCTTTATTTTTTATTTTTCCTTCACACTTCCTGGTGGATGGAGTTGCTAGGAGACCTAGCAGCAGGTGTTTGTCAATGGCCTTGCAGTGCTGATAGTATGGATTCAGAGCAGAGAATGGGCAAACATGAATGAACTTTGAGACATTAGAGATGTAGGCATTCAGGGAAACTTACTTCTTTAATGTCTTAAACTATTAACGTACTATGGCTGTAAGCATTAAAATAGCAAAGTTGTTCTTGTACTGATTTATAATAATAATAATAATAATTATTATTATTATTATTATTATTATTGTTATTATTTATCTGTTAAGTAGACTCAGTTCAGAGACCCATATCTTAACATTTTGTACTTCATTTAGAACAAATTACTAAGTCAATTCAGGTTGAGTCTCTCGAAAAGGCTTCAGCAGAACTCTTCTGGGACTGGAAACTCCATCATAAATCCACTTCCTTAGTGTCTGTGATCCCTACTGTCCTACAAATTCATTAAAAGATATTAACATGACTTCTAGTTCCCTCCTGTTCAGATAAATTAGGTTGCTCACTTTGCTGTGACAGCCTTGGTTTCCAGTTGAAAACAGGCTTTTAAGGTCCAATAATGGCTAATACAATAAATATAAGATGTTACAATCTACCCTGTCACCCTGTACTGGATAAGCAGTTGAAAAATAGGTGGGTATGTTTTCTTCACATTTATTATTGTCAGTATCTTTTAATGTTCTGATCTGTTTTCCCTTTTTGTGATAGTGCTGTTATATAAATGATTGAGGGGTCCATGGCGTCTTATTCTTACAGCGGTCAATCCTATGGGGGGGGGGGGCCCTAGGACACCAACTTTTGAAGGGATGCTGACTTGCCAGCCAATTTCACTTTGCCACAGATGGGGGGTCTTCCAGCGGTGATGCTCACGTAGGCCACCACATTGGTTAGGACCACCCCTGCCGTATAGGATCTATTGAAATAATTGTTTGTACCTCAGGCTATGAAGCCTTCATTCAATGAGTGAGGAATATCTGGACTAATGCTCACAGAATGTGTGTTAGGTGACTTGTCAAGGATACTACTTCCAGTGCGACGCTTCTTTCATAGGTCGGTGTGGTGGTACTAGGTTGGGTTGTGGACCTGATGAACGTGCTTAAAGCTGGGTGCTGCGTATCTTTGCAACAGACAGAGAGAATAGACCTGTAGATCTCCAGCTCCGTGGAAACGGGCCCAGTCGCTCCCCCTAAGTATGGACAAGTCACAGGACGTGGCCCAACTACCGGTGAGTTTCAATGTGTGCCTCATACACAAACCCATTAACAGATACGTAATAATATTCATGTGATTTCTAGCCCTTATTAGCTTCTCTCTGCTTCTATAGCTCCGAATGACAATAGGAATAGCCATGAAACTCCTTTGCCTTAGCGGGTGTCAATGTGTGATGCTTAACCTTCATCTTAACACAGACCTGGGCAAAAGCTGGCCCATTTGATCATTACAATGATATATATGTTTTAAGTATTGAATAATGACGAATGCAACTGCTACTTCAACACTGACATGCAAATTTAGTCTCTCCAAAAAGCTTCTGTTGTGGTAGGGCTGCACAATGTATCGTTTCAGCATTATCACAATGTGCACATGTGCAATAATCACATGTGTCTGCTGTCTTGTCTGGCACCAACTTATTTGACTGACTATCTGTAGGTAAGGCTACATTCACATTACAAGCCACATTGTCAATTCTGTTTTGTTTTTTTCCCTCAGATTAGATTTCACTATCTTGACAGTTCACATTCATAATTCAAGTGACCTGTAGCTAACTAATGTGAACCCATCTGACCTCTGAAATGGTTCGCTTGCGCACATTGATACATTTTTGCACAAGTCATCTGCGTCACTAACAACAAAGAAATGTTCACTGCATGCATATAGGCAACAAACTACATGAATTCTGACCTGAGCACTCGAATTCATGTCACATGGCCATAAATCGGATACGTATCCAATCTTGTGCCACACATTTGAAAAGATTGGATTTGTATGTCCACACAATCCTGAAAAAAATCAGATTTGAGTCGCATTTGGGCAAAAAAATCAGATTTGAGTCACTTCAGCGTGATAGTGTGAACACAGCTTAAGTTGTATCTGGATAGTTTATTTTGGGTCATTTTATCTCCTTTTTTGTTTTATATGAGATATATATTGCAATATTACTTGTGGACATTTCACATATCACAATGTGATATTGTGCAGCCCTATGCTGTAGCTTTAATTTTAGTTATTAAAAATGGCGCCTGCTGACATGGTGAAGCTCAGATTTGACCCTCCACAGAAGATAATTATCCAGGACAGCCTTAGCGAGTACCAGCCTGAAAGGCTTATTTACCTTAGTGATTAGATCTTGACTCTAAAAACTTAATTGATCTTTTTTTTTTTTTTTTTTTTTTTTAGCCAGTAAGCGAATATACAGTCCATAGGCAGGTCAGCTACACTGTCAAAAAGTGTTTGGTATGGCTGATGAGGAAGAATTTGTTCCAAAAAAAGGATCTACTTTGATTGTGCTTGCAAAGTTTGCAAACATTCTGTTCAAACAACAGGTGGCAACACAACCAATCTTTTTAACCACCTGAAACATTAGTGCCCAAACACACGATGTACATAGGCATAGCCGTTCTGGGCCACAGAGTCTCCCACATGTTTTGAAGCAGTCAAACAAGCAAAATGTTCTCATTGGCACAAAAATTCTAAATCTTACGTTTATTATTATTTTTTTCTCCATTATCTGTTTGTATTTGGTTGTAAACTGAGTTCAGAAGAGTGCAGTTATTTATAAAAGTGATAAATGTTCATTTGTATACTAAATTTTTTAAATTTTAATATTAAATTGAAAAGCACTTCTGCTATAAAGTCCATTTCTGCTAGTA
>JAOYFF010000047.1:18160743-18186425 GCA_025773925.1 Cryptomyrus ogoouensis | reverse complement strand
GCACTTCTGCTATAAAGTCCAGTTCTTTTATTTATATATATATATATATATATATATATATATATATATAAAAAAAAAAAATCTTGGATCGTGATTTATATCGAAAAATATCGTATGATAACATTTTGGCCATATCACCCACCCCTACTTTAGCATGTACCAGCCTGCGACGCTTAGCCTTTACCTTAGCAGGTGCCAGCCTCCGACGCTCAGTAGCTGGTATCAATAAATGTCTCTCTCATTGCAGACAAAGAAAGCTCGGCATGATTTGGATGTTGTCCAGGAGAAGGAGCCAAGGTCAGTCACTCTTCTGTCGCGGCTTAAAATCTGATTGCTGGTTATAGGGATGTGCTAACAAAGCTTATGAAAAATGAGTAATGTTGTTGAAAACATATGGCTCGGGTGAAAAGCCTTGCTCAGCTGAAGATTATTGAAGTTACTTTGGTCCTACTTCATGACAACTAGCTCACATCCCTGAGAGCTATGCTTTTGAGGGCCAGGAGCCAGCAGCATGCTGGGATTCTCACTGTACATGCATTTAAAGGGATCTCTGTAGTTGTTTTGTTTCATCATCAGTTTATTGTTATGCGTCAGGCAAGTTGGGGTGGCAGATGACAGCAGCCCGCCACCAGGGGGTGACACCAATTCTTACCCCCCACCTCCGGAACCCCAGCTCAGTAAAGGTTAGTGAGTCCAAAAGACCCAAATAGTGTGGAAGGGAACGGCATCACTTTGTGTCCAGTCCAGTGATGATATGTCCCTAAGAGACAAAATTACTATTCATTCTGGTACCATCAAGCACAGCTTAAACAGCAACTGTGGAGACAGCAACTGTGGACAAGACTGGGTGGCAGTGCCATTTAAGGCCAGTTCATACTTCTCCGCATGTGCTTTCGGTTGCAGACAAGGGGACTTGACGTAAATTTCACCATCAGGGGTTCACTGCAGACAACTGGTTGGTGCGCGTTTAGCCCAGATTTTTATGCCTAGAGGAAACCCTGCTCATCCGTGCACATCAAGCGCAAATGTGCAAAATAATTTATTAGGGTTTTCCAGTAGGTGGCAGCATGGACTTTCACAGATCAGCAAACAATGGCGAAAGAGTAGAGGAAGAACAGTTGTTGCTATAGTAGTAGTAGTAATTACGGTGAGCAGCCCTGTGTGTATGTATCCATTATACCAGGGTATACAGTATTTTAAAAAGCAGCACTATTCTGGTGTTTTAAAATCTTGACAGTAAAATTTGCCAAGTGGATGGGGGGGTTTGGGGTCCCAGCTAATTTTGTTGTAAGGATTTCAAAATACTGTGGTATGCCTTACTTCCATGATATTTGCCAAGCTTTTATTACTCACTTTAAAACTGTTTAATTACACTGCTTGTATTTGTGTTGTTGCAATACACCTGCCCTCTCCTGGTCTGGTAAAATATCGCTGCTGTATGCATGCACCGAATTCGAACATCTGCATCGGCAGCCAAATGCAGTATGAACACAAGCTGCCACGCGAACGACCGTCCCCAGTCCAAAAGCGCACGTGGAAAAGTTAACTTAACAAGTATCACCTAATCTCACTCATAGATGCTCAGGCTACATCCACGCTGCTTCGTTTTCTTTTAAAACGGAGGCATTAGTCTCCGTTTTTGCCTTTCATTCACACAACCCCAGAGGTTTCAGTGTTGTTAACGCTCTCATAGCCGTATGCTTCTGAAAATTCCACTTCAGAGATGCAGTGTTGATGAGTGAAGATGTAGACACTAAAAGCTCCTTAATTAGTCCCTACTAATCAGGTGGCCTTTTTCTGATTTGATCCCACTAGATACACCTTCTCATTGTCTGATTAGTCATCTGGTTTCCCTAAACAGAAGAAACGGTATTCTAACATGGTGGACATGGGAGAGCTGCCTTCAATGGAGCTTTCGCTGTTGCTGACTTGTATGCAATTAAATAGCATGATGCACAGTGTGACTGCTATATATTTGTGCAAAAATAAACTAATTTACCAGTCACTATGGCGATGCGCACTTGCCTAGTGTAGGCTAATAGTGTATGTGAAAATGTCTGTGTGGATGGAGATCAAAATGAAAACGTAAAGGTGTGGATATAGCCTGAAGGTCATGATACACAGGGTAACTTTTTGAGCAACGTTGCTGGGCAGTTGCCAATCAGGTGAGTCATAGGGCAACTCCTCTAGATTTGGATGATTGTGAGAAGTTGCTCACTGCCGATCGTAGTTTTTCCAAATCGCAATTTGTTGCCCAGTATCAATGGGGAAAGTGCCCGAGCAATATTGGTCAGCAACATTACCCGCTACCTGGCACTATTGCTTTAAAAAGTTGCCCTGTGTATCCTCACCCTAAGACTTGTATGTCAGCTGTATTTTATGTTCTAAGCCTGGGTCTTATAGCCTCAGTTGTTTTTGTTTTTCTTTCCAGAGAACAGTGATCCGCAGGCTACAGACACTGCATCAGAGAACCAGGTGTCAAGTGAGACCCTCAACTCCTACCGTCACAGTGGTACGCTACTGTGAACCTCTGTATGCACAAAGCTCATATTTGTTTACACAATGAATAAACAGACATAGACAACGCATCGTGTAACTATCGTGTAAACCCCCTATGCACTTTATACTATAATTCTTTTTTTACCCAGAGGTCACCTGCAAGGGCCTCCCCCCCACTACAACCAATGACTACACTACCCAGGCATACCATGGAACCAAGTGAGTAGAGTGCCATGAACTTCTGGCTCCACCTTTAGAGATGCACTTCAGGGATAATCATGCTTTGTTACTCTCCATAAATTAGAAAGATAGATACCAGCCCTAGGTTCTGTGTACTAGTTGCACTGGTCGCATGGATGTTGTGTGCATCCGGTAAGGTTGACTGACTGATGTGTGTTTGATTGACAGGTCCTACCCTCAGGCCACCACCCCGACTGCCAGCCCGGCCGTCACTTCCTTCCCCACCCTGACGCAGCAGCCCGCTTACTCTGCCTTCCCCCCGGTTGCCCAGGGTTACGGCCTCCCACCCTTTGGTTTGTCCCGCTATGTGCCATTCTGCTGAGTTGACCAGTCACAGCGCACCCTAACTCACAACTCTGCCTGGTAGATTGACCAATCGCGGCACAGCCTGCCCAGTTGCTTCATGCATATTTAAATGTGAAGTGACAGTTTCTGGGCTGTTTTCTGTGCGTCTCTCATGAAGTGATTGCTTGTATAAGACAAAACTGTGCACATCTACTATTGATGATTATTGCGGTGTGCATCCAGTTTTCCCAAAGCAGTTTGTTGAATACATTCTTCATTTTTCCTGATTCTTTCCTCTTTCCTACCTCTCTCTGTCTCCACTCTAGGTAGCATGTGGCCTGGTATAAAAACGGAGACTAGTTTGTCTGAGGCAGCCCCTGTTGGTCAAGCTGGTTTCCTCAGCTTCAGCACATCCTATGCTTCATCTCAGCCTGGCCAGATGCACTACTCCTACCCCAGTCAAGGCATGTGGCACTAGGCAAGCTCAATGCCACATAAACGTGGCAGATGAGGGTGACAACAGTACCGTGATTGTCTACAGTCAAATGTTTTTATAGATCTTATCTATCAAATGATAATCTCACCTGCCTTTGTCAGATTCTCCCAAATTCCTTGAGCTTTTGTAAGATAGGGCGTCATTTGGTGGCATGGTGTCCCCTGAGAATTGTGTGCTGACAGGAAGTTTTTTTTCCTCAGGGTCCAGTTTCACCACTTCCAGTGTGTATGCCAACATCCCTGCAGTCACAGCCCCCTCCACCACCTCCGTCACTGTGGCACCTCAGGTGAGGAGGTGGGGGGGCTTGTCGTTTGGCATAGTTGTGTGAGCCATTTCCCTGCTGCCCAACCTGATTGGGCCCTTCTCTCCCCAGTTGCATTGTTACCACCATCCCCCCTTCCATTTTACAGGAATTCTCTACCTACAACACACTGGGCCAGAGTCAGTTCCCCCAGTTTTATACTCCACCCCCCAGCTACACGCCAGCCAGCCTTCCCAGTAGTGGTAGAGATGGTGAGAGCGTGGCTGTGACTGGATACACCGGAGACAAGACCGAGGGTACCACCGCAGCCAGACTGCCCAACAACACAGGTTCACTCACCTAGCCAATCTGAAGGGGCTGATGGCCTGGATTCACCAATCAAATGTCAAATACAGGATAGCTTCGCCAATCATGTTGAATCCTGTGAGGGTCATGCATTCACGCCTAGGGGCAGAATCTGTAGAGCCTAGGGTTTTATTCTGAAGGTGTGGTCTCCTCACACTAAGCACCCAGTCGTCTGTTTGTGTAGTTTCTGTAAGACATTGGATTGGGAAACCCTTTAAAATTGTTGCCTTTAAGAGAAATTTCTATACATCAATACTTGATTTATGTGGTATTGCTAGAGTTGCAAATCAAAACCAAAGGACTTCCTTTGGCCCCATACATACGTCTTCCACTAGTGTTGTGCTGATACCAACTAGGAGCTGGTTCTCAGGTGGTGCTCAAGTGGTTTTTCCACTGGTTAAGAACAACATTTGTAACTGGCTGTGATTAATCGCATAATGACAGACATGTAATATTTTTGAGTTGTTTAAATAATGATTTTTGATGGAGAATGTTTAGGCTAATGCAAACTTAAGCACTGTTTCTTAAATTGGGATTATTTGAAACATTCTTCAGTTTTTTTTTTGTACTTTGTAAAATTTAATCATTTGCTCCATACTATGAATGTAACCTAGTTTCTCTAGCTCTTCTTTAATTTCAGCACATTTTCAGCAAACACTAAAATCAAACAAAACATCAAACACTGTTTATAACAAGTATGACTCTGCAGAAGTTACTGTATTACAAGTTAGTGTATTGTGGCCCCTCCCCACATGCTGATGTCACGGGTTCGCAGTTTCAGACCAGTAGTTCTCTGGAGCTGAACCGGAGCCAGTTTTTCTGGCATGCATTCCTGTTGATAGTGGGAAGTGTGGAACCAATAATTGGGTAGTGGGAAAGCGCAGAACCAGTTCCAAATCAAACACTGGCTTGGCACCGGTACCAGCACCATGTTGATGCAAAAGGGGCAAAACTGTCAAAAGAAATTATACTTTATCTCATGACTGACAAACATTGTCCCATAATGGACATATATCAGCCTTGTTATGCCCATTCCTCTTAGAGTCATAGCCACCTGGTTTTTAATAAAGCAAAATGCTGTCTTGATGAGGTGTCAGTTCGTCATGGGGTACAGTGAGCACATGGGACACAGAGCAGGTATCCATGTGCACAGAGCAGACGTGGGATTTGAAACTTCAGTCAAGGATGTTTAGATTCTATAATGCAACCAGCCACCCTGCTTGATGTGTGCATTCTGTGGATTACAGCAAGATGGTTAATGGCCAAGGACATTTGTCTAAAAATACAGACAATCCCCAGGTTATGAACAAGATCTGTTCCCTAAGTCAGTCTTTAAGTCAAATTTGTTGGTAAGTCGGAACAAGAATACAGTACATAATACAGACGCTCCTCTACTTATGAACTTTCAACTTACGAACTTTCAGACATAAAAAAAAAGGGGACTGTAAATCCAAATTATGTTAGTTGGGCTCCCGTTTCCTGTCCGTAACATAATTGTTTTTTTTCTGCGCGCTAATTCCACCTAGTACGACTCCTGGCCGCTACTCCTGCCATGCAGCAGTGTAGCGTGCGAACTCCCAGCATCGTAGTTCTTTGTACTTGCATATACCCTTAAAATGATGTTGAATAACGACTTACGAACATTTCAAGTTATGAATGGCCATTCATAACTTGATATCTCGTTCGTAAGTAGAGGAGCGTCTGTATAGTACTAACACAGTAATAATGAAAGTACATTCGGTACTGTACTGTACCTTGAGGCATCCGCTGAAGTCTCGCAGCATTTTTACGAGTCGAGTGTCACAAAGTAGTATGTGCGTTCATTATTTAAAAAGTCAAATTTTTGATAAATGCTTTATGGAAGTCCATTCATGAATACAAGTTATTCATAATTTGGACACTCTTAACCCAGGGACTGCCTGTATTCTATTATTTGGAGAGAAATGTCAAGATGAGTAAGGTGCCTGAACTCTGGTGCTGTGTGCTTAGTAAAATTAATCGGCTTAATACATATTCACAGGAGTGGGATGAGCTGAATGGACAATATGCTGTATATTTTGTGTTCTCTCCTGCAGATTCCCCAGTGGCTGTGGCTCCCCCTGCAGGTGGCCAGGAGCGTGAGGAGGGAGGATGCAGGAACAGTACAGGCAAGGCGAAAGGCAAGGGCCGGAAGCCTGAGAACTCGCACTCGACTGACAGTGACCTGGAGGTATGTGTTTCTATGACGTGTGTGCATCCGTATTATAGGAGCTTCTGTCCTAATGAGAATTTTTTCCCCCTTGTTGCAGCGCATCTTTCTGTGGGACCTGGATGAAACTATCATCATCTTCCATTCATTACTCACTGGCTCCTATGCCCAGAAGTTTGGCAAGGTCATCAAAGAGCTCACTGGTGAAAATGCTCTCCCTACATTCATCTTTTTGTTCAGTCGTTTCATTATACCTTCCCCTTCCAGGACCCAACTGTGGTGCTGAACCTGGGCCTGCAGATGGAGGAGCTGATCTTTGAGTTGGCTGACACACACCTGTTCTTTAATGACCTGGAGGTAAGCGTCAGTTGTGTTCAGTTTGTAGAGAAGAATAAAGATGTAATATATGCAGTGATCATTTTAGTCTGTTGTAAACATTATATTTAAAAATCTCTATTTATGTGGGGGGAGTCTACGGCGATGAAGCTGGGAAGAACATTAGCATCTATTGGGAGACATGCAGATATTTCCTTAAGCAAGTTTGGAATTTAAGCAGGGAAGGTGTTTCTGCAAATAAAAGGCAGAATAGATTTGTACAATTAGGCAAGAATCTGAGAATCTGTGACCCGGCTCTTAGCATGCATCTTTCTTTCCAGTTTGTGATGTCACCAAACTGGAAATTGAGCAAATTGTGCAACTTCTCCAAAATGCAGACCAAGACAAATGTTTCCTACACAAATACAGACAGTGTCACATCCTCATTGCTTGTGGTGTGGTCAGCTTGACCTGCACGTGCTGATTTTCCAGCCTGAGTTCACTCATCGTAGAGTGGAGGTTATGACTGACCCGATGGGATGAAGGGTCTGGATCGTTGACTGGTTGGGGTTACTGTTTACTTCCCCAGGAGTGTGATCAAGTTCACGTTGAAGACGTTGCCTCGGATGACAGTGGGCAGGACCTGAGGTAAGTCGGTTTTAAGTCCATGGCCCCTGTGCACGTCACATCCCCCATGTATGTCAGTGACTCTCCAAGCTTCTTAAGTTGGGCCGTGTGATAGGGGATTATGTTAGTAACGTGCTACCGCATGGGGCCCTGAGGCCACCCCACCATTGTGCCACTCTGGATTTTTGCGTTTCCACAGCAACTACAACTTCCTGGCGGACGGCTTCGCGGGCCACGGTAGTGGTGCAGGTCCAGGTTCTGGCAGTGTGCAGGGTGGGGTAGAGTGGATGCGCAAGCTTGCGTTCCGGTACCGGAGGCTGCGGGAAATCTACAACAGCTACAAGGGCAATGTGGGGGGTGAGTGAGTAACAGCCGCATACTAATATGAGCGTGGGGGTGCACAGGCAGTGCTCAGACCCTCCCCCCCCCCCCCCACCCAGGCCTGCTGAGCCCCATGAAGAGGGAGCTTCTGCTGAGGCTCCAGACCGACATCGAGAGAGTGACCGACGCTTGGATGAGCACGGCCCTCAAGTCGCTGCTGCTCATTCAGTCCCGGTGCGTGTGGGAGGATGACGGAGGTGGAAAGGCAGCCCGTGTTGGCACGGCAACCCATAACGATGTGCCTGTGCCTTCGCGTTTGTGTCCAGGGGTCGTTGCATGAACGTGCTGGTCACAACCACCCAGCTGGTCCCTGCCCTGGCCAAGGTGCTGCTGTATGGTCTTGGGGAGATCTTCCCCATCGAGAACATCTACAGTGCCACCAAGATAGGTGAGCACCTACCCCCTCCAGCATAGTCTCTAACCTTCATCTTTTCATTTAGGAATGAGCTGTTCTAAATTTAAGCTTGCTAAACATAGATGCAGTGAACCTGCTCTTATTAATGAGTCTAATGAATGTTTCTTATTCAGTTACAGGAAGCTAGTTTGCCTTCCTTTTTTCCCTATATGATACTGTTTGTCATGGCTTCATTTGTGTAAAGTACCTTTATGCCCTGCTGGGGCCATTCCCCACCCTACAGGGAAGGAGAGCTGCTTTGAGCGCATCGTGTCTCGCTTTGGGAAGAAGGTCACGTACGTGGTGATCGGAGATGGGCGTGATGAAGAGCTGGCTGCCAAGCAGGTGAGGTGTGCTGTGTGTGCCACCAGGGGGCATGTGCCCGTGAGGTTTGCTTTCAGCCATTGGCTGGTGGCTCCCCCTTTGGTTTCCTGCATGTTTCTCTTGTGTTGTTGCAGCATAACATGCCTTTCTGGCGCATCTCTGCCCATGGGGACCTCATCTCCCTTTACCAAGCCCTGGAGTTGGACTTCCTGTAGGGGCAGCACCATGACAGTCCCCTTCAGGCCCCCGCGCTGACTGACACAGGCAGATTGTACGACTGGGACTTAACTGGAGGAGGCTGGACATTTACCTGACGGAAGCTACTTACTGGTGGCATGGCTCTGATGCGGGGTGGTGGTGGATCACACTCGCTGTGATCCGCCACGTGCTGGGGATTGACCAAAGTTTCACACTGACCGGGTATGGCAGTGTTTTAACGTGCGCTTCAGGTCATGAAATACTGACATGCGTGCCTAGGCTGCCATTTGTAAAGCGTGCCATCATATCTATATGGATGGGTGGATGTATGCATTTTTTTAACAGACTTTTTGAGAAGTACATTGATGATGAATGTGAAAGTTTTTTTTTTTTTTCTTTTTTTTTTAAATCTTCATTTCTACCATATCATTAGCCAGGTGTTATGAATCATTTCCATAATACCTGGTTCTAAAACAGGTCCATGTACACAGCTTAGTACCATGTTGCACTGTGTTAGCAAGGCAGTAGGTGGTGTGGTGATTAGAGAACTGGATTTGTGACCAAATGGTTTTCTGGTTCAGGCAAGACGTGGCACTGCAGCATTTAAGCCCTGACTGTGATGTTTTTTTTTTCCAGAGTCTGGTCTCCTTCGATACTGTCTGAGATTATGCATGACATTTGAATGCATGTTGTTTTTTTTTCTCTCCTTCTGTTTTGGACCCTTTAAAGGGTATCTCTATTATTGAAAATAGTCATTCATGTGTCCGTGTGTGGGGGGGTGATGACTGGGAACTCTTCATACTGGAATGGCCATATCTCAGAGTGGACACTTGTATACTGGAACCCCATAGGTTGGCATATGTTTGTAAGGAACAAGGTGGTAAGACTCATAAAATCTAGTCTTATTGTGCAATACATTTGTGGTCAGAGGTTCATGCAGCAGCCACTGTTGGGACTGTGGCCAGTGGAAAGACCCCAAGACTGGGCAGCACTGTGCCTAATCAGAGACACAGCCTGGAGCAACGTGGTGAATTTTGTAATACATACAGCAGCTTCATCATTAAGAATGTGTACTCTGTGCCCTATGTACTCTTGTGTATTGCCGTGAGTTGAGTATGCATGTGTTTGTAAATATTTATATAGTGCCTTTTAACCCGTATATTAGTCTGTAAGGGATTTCCTGAAAATGTGCCCCCAGTACTTATGAAATAACTTGATATACAGTTCTAGAGATGTTGTGTTGTTCCCTCCCAAACTTTTTATTTAAAAAAAAAAAAAAAGAAATCGGTGCTGAAACGTGTCCCTATGGTAACACCTCAAACTTTTTTTTTTTTTTTTTTTGTCCTGCTGAATAATTGATAAATATTCCACATGCAGTGTATGTTGAAACTGGACATTGCTGAACATGCTGTTGGGTGACACCATGCCCACCTCCGCAGCTGTGGATGTCGCGTCCACTTCCTTTCTGCTCTCCAGCTTCTGACAACTGTTACTGACATTTATGAGTCCTATTTCCGGGATACTGTGACCCACCTTCTCATGGCACAGACAATCAGTCTTCGGCAAGAGGTACCCGTAGAAATCTAACCAGTCCTATAGCAGGTAGGTAAAGGTGAGCCAGCACAACTCACAGGGAACCATTGTCAGAAGCTCTGTTTCCACCTTACTGTTCCCTACCCTTCCATGTAAGCGCAGAGGTGCTGAGCACTACCTCAGCCAGGTAGGGAGGAGTTCCCAGTCAGACATCAATGGGGACTTTATTGAGATAAGGCACCTCAGCTGATGGTACTTCTGAACCCTGCGCAGTGGGTATCCAAATTACTGTTTGTGTCTTTTGATTAACTGTAGGTTTAACATTTACTTAACCTTCACAAAGAGACTGAATGAGACAGTATTCACATGGGGCCTTTAGGCTGGTCCACAGTTGGGTCTGATGTCTTTCAAGTTGGATGTATTGGTTTAATTTAAGCTCTGTAACCAGGTACCATGCTCTGTGTGTTGACCTGATGTTTTTTTTTCTGTATGTAAATTGTTTTGTGTATTGTTTGCCTGGAGTTTTATACACTTGTTTTGTAACTCATTTGCTGAATGCAGAAACCTTCACAAGATTTGGTGTTGGTTTAATCATCTGCACAATCAATGTTTCATGTTAAATAATGGGTGACACATCTTCAGTTCTGTTCTTTTTGTATGTTGGTCTGCCCAACAATGATTTGTGTAATAAAAAAATATTACCGTCACTGAAAAGTTAAACTTGTCCAGTTTGACAGTGAATTGTTCCATAACTTCATTTGGCCATATAGTTTTTAGCCTACAGAGGCAGCCAGAGCATCATTCTTCAAGAATGCAGAGAAAGTGTTCCTTGTGTCAGTACTCTCTTAGACAAGCTTTGGTTTTTGTCCAAATTAGGTGGTGTCCATTGCATTGTCTTCCTCCAAGCTAACTGTGGCATTTAAATTACATTTATTTAATAAATGCTTCTATCCAAACTGACTGACAATTGAGAAAGTAGGCTCAGTCAGCCCATGGGGCATTTGAGATTAAAAGCTGTGCTCAGGGGTCCATTGGTGACATCACTCTGCTGACCACAGGGTTGGAACTGAAAGCCTTCCGATTACAGGCACAGTATCCTAAGCCATTGAGCCACATACCTCCCCCAACTTTCTACAGGCAGGTCCCTAACTTCCTGAACAGCAAAGATTAGTGACATTTCACAGTAACAAGGCCAACAGCTGTGGTTCCCTGTTATTGGTCTACAAGCAGGAAGATATTAGACTAACAGGCCAAAATAAACGCTAATTTATTTAACAGCATCTGCTTTTTAACAGATTCATATGACCTCAGAAACACACACAATACTGGTCTCCTTGCTTACAGTTATTTCTGAATTGCTAAAACACTAAACCCCATTTTAAAAACCAATCTGTCAACTATCAATACTCCATCAAATCAATATCACAGTTGGAAAAACCTTAAACACTGTTCATCTGGTTAGACAATTTGCAAATCTGAATCTCCCATCCGGTAAAACTCTAAACACATTCTACTAACCACGTGTCCATTCTGTGATGTGTGGAACCCAATCAATGAATGGGATATAAGCCAAGCCACATGTGAGTGACATGAGTGAACTCAACAGTGGAGTGTTACAACAGAAGAGAAAGGAGTGTGCGTGTCAGAGGTGGTTGACGAGGAGGAAGCCCAAGAAGAAGAGCTATAATTTAAAATTAAATTAGAGCAACAATCATAGATCATGTTCTGGTTCAAGGCATGACTAAGGGAAGCAGGGCAATGTGTGCAACCAAGTTTAAGCAGGTTATCAGTGCCCTCCATAGTCAGGAATTTCAAAGAAGATAACATGTAAAATGTATTTTTGTCTCTGAAAACTACAGCATGATTTCAGTGTCAGCAAATCACTCCACCAATCTCCAGAAAGGGGACAGGGAAAATTAATTTCCTTGCAGTACTATATCTGGTTTTGGACCACAGAGAACATTTACAATACAGCATGTGTACTTAAAATGATCATTTTGGTAGAACTGAAAGATGGCCACATGAGAGTGGAAGAACACATATGTTCTCACAACAACAGGAGACACTTATTGTTGAGATGATCCGTCAAGATAATGCAATTCAACTGCATGAAACACAACAGTAGATTATTGAATACAACGTGCAGTTTGAAGGAATATACAGTGTGAGTCTATAAACAACTGACTGTGTCCTGCAACACAACCAGATAAGGATGAAAGAAGCCTAAAGGGTACTGTCAGAATGAAACTCTGAAAGAGTGAAATCAATCATATTGATACGAGCAAGTAAGTAAACTTTTATGTGCACTTGGACTATGCGACCAGGGGAGAAAACTGTTTGTGTCATGTTTATACCAACATGAAGGATGCATACAGAGCAGAACCAAACCCACATCTAGCCACCTTGGACCACATCTCTGTTAAGATGATTCCAGCCTACAAATCTCTTCTCAAGTGGACGAGACTGGCGAAGTGAAAGACAAGAGTGTGGCCAGATGGGGCTATCTCAGCATTTTAGGATTGTTTTAAGTGCATAGGCTGGAATATGTTCAAGGTGAGGTGAAGGATACATCCCACAGATGCACTGGGATGCATCATCAGTGATGTTTCCTGTTTTCGTAGGGTTTCGGGTCTCACAACATCATACACCCTCACCCAGGTGACCCAGCTGGGGTTGATCAATCCCCGACTTGTGCCCCAGCAGCATTAAGCCAAGTCTTACCCCTCTTGATCCTCTGCCACCTGGAAGCTCTTTCTGTTGCCTCTGCTGCAGTCCTGATGGTTGTCCTGAGCGGCCCACTCATCCTCAGGAGGGTGTAGAATCTGTAGAGAAAGCGATCGGCAAATCCTCAGCAGCCTACTTCTACTGGATGACACTGTGCTCGCCACCCCTGTCTTCGGCAATCCTCCAGAAGCCCATGGTACTTGGTCAGCTTCCAAAAATATAGTCAGTTCTATCAGATCAAGTTGTTTTGAAGCTTCTGACAGAAGGACAATGTCTGGTCACAGTGATGTTGCCCGGATATGTGAATGAATGAGTGAGTGAGTGAGTGAGTGAGTGAATGAATGAATGAATGGAATGAATGAATGAATGAATGAATGAATGAAAGTTACATTTATATAGCGCTTTTTCAAACATCCAAAGTACTTCACAGAACAATTGGGGAGCTGCTTCAACCACCACCACTGTATAGCACCCACCTGGATGATGCGACTGCAGCCATTCTACACCAGTATGCACACCATACAGTAGCTACAGTGGTGAAGGGCCAGGAGAGAATTCACCAGTTAGATACAGGATGATTAGGAGGCCAGATTTGATAGGGCTACAGTGGGAAATTTTGGCCAGGACCTCAAGGTTACCATGGCTACTCTTTCAAAAGATGCCCAGGGATCTTTTATGATCTCAGAGAGTCAGGACCTTGGTTTTTATGTCTCATCCGAAGGATGGCACAATTTTTACAGCAGTGTCCCTGTCACTGCACTGGTGCATTGGGATGCACACAGACCACAGGATGAGCTAACCTGTTTGCCACACCAACACCTCTTCCAGCCGCAACCCAGTTTTTCCAGTGCCGGAAACTTAAGTTGCTTGCCTAGATCTACCATAATCTGCCAGTCCTGTGCAGTAGAAAGTAGACCTGTGGTGGCTCTAGGCTGTGGTTTCAGCTGCTCTCCTGCCTTGACAAATGTTATCTGCTTCCTGGGGGGAGAGTGGGGCCTGCTTCTTGTAATGGCTGATGAGACATTCTCAACAACTGCCTTCAGCACTTTGTCACGGCACCACCGGTAGCGACCCTCCCCTAGGGACTTCGGACAGCTGCTCAAGATACATTTGAGTGTCCCTCTTCCAGAGCAGTGTGGGCAGGAAGGTGTGTCATCCTTGCCCCACAGCTGGAGGTTTGCAGGACTGCAGCTCCTTTATGGATGTCTGGATGGCTGCCACATCTCTGAGACTGAGGTCAAAAAGTTTTCCCAAACTTTTTACTGGCTTCACCTTCATAGATGGAATCTTTGTGCCATCCAGGGAAAAGTGGAACTTGTCTGAAACTCTGCCTCTCTTCAAAACAAGTGACCTTAACTTAGCAGGTTTAAAGCTCATTCTTTCCCACTTGATGAATCTCTCCAGCCCTTGGACTACCCATCTGCTCCCTGGTACAGAGGATGTGGTGACTGTGAGGTCATCCATATTGGCTCTAATGGGGAGCTGTCGCACACCGGACTTAGTTGATGGACCTCTACATTCTACCTCTGCAGCTTTTACTGTCATGTTCATGGCTAGGCCAAAGAGGATGACAGATATAGTGTACACTATGATAATGCCCTTCTCCAATCAGTGCCAATTTGATGTCACTGACCCAGAGGTGACTGAAGTTGAAGTTGTTATAGTAGTTCAAGATAAGGTCCTTGATCTTACTGGGAACATGGTGCCGGATTAGTGCGGACTCAACCAACTTGTGGTATTGACCCATATGCATTGGCCAGGTCTAGCACAACCAAATATCCCTTCCCCTCACGTGCCTCCCTGATACGCTGGGTGACTGTACCTGTGTGTTCAAGGCAGCCTGGTATCCCCAGAGTTCCGCATTTTTGCACTGAGGTGTCAATATAGTTGTTCCTGAGCAGAAAGTTTGTCAGCTGGCAGGGTAGGATGTTGAAGATCTTGCCTTCGACACTAAGCAGCAAGCTCTAAACTTCTCAGTGTCTTTGGAATTCTCCTCCTTGGGAATCCAAACCCCCTCAGCAAACCACCTGTGCCAGATTGTTCACAGTAGCTTCCAGTGAAGTTGGAGTAACTCTGGACAGTGTTTGTACACTTTGTAAGGAACTTCACTTGGTCCGGGGACTAAGCTGGCTTCAGCTGTTTTCATCATCTCCTGCACCACTTTCAGGCTTGGCTCCCTCATGTCAAAGTTGACCTCTGGGGATGGTTGACCAATGAGGGGTCTCTAGTTTTCCAATTCCTGTTCTCTCATAGGATCATGAAGGGTGGTGTGGAGGAACTGAACTACTTCTGCCTTGGAACATGTGAGATGTCCAGTGCGCTTACTATCGAGCAACTCCCTTATGAAACCAAAAGGGTTGGCAATGAAAGCAGCCCATTACCTGGTTCTCTCCTTGCCCCTTCCCTGTGCCACTCTGCTCTCCACAGGGCCAAGACCTTTCTCCTTAGGATTGTGTTGTGGTTTCTCCTCTTCCTCTGCATTCTTGTACTGTTTTGTGAGGGCCAAGGAAGATGCCACTTATGGGGACTATGTTAACCTGGAGGAGTACTCAGCGTCTGTGACTGGCTACATCAGTAAGTGCACAGATTATGTCACTCTCATCAAAACCATCATTATAAGGGCAAACGAGAAACTCTGGATGACCGGTGATGTCCGGTAGCTATTGAAAGCCAGAGATGCTTGATTCAGATCTGGTGACAAGGCAGCCCTCAGCACGGCGCGAGCTAACCTGTCTTGAGCAATCAAAACAGCGAAACATGCATATGCCCAGAATATCCAGGGGCATTTTCAGAACACAAAGCACAGAGTCTGACAACATAACTGGCCAGGTGCTGAAGGACGGTGCAAACCAGCTGGCTGAAGTTCTCCCAGATGTCAACACCTCCCTGAGCCAAGCAATCATCCCATCATGCAGTTATTATGAAGTGCTTCGAGAGGCTCATCATGAACCGTATCAAAGCCAGCCTCTCCAGCCCCTTGGACCCTCACCCGTTTGCCTACCGCCCTAATTGGTCCACTGGAGATGCCGTATCAACTGCACTTCACCTATCACTGACACACCTGGAAAAAAGAGACTCACATGTGAGGTTGCTGTTCATTGATTTCAGATCAGCTTTCAATACCATAATCCCACAAAGGCTTTTGTATTACATCTAGATATACACTAGATGCACCTGGATTGTTATTGTTGCTGTCTATTGCCCACTGTCTGCACTTTAGATAAGCCTTATTGTGTGGTATAGTTATTGTGTATTGTTACTGCTATATGTGCACTGTGATAATGGAGGAATGCTGTTTCATCTCACTATGTAATTGTACACAGTTGTTGATGACAATAAAGTGACCTTACCTTTTACAGTAAACTCAGCACTAGCATGTATACTGTACTGTATGTGAAGCAGCACATATCTACAAAGTACATCATACTGTGTTATTTACTAAATTGGGTGTAGTCTATTTTCACTTTGCATAGAGAATTTTTGAACTTGACTCAATGGAGAGGCCTCATGAATACATCTTCATGGATGAAGCTGGATTCAGTCTGGCAAAAAAGAAAATGAGAGGTCACAACATAATTGGTTCACATGCCATGATAGAAGAAATGTGACCATATGTGCTGCCATCAGCAGCTATAGGGTCATCCACTGCCATGTTACTGTTGGGCCATACAACACTGAACATCTACTAACATTCCTGGATGGTCTACGGGATGCTTTTCTCGGACATGAGCAGAGAGGTCATGACCAGGCAGAGCATTGCATTGATATGATAATTCGGGACAATGTGAGCTTTCACCGTGGTCCAAGAATATGCGATTGGTTGAACAATAACCAGCATTTTATGAATGTTTGCCTTCCACCATACTCTCCCTTTTTTAACCCTATTGAGGGATTTTTCTCAGCATGTTAACGGAATGTGTAATGAGAGAAACCCCTACACACAGGAAAATCTAAACAAGCAATGGATGCAGCATGTGATGATGTAGAAGCAGAATCTTGCCAAGGCTGGATTCGGCATGCCAAGGGATACTTTCCATGTTGTTTTGCAAGGTAGAACATTGCATGTGATGTAGATGAAGTCCTCTGGCCTGACCTGGTGCAGAGGCATGATGCCAAGGCAGAATTAATGACTAATTGTGCACAGTGCAATTTTGTTTTTGCTGCAGGTTTTTTTTTTTTTTTTAAATGTAAATAAGCTTTCATAAGTACATGAATATCCAAAATAAAGATTGTTTTCATGTTATCCCAGAAGGTTTTCAATTTATTTATGTAGTGTGTAAGTCACTGAGTAGTGTTTATACATTGGCTGGTTTTGTGTGTTTTCTGACAGTACTGCTTAATTTTGAGTAAAGCTAAAATAGTTTAGGGTCAATTGTTTGATTTTGCAATACAAAGGTTTTGTGAGTAGGTTTAATTTTACGGTTTGTGCTTAGTGTACTAAGAAATGGAAAGGAGATTTTAGGAAATGCGTTTCAGTAATTTAAGAAAAACTGTAACATGACTTATAAACCAGAGAATTGGTGCTTGTCAGGGTTTCCTCAGCCTATTATCTACTGTAAGTAGTTGCAAGGAGACAGCAGACTGAGCTGCACAGCAACACTATTCATTGCTGAAAATAAAGTGTTTATGCCTCAGATAACATTATTAAGCTCAGAGATCACTTTTCCCCAAGCTACACTCAGTGACAAAAAAAGTTACGTAGTCAGATGGACTGGTGGAAATTAAACGAATCTGCACGTGGTGAAAGATCGTGCGACTATCGCAATGATTATTCAGATCAAACGGATATTATTAGATCAAACGGATAACAGAGTTGGCAGTGTGGGCAGACTGCTGCTGCCATGTCAGTAGGGTGTGGCATCCCCCCGGGCCTGGATACATGCGCCGATACAGTGCAGAAGGGAGTCGTACAGTTGTTGTATCCTCTCCTGCGGCAAGGTGGCCCACAGCTGTTGTAAATGGCCCTTGATATCCTGCAGACGGGCACTGGGTCTGAGTTGATGTCCGAGCTGATCCTTGATTGGGGAAAGATTGAGGGACCTGGCTGGCCACGAGAGGACCTCAACATGACACAGGCAGTCCATAGACACACGTGCCATGTGTGGACAGGCATTGTCTTGGTGTAAGACATCTCAGGAGGGGCAAGACGTGCGGATGCAGGATGTCACTGACGTAGTGTTGTGCTGTCAGGGTCCCCCGAATCACTACCAGAGATGACCTGAAGTCATATCCTATGGCTCCCCACACCATGATGCCAGGAGTAACACCGGCGTGTCTCTCCACAACATCGGCAAGATTGGCCCTCTCCCCTCAGCGCCGCCATACATGCACACAATGGTCACCCATAGTAATGCAGAACCAAGAGTCATCGCTGAACATGGTACAACACCCCTTGTTCATCAGTCCATGCCTCCCAGTTATGGCACCACTCCAAACACAGGCATCTGTGCTGGTGTTAATGGCAGCTTATGCATGCGACGGTGAACCCGTAGTCCAGCTGTTGCCAGTCGTTGAGACACGGTGCAGGATGACACATGGTGTTGTAGAGAGTCCAATACCTGTGTCTGGACGGCAGGTGCAGATGTCATGGGGTTCTGTAATGCTTGGAGCACAATACGACAATCCTCCCTTGGTGTGGTCTGTCTTGGGCAGCCAGAACCTTCACAATGTGTGTGGGTGCCCGCACATGCCCATTGGTTCCAACATCGGGCAACTACGCCATCTGCATGCCCCACATGCCGGGCAAATGCACAATATGATCATCCGGCCTCATGCAAACCCACAATGCGACCCCAATCAAACTCTGTCAATTGCTGGTAATGAGGTATAATGTGTCTACGAGGCATCCTGTGTGTCTGGTGATTAGATGCACCAGCTCCTTGCAACCCGAATCATTTACATACCCATCACTGGTCTGCATGTGTACCAAATTACATCTAAATCAGACTTCTGGGTGCTTAACATTTTTTTGTAACAGTCTTTGTAACAGTTTTTGTAACAGTCAGTATATTGTGCAATTTATTTTTTATCAACCCAGATCATAGAAATGACAGGCCTAGAGACTATGCCAGACGGCACAGGGCACAATGTTGGGGTACACCCTGGGTGGCACTGATTGGCTGGTGCAGTGCAAAATGGGAATGACTACATGTAAGTCAGCTTCCGGATCGTGACTTTCCCCATCGTGATTTCGGCACAAGAAAATAAAGCTTTGCAAAAGTCACAGATGACATGCAAAGGCCAGCAACTCATAAATGTATTAAATATATGGACAGCGCTGGTTTGGAGGACACCAAGTGTGTTTATGGCAGCCTCTCATGTGATGTTGTGCAGCGATCTTTGAATCTTGCACTTCTCATACCTTTTTGTGCCACTCGCATGCTCACTTACAAAAAATGTATGTGATGTTTCCAGATCATGGTGAACCTGCGCCCCTAAGCCCTGCAATGTGGAATGGTTGACTGTACATCGGGGCCCAATCTAAAAACTGTAAACTGCAGTTTATGCTCAACATTCACTGAGAAAGTGAATAAAAACTGAGTAATAATAATCAATGATACTACTTTTACAGGTAACACAAACTGAGTAATAACAATCAATGATACTACTTTTACAGGTAACACAATTATATGCCAGGTTTTATAGACAATTCATCAGTCCTGATACTGACAAAATATTGTAGTGCTTATGGATTAACATAAATAGAGCAAAAATGTATTTTGAACCAAATGGCATTGTGCTGCTGGTAATTACTTTAATAAAAATACTCATGGCTTTCTTTAACCTAAAAATGATTCTTTCATTTGTGCAACTTTCTATTACTATACATAATCCCACTATATATAAAAATATATACATTAATAAAATACATCAGTAGGAAATAATGAAAATCCCATTTTACATAAAACTCCAGACACAAATATGCTTTAAATACATTCTTTCATAAATACATATTTCAAAAGTTTTGAATGGCATGTAGCAGCATTTCCCCAATAATGTTATTTCTGATGATATTATGTTATTGTGATATAATGATAGTATTATGCTACTATTTCTCCTGTGCTCCAAATAAGTTTTACCATAACACAATTTTTCTGTTATAGGGGGTTTGAAATAGCCTTCTGTCAAAGACTGGCAGCTCTGTTAACATTCCTGGTCAGCAGTAATGAATGTTCAGTAGCATAAAAATAATTAAACTGGCAGGCCATTCTTCGGTTCTGCCACAAGGTCTTGCCATCCAACATGTCTTCCCTATCCGTACCAGCAGGGGGCGATGAGAGTGTGGGATGGAAGCAGCGGTAGTACAGAATCTTCACCAAGATGCCCAATATGTGAACAAGAACTAGTATGGAGACTAACCATATCGCGTAGTGCTGCGTCTTCTCTGAATCCCTGTAGCACCACCATGTGGTTAACAAGATGGCACCATCTGTGACCATAAAGGCATGGTAAATAACAGCCCTGCCCTTTGTATTCCCTTCGACTACATTGAACCAGCTGAAGTACCAGACCAAGCCCACAATGGTCCGGTACAGCCACTCTCCAAAAGTGCTGTCCATAAAAGCCGTCTTTTGCAGATGGGCCCAGAGGATCAATGGTGGCCACAGCAGCAAGAAGTGATACAGGAGGCAGTAGGGCAACACGCTGACAAACAGGGCCACGCTGCATATACGCTGACCAATCAGCAACAGATTCCAAAGGAAGTAGACAACGGAGGAACCCCATCCTTGATCGGCTTTGTCAGGCAGAAATGAACGCATGGCACGGTGGTAGCTTACCACCATCCACGCAATGGAAATCATGGAGACTGCAGGGCTGATATCTACAGAAGACAAAAGTTAAATGGCATGCTTTTATCACAAATGGCCTTGTGATGCAAACAGAAGTTCTCAAATAAGGAAGTTAGGTTAGCCTGCCCCAAGTTCCCCACACTGCTGCAGAAGGCCGTGTTGGGGGTGGGAGTGTTACTTACACTGGAAGGTCCCAACATGGCCGTTGTGCAGCAGGATGTAAATCATTAGTGTGAGCTGAGGGGTGCCTTCGCAGAACGTCTTAATGAGTCGCAGCATGCTGATATCATGGTCCATGTAGACCACAAAGTCTGAGCTCAGCCCCCCAATACACCACAAACGAACACCCTGCCAGACTGTAGAGATGTACCTGTAAAAAATAACCAATAAGCTCAAACACCATAATTCAGACACGTTTTCACAGATGTTGATCTTGTTTGAGCTTCACATTCTGTAGACGTGATATAGACTTCGTTATCAGCACATGACCAGTAAAGGTTTCTTATAGTCATCAAGCAACTCCGGATGCCTAAAATAGATCTACTCCTTTCTGGAGTACGCCCACATTACGTACTCCAGCAATTGCATAATTAAAAATATCACAACATTATTTTTTTCCCCAGCGTGCTTTCTTAAGTTACAGCAATTACAATATTAAAATATTAGGCTACAATGCCAGCCTGATTGACATACGTTCTATGAAGTTCTTACACAAAAGAAGAAAAGTTAAACGATTTACAAGTGAATGATAATAACAGAACATGAAAAAATTAACAGGACACGACGGGAAAAATCAAGAATTTGTAGCTAGCTGAACATTTTAGAAAATACATGCTTTTTTAGTTCCTTGTAGTTACGGAACTTAAATTAAAATAACAAATAACTACCTAAGATTTATCCATCTTGAGAAGTTAAGTCGTGAAAGTACCATATAAAAACGCAGACCATCATTAAACAGCCTAAATTACTAGAAAATAAGGGCTAAACTAACAGACGGATATGTACGTGGATGGATGGCTAACTATGAGGCTAACTTAACGAACTCTAATATTTAAAAGTAACAAAAAACTAAATTGTACTGCGCAATACTTAAAGATGAACTTATCAGTGTCTTACCTGAAGAGAAATCCAAGTTGAAAGATGTGTAGAACACTAGAAAGTTGTAGAAATTTTTCAGTGCCAAAAACCACATTTTCTTCCGATGTTTTTGCTTCGAAACCATCCAGTTTTCGGTCGTATTTATACCACAGCCAACTAAACGTCTGGACCACGACAGATGAGGAAACCATAAAAAAGATCCACACCCCGAACCAAATGAAATTTCCATGCGAAAAGAACTCACTGGCGACCCAAAAATCGGTTCCCACGTCGATTAAAAAAGTGCCGAATCCAGTGACCGAAAATATCAAATCTAACAGTGAATAGTCACACTTCGATCCTCCCATTGTGCCCTTTAATATATAAACAGTCATAGTTATTTAATCAGCTAGAGAAAGCAGTTTTGGCTAAAACTTTAAAAGTGTTTCCGCGATTAAGCGAACTAGCGAATTAGTTACGATCAAAGACGAGCGACACTCGATCTCTTCCATGAAACATTGAATCAACAATTAAGTGAATATTTGCGCGTCCCGTAGGGCTTTGTTTTCCTCTGGTTTTAGGGAAGCCAACCAAACGTAAGGTAGGCGGACATCTCCTCCCCCATCGCTACATCAGGCTCCACACGATGTACAGTAATGTACCTACATGCGTCATATCTCTCCGTAATCAGCTCGTCCGCTTTACGGTCCGTCTGCAGCCTGACCCGGGAAGCACGTAGCATGAGACATGGGGCAGGATGGGACGCTGGTCCAGTGCATCTATACACTTAACGTAAAATGTGCTTGTGCACCCGGCAGGAACCGCCACAAACAGGAAACTCCATACAGACAGAGGACAAGCATAATAACCCACGGAGTGTACATGTATATATCAAAATGACTGCCAGTGACTGAGAGGAAATAAAAACGCCTCTAATATAGTTGCGATGTTTGCAACATCCGGGGCCGTTGTTATGGACAGTGTTGTTTTCAGAGTATCTAAATGTAATGAATGACCGGGTCTCTTTTAGCGTTTTTGACAGTTGGTAACGTTGCAGGAGGGCTGGAGCCGGTCCCAGGATGCAGAGAACACGAGGTTCGGGTACACCGTAGACGGTATACCATGGCGTTCGTGTAGCTGATATTATTATCAAGGACAGCCGTTGAGACTGGAATTGATTTTCCATTAAATGAGAAAAATGCCATGAAAGGAGGATGATGTAGTAATTGCAAATGGCGTGCTATTATTTTGCAATAAACAATGTGGATACAACTAGGCCTATGAATTTGTTGGGCCGAAATACTGCACAAGGCTACACTTTGCAATGAGCATTAGAACCATTTTACGTCAGTATGAGTCAGTTTTCTTATGAGATGTTACCTTTTTACCTAGTTATAACTGAAAAAGCAAAATGTCGGATATTGAAGCAAGGGCCTACGTTTGGTTTCAACACCGGTAGCATCCGCTAAACCCCTGCCCCCTAAACGCACATGGTATTCCCTGGTACGGACATGCCTCTGCCGCCCAAACACAAATGTACGCTCTTGTATTCTAGAAATAGAAAATAGGAAATAAAACGTTGTGTTCTTCGGATTTAAAACAATGCAGCCGCGAAATGTTCAGATTTATTTTATATTTAGAAAAATACTAAGCATGAAACATAACTGTAAAGCAGCAAGTACAGACTTTAGGACAGCATTTATTTGATATTTGTCATTCTGTAATTGTAATTCCAAAAGGTCAGTATCATAGTATAACGGTTAGAGGACATAAATAATCAGTATGATTAACAGTTAACTCGCTGGATATTTCACACCATGAGTCCAGAATTAAAGACTACTGCCAAGATATCAGGTTATGCAACACATAATTTCTCCGGGAGATTAAAAAAAAAAAAACCCAAATACTACTAAAATAATTATACTAAAATTTAAGCAAACAACCAGTACTGACAAAACAGCAAATATAAGGGATGTATCATCTGCCTCGCAGAATAAATACATTTGATTGTAACCGCAGAGTGCAACAAAACGCGCGATGTAGCGGAAGCCACGCCCCTTGTGACGTCGCCTGAATGGGGAGGGCGCTTATCATCTATGCGCTCTTCGGCCGCACCGTGTGTTTTGATAGCGTGTAAAGGGGGGCTGCGTGAAGCCAGGGCCGGGGAAATGTCAAGAGTTTACATCGGCAGATTGAGCTACCGTGCACGGGAAAAGGACGTGGAGAAATTCTTTAAGGGTTATGGGAAGATACTGGAAGTCGATCTCAAAAACGGGTAACGAAAATGAAGGCCGAGGCAGAGTCCCGTTTCGGGCTAAGTGAAGCGTACATGCGCTGGGGCCTGGATTTAAGGGCCTGTCCAGTTGTTAGGGGGCAGCCAGCTGCAGACAGCCGTAAGCAGTTTAAAGGATGGTCTCATGGGCGGAATGTTAATATGACCGTAATTCAGTTCTTATTAAGATATTGTATATGTCTCTTTGTAAATGCGGGTGTTTCTCGGGCGCTCTCTGATGCGGTGCTTGGTAGCCTTATGGGTTAGCGAGCCCGCTAGCTGGATGTTCTTTTTGCTTATTGCGATGAATATTTGCTGCGCGTACACACCAGCAGCTAGCTGCTAACATTTAATGCGTCGGCTAAGCCTTATTTTAGTACGGAATTATTCATTCGTAATACGTGATATTGTAAATCGTATAATCCCGTCGAATGTGCATTTGGCCGTGCGGCTTGCTACGTTAGTAGCGGGTCGGGCGGTCAGCAAACCGGCTAACGCAAGTTACGAACCGCGGAAAAAAACAACGTAACAGAACAGCGCAAAGCATTAAACCAGACCTTCGTAAATGTATGTGATTAGCCATCAACTAGCTTTGATACCCCTGTTAATGGACGGATGTTTGTGTGTGTATTTTTTTTAATCTCATTGCTACACTACGGGAAGGCCCGAAATGGGCCTAGTCTGATAGTTAATCCGAACTGTTACCGCACAGCGATGCGTTTGCGAAATGTGATCTAATTGGCTGTTGCCGCACAGCGATAAGCCTCGAAACCATTGTTTGATTGGCTACGCATGTCTACGGTCGCTCTGGACAAACGTGCCTTAGGTACCTGGCCGTAGAAATTTGACTCCTGCGTGCGTTCGGTTTATGAACTCCCCGGAGGCATTTAATACAAATAGGGGTTTATTGTAATTCCGGGGTCCGGCTCTCTTGGGTCAAAATGAAAACCACGCTATTTCTTCTTATTCTGGCTCACGATGGCACACTACATAACTAAACTCGCCTGGTTGCAGTCTACGGTGCACTAACCAGCTTCAGTACTTGCCCTACTTACGGTGATTTCGTTGTGAGGTTTTGTTTGATTGGATGTGATCATCTTTAATTTCCAACGTTGCCATTGTTTTGTGTGAGGAATGCTTTTCGGGGTTTCAGATTATTTTTTCCATTAATATCAGTTATATTCTCTGTGTGTTAAATCTCCCAGGCTGGGCCTTGGTGTTTGGCATGTGCTTTCAGTGGTGTCTCTGGTTCCCTGTAAAGGTATGGGTTTGTAGAGTTTGATGACCCCCGTGATGCTGATGATGCTGTTTATGACCTGAATGGCAAAGACCTGTGCGGTGAGCGGGTGATAGTGGAACACACCAAGGGTCCCCGGCGCGATGGGAGCTACGGTTCTGGGCGAAGTAAGTAAGCGGCCGCCTGGCCTCACATGTGCATATGTACACAAACGTGCACACAGTGGCTGAGATGCACAGCAGTGATTATACTGTAGTCCTGGGATGCTGCAGCACCTTCTGCCTTTCACTCCTGCTTGCCTGAGGGTCAGTAAAAATTTTATGGGTGGGGGAGTTGGGCTAAGGGGGAGTATCTAGGTGAAATGCAATGGAAAGCTGCCTAGGAACTAGAATCCCTTTAAATTTATATATATGGACATTCATAATTATGGCCAAAAGTATGTGGACACCCCTAATTTCAGGAATTAAGCTACACCTATTGCTGATACGGGTGTAT
>JAOYFF010000047.1:18148921-18160643 GCA_025773925.1 Cryptomyrus ogoouensis | reverse complement strand
TCATAATTATGGCCAAAAGTATGTGGACACCCCTAATTTCAGGAATTAAGCTACACCTATTGCTGATACGGGTGTATAATTAAGCACACAGTCACACAATCACCTAAAACAAACATTAGCGGCAGAGTGGGGGCGTTGTACAGGAGAGGTTAATGACATTCCATTGGCACCATCGTATGACATCATCATTCCAACAAGTCAGTCTGCCTCAGTTCTGCCCTGCTAGAGCTGGCCTGGTCAACTGCAAGTGAGGTGATTGTGAAGGTCAGAACATCTGGGAGCAACTTCAATAGTGAAGTGGCAGGTCGCATAAGCTCACAATGATATTGGGTGATCAGGTCCCAGTGGCCAGCTTGATTGGCAGTAAATCCCACCATCAGTGTAAAGCTTTCCCAGTAGGGTAGAGGCTGTTATAGAAACAGTGGGCTGACCAAGTTCATATTAATACCTTTGGTTTCAGAACAAGATGTTGCCCAGGCTGTTGTCCACATACTTTTAGTCATGTAATGTATATGTCAGGATAAACGGTATTTGGGGATTTGTGTCAAGGTTTCTGAACTGAGCAGGAATGAAAGAGTGCAGGACCCTGCAGCCTCTCAGGACTGAAGCTAGGAGGCAGACTGCTTCCATGTCGAGTTCCACGAATTCAGCATGTGAACATGTTGTGTTGCTCAGGCACGGGCTTCCCTGCCCTTGGGCCGACACGGCTTTGTTCACCAGCTGCCTCGATTGTGCTGTTTGGGTGGGTGTCTGTAAATTGACACCCAGGAACAGATTTGGCCATTTCTGATGCAAAACAAAATATTCAACCAGATTAATGATTATTTATAAGCTGATTGAATAGGCGTCACGTGTGCACGTGCATTTTACGCAAAAATTTTTTTGAAATGTTGGTTTGATGAATCCGTTAATATTTTTTAGTGTTCATTGCCAGTAATAACTGATTTTTTGTTTAGGTTTTTTCTCTTTTTTTATATTAACTTTTTTTTTTTTAAATGTGACTGTTATTAACGCTAGAGATTTAACAAAGACCCTCAATGTTTTAATTGAAAGAGTCCTTTGAGGCTGACTGACTGCCTGCCCCTATTGCTGGCCTTGGGTCCCTTTCCAAGCGTGTGGCTCTTTGACCTTTCTGGGCCTCTGGCTGACCAAAAATGGGGAGCCATTGTGAATGAAGACCGCTTTTCCCATTATGCCCAGGTGGTGAGGATGCCATGGGGGATAGGGTCAGATGGGGGTTCAGTTCTTATAGGTGCTAAACAGTTTTTTTGATTTTGTTTCATTTGTCTCAAACTGTGTACTAGGACAAATACTGTAATTGGCCGTAAGTACTTAAATGATGGCCCCTTGGTTGAGAGTAAACTATATTAGTGAGTTGTAATCATACAAATTCTGTATGTACTTGAACACTAAATTATATTGTTATACAAATTTATTGTGTTACATATCTTAGACTTGTATACTTCTCCATGTTGTCATATATTCATTATATGATGGGTTAGGTTATACTCTTAAAATTGTAATAGCATTTTTGTGCCCTTTGCCTCTCTTCCCCAAAATCTAATGGACAATAGTGTTTAAATTGCAACAGGCTGGGGTTTATAGGTTACCATTCTGCCCTGGACTTGTCCCTATCTCTAACCTGTGCCCAATCTGTCCCTGTCATCTTGAAGGCTACGCCCGTGGTGGGCGGGATCGATATGGACCTCCAGCACGTACTGACTACCGGCTGATTGTAGAGAACCTCTCCAGCCGTTGTAGCTGGCAGGACTTGAAGGTATGGAAAAGGAAGTTGATCATTGTGGTTCATTTATATAGATTAAGATGACCCTAGTTAGTGTGTACGAGCTAAAAATTGAGTGGCTGTTTGCCCAGTTGACCATGTCCTCCTTTCCAGGACTACATGCGTCAGGCGGGTGAAGTGACCTATGCTGACACCAATAAAGGTCGCAGAAATGAGGGTGTGATCGAGTTTAAGCTGTACTCAGACATGAAGCGAGCTCTGGAGAAGTTGGATGGGACGGAGGTTAATGGCCGAAAGATCCGACTGATTGAGGACAGGCCAGGATCACGACGCCGGCGGTCCTATTCCCGCAGTCGCAGCCAGTCCCGGTAAGCAGTTTGTCACCTCTTTCTGGTGTTTCTGAAAAGGCTTGTTTGAAATCACATTCCCTTGAAGGTTGCTCAGGCTAAATCGGTATCCTCAGTGTTCTTCATGTCTGTGGTCGAAGGAGTTTTTCTTGTGTAACTTGTATGATGAAAGGAACCCAACCCAAGATGAATTTGAGAAAGCAATTTGTGGCTCTTCATGGCTGGAATTGTACAGCTATTTCTCATCAGTGAATGAGTGATGTTCCCTCCCTTCATCCCCAGGTCACATTCGAGGAGCAGGCGATCCCGTAAGAGCCGCAGTCACAGCGAGAGCAGCAGCCGCAGTCGCTCCCGCTCCAGGTAGGTTGGGGGGTGAGACAAGGCAGTGTAGCTTCCTTTGGTGTTGGTGCTTGTGTTGACTCAAACTTCCACTGGCAGGATGGCTTCCCGCTCACGTAGCCATTCGCCTAGTAAGAGGAAGAGCAATGGGGCCCAAAGAAGCCGCAGCCGTGACAAGCGCCTTGGCCGAGATGAGGCCCACTCCCGCTCCCGAAGCCGCAGCCCTCGCAACAAGAGGAGCAAGAGGGAAGTTAAGAAGAGCCGCAGGGATGATTCTCACTCCAGGTCTCGCTCACGCTCCCGCTCTAGAAAGTCCCGATCTCGGTCAGTGAACAAGGATCGCACCCGGAAGTCCAGGTCCCGCTCTATATCAGGAAACAAGGATCGTTCCAGGAAGTCTCGCTCTAGGTCCCGTTCGGGAAATAAGGATAGCTCCAGGAAATCGCTGTCTCGTTCCCTGTCCAGGTCAGGCAACAAGGATCGTTCTAAGAAGTCTCGTTCTAGGTCTAAGACCTGTGATGCCAAAAGTGATATTGATGAGGGTGGTGCCGGGCCTGCCAAGGGTGACTTCCGCTCCCCATCCATGCCCCAACCCAAGTCCAGATCACCTTCCCCCACCAAAGCCCTGTCTCGTTCCCCCTCAGTGTCCCGCTCAGATTCCCGTTCCAAGTCCCGTTCTCCCTCTAAATCCCTCTCTAAATCCCGTTCTCGTTCTCGCTCCTGAACAGCTATGCTGTTGCCCCACCCTCTCGTTGGTCCCAATTTTGTTTTTTGATAAATAGGATAGCTCTAGGATAACAGCACTCTCGCTTGACTTGTCTGTTAAAACACATGCACCAGGTTTCTTTTCATGAGTATTCTAAATTTATTTTCAGTAGCATTGTCTCCAATTAGAGTTGTTTGTAAAATATGAAGTGTGTGAGACTAGTTTGAGAGGGTATTGCTTCATAGACTTTTATAGGTTAGACGTGTCTGAAAATACAGTAATAGATGTCAACCTTTGTATGGCATACTGTAAAAGCATAACTCGTACACATTTGTGTGGGTGGGGTTGTTTTATTTTGCATATTTCACCTTTGTGGAAATCATTTTACCAGTTATTAAAAAATAAAATGCTTGATACCTGGAAATGGATTCAATTCACTATTTTGTATTAAGGCTCAGATAGCTAATTTAATATTGTAATGTGTCTTGTTAGGTAGAGCCGTATTTGTCCTTTATCATCAATGCATGTTCACATGCTGTTTAATGATACTGTGGCATTGTTTGTTTACTTTATTTCAGCCTTCTCTAAGCCTTTTAAAATGAGTCTTCAAACTAACGCCCAGACACTAGCACAATGGGTTCCCCTGACATTGGTACTCCACACATGGAATAAATGCTTTTTCACGTGAGAAATTGGAAACCACCGGTTTATCTGACATCCATAACTGATTTTCCTGTATAAGGTTGTGGTGAGTCTGGAGGTAATCCCAGGAAACACAGGGGATTCCCTGGATGGCACAGCAGTCCATTGCACCTACCCACATGTCTTTGGACTGCACTTAAAAACCTGCAGAAACACACATCCACATGACTAATGATTGGTGTGCACTGAGCTCCTGTCATTGCACTAGGCTGAAATAAAATGCTAAATGTAACCACAGTTCTTTCAGTTGCGCAGTTCGTATTTATTTACAGTTATGTAGTGCAATTGTGCTGACACACCTACTCTAAACCAGATGCTGTTACACTGAAGTACTTATGAGTGACTGCTTTAGAGTTTTTTTTTAAATTTCCATAGCATCCAGTTAATTGAAGCATATGTGGGTGAAGCTGAATGCAACGTATATAGGACGACATTCATCTCACATATTCATGAACTTCACCAGCTTTGAGTCGTTAATTTGGGTGACCAGCTAATCCATGTCAGGTAGGACGCCTTGAACTTTGAAATAGGACAATATTTCAAAATTACCATTTCAATTAATAGCACCTGGATTTCACTTAAGCACTGAGTTCTTGTGTCCTGAATGGTCCGTCTCCTATAATCATAAATGTCACTAATGTTAATGTGAAACCGTTGGATGAGTCTTTCAGTCAAGGAAACAAACCAGTCAACGTGCAAGAAGAACTGATCTATTTAGCCGAGCACAAGAGCCTTTTAGTTTTAAAGTAGTTTCTAAAGCCTGCAGTAGCTCAAAGTGTCCTCCCTGACGGATTAGCTGGTCACCCTATCCCTAAATCACTTGAAATGTATGTTTTTAAAGTCTAGGACAAAGCTTTATTACCCAGATGTTATGCATATAAACATCATGAAAATGTGCAAAAGTCACACACACAGCAGCAGCTCATTTGCCCCTGTCTCTGGAAAGGGTGTATCTTGTGTCTACTGTAGTGTTTTTCATGGATAGGATGTCCAGGACTGACCTTGGCTGAAAGTGCACCTCAGACGGAGGGCTAAAAGTGACGCCCCTGCTGCAAGAGGCCCGGCGTACCCTTCAGCAAATTAATGGCTAATGTGAAGCAATAGCGATGAGAATCAGCACCTCCCAATCCAAGCCATGGTACCCCCTTATAAAGGAGAGATTTGCTTGTTCCAAGTGTATGTGGTGATGAGGGGGTTCATCCTTAGTGCCTTGGGTGTTACTAATGAGTTATGATAAGAGGGAATGTGAGATTCACAGTATAGATCAGTTCAGTGACTGCAATTTTGTGGCCATTGAGTTGATCCGTCATGGTGATGGCGGAGTTAAGTCACTTGACGTGGCTCTCAGTTTACTGGTCAATCTACCTTCAATTTTATAATCCATATCCTCACCTGTGGTCATGAGCTATGGGTAACAACCACAGTCAGTCATGAGTACAAGCTGTCAATATGAGGTTTCTCTGCAAGGGATGCTGGAGCTACTTTGTGATAGAGTGAAGAATTTGGGGATCCCGAAGGACCACGAAATAGAACCTCTGCTTCTGCAGATTGAGAGGAGTCGAGTGACGTGTTTTGGGTATATATTAAGGATGCCACCTGGAGAGCTTCCAAAGGAGTGTGTAAGATGAGCATGTTATATAAGCCGGTACTGAGTTTATATAGAAATGTGAACATTCTTAAACCTTAGTGTTAAAATAAGAATCTATAACAACAATGTCCATTCAGCTCGTTTGGTTATTTAATAGAGTCGGTTCGTCTGTAGACATAGCGTAGGCAATATAAGCTGTACGTGCTCAGTGAGGATTTACTTATGTAACATTCTCTGCAGATTAAGTGCATCACCATATCTCGTCCAGCAACCATATTGTTGTTCTTTCTGATTAGTGGGTGGTTTTTCGTTTCATGACTTCATATTTTTTAAATTATGCATCTGTATGTTTTAAAATAAGCCATTTGTTCAATTGAAACGATTTTGTTACACTGAAATAATGAACACATTTTGGGCTAGGTCACTGTCACGGAGCAGTATCCTTGTACTCCGTCATTGCACATTGAATCAAAATTCGGGTTTTTTGTCGTTTTGAAAGGTCTTTTCTAATAGGTGTGTCCATTTTCCATGTCCACATGGCTTCTAGTGTTTGAAACCTATAGGGTGCAGCCATGGATATACTCGCCAGTTATACCGCTGCACTCATGAGCACAGATATCGCTCCGCACCTTAGCCACGCTTCTGACTTGGTGTTTATAGCTGCTTTTAAGTATATTAAGCTTACATGCTGAATTTACTTTTTAAATCAGCGAACGCCTTTTCGCATGCGACCACATATTTTGCAACAATCGAAGAGTTTTTCTTTTATCGTTTTCATTTCGTTGGGAGTCTCTACTACATAATACATCATACAATTAGCTGTATGGTCTCGTTATTAGCTAAACCCAGAGTAGACGTGACTGACCACGCCGTTGTGATGATTAGCATAGGAAATGTTGGGAAATCAAGTTATTATTGCAGCGAGATCTGCAGATATTGGGTGGAAAGCGACAGCATCATTTGTAAAGAGGGGGCACGCGCGGCGCTATCGGAAGGAGGAAAGCCGTTTTACTGAAAACTAACTTGGAATGTAATGGTTATATAAGCTGAAATTCCTGCATTCTCATATGTGACATTTCTTGCATCTCAAACTGAGGAATTTGGGGAAAGAGTGGCGCAGGAGACCGCAGGATTCCCTCGGTATCTGTCACCCTCTCGCTCCCCCAGCCGTTTTGCGTTCATTTAACAGCTACGGAGAAATGAAGCTGCACCGAGTGGTGGGGAGTATCGGATCTCGTAATGTAAATGGCTTGGGGGGAGACAAAAAGCCACTTCACAGCTGTAAGGCAAGCCACAAAATCGGATCCCGTACGATCAAGAGGGCATGCATTATTTCTTTATATTGTGTTTGAGAATTGGTACTAGACGTCTTTAAAGGTTTCGTTTGACCTACGTTTAACTTTGAACGTTCACTAAGAAACTTAAGGCACACATCTGTTTATTGACATGGCAGCAGTAATATATTAAGTCATAAAACTTTTGCGCATTTTTGAATGTCCGTATTCCTTATTAATTTTTAAATATAAAGATTCTGCGTGTGCGAAATTTCTTATGCAGAAGTTCGGGATGTGTTGAAACTTTAAATCCTTCGCGGGAAAATAAGGCGATGTCTGGATTGTCCTTTCATTTTTTCACTCGCGATTATCTTGATGAGGGTTGCAGGAGATGTTTTTGTTTCATAAAGATGGACAGATGAGCGCTTGATGCATCTTATCATACGGTATGGCTGACAGACGCTAAACGATCAGATATAGGTTGATGTGGCTACAGCGCGCAAAGCTTCGCCTGGACTCATAAGGAATTTTAGATTTTGCTGCATTCGTTACATCACCCGTTCATACTAGCGATGGCTTTTTGAAATGTATCGCAGAAGCGGAATATTGCACATTACTTTCCCGGGAACCAGCGTAATTTTCGGACATGACAGAAAACACTTAGCACACTGGGCATACGGGCTTGGTAGTACAATAGAAATGACCGTCTATACTCCATAGAGCAGTACAAGTAGTGGGTCGGTGTTGAGCACCTTGAAATCGCATGGGGCGTCGGGCAGACAAGACATCGAGAAGAAAACAATTAAAACGCTGATAAAACGGAAGAGGTCCAGTGTGAGAACGAAGATCTGTTCTCTGAACAAGCGCGTTTCACCGGGCTCCGGGCACAAGCGGAGCGCATAGGTAAGTACGGTGGCGTTGATTTAATCCCACGTAAGAAAAGAGCTAACTGTAAGGTTGATAGCAAAACATTCAACTTGTTGAAGGTTCTTTTATCTGGCCAGTTTTATATCTTGAAATGTGATGCTCCTTGATGCCTTTTCAGTTAAATGGGTTATCAGAACGGAGAGTTCACGTAGATGACAAGAAATTAGGTGGGATGCAGACAGAACGTGCAGCATATGAGTTATAAAAATATCTAGACAAAAGCAGCTCCTTCAACTCATCTGGAGGGGTTTGAATGTAAAGCAGAAGATTTCATAATTATTGTAATTATATTTGGCACTAGGCGGATGAAGTGCAAGAAGGATAAATGGAAAGTAATTTATTGGAGAAATAGGAGCACCTATAATATTGTGGGTGCACAGTAACAGCAGCAGATGCTTATGAAAAATATTTAGATATTTGCTTCGATACCTCAGTGCATGCATCAAAACTGCTGTAATGGAGCAATCAGTCAGACAGAGAAGATGCTTGGGTTTATCGGTAAGTGATGAAAACTGTCCAAGGAAGCTGGGTTGAGTTGGTACGATAAAGCAATTAAGACGCTGTCTATCTTCCAATTAAGACCTTTCTTGGAATACTGTCTTGTCTTGGTCATTTCACTACACTATTACTGCTTGCAAGAGTGTGTTTATTGAAGATCAAGAAAAATTGTCCACGAAGCCAAAAACATTGACTTGTGCCCTCTCTCCAGTCTGCTTCTGGGTGGTGCCGCAGGGTGCCATGGGGACCCCAACCAGAGGGGAGGTGCCACACTCTTCCGCTTGTCAACAACTACCCCAGTTCAGCTTTTCTCGCAAGAAAGCAAAGGCAGTTCGGGGCAAACTGCGCATGAAATCCCCACCAGGGATCTTCCTAATGCTGGGGGCCTTCGTTGTCATGGCTGGCATGATTGTTGCTGTGGCCGGGTACTGGCCACACCGGGCCCATCGTACGGCCCTGCTCAGCCAGGCCAGTGCGGGTACGGGCATGAGCGGTACCCAGGCCACTAAGTGGGGACAGGGAGCCAGAGGTATGCTGACTGTGACTAGCCTGGTTCACCACACCCGCATGAGGCTGCTGGGCCCTGTCATCATGGGAGTAGGGCTCTTCATTCTGATCTGCGCTAACACGGTGCTGTATGAGAACCGCGACCGTGAGACACGCCTACTTCTGGCCCAGACCCGCGGCCCTACCAGACCCATCTCTACCACAGTGCCACCCAGGGGCCAGCCCTGCAATTACCATTGGTTCACCAAGCTGACTGTTGCTGACCTTAACGTCCACCACTTAGGTCAGCAAGCCAAGTCTCAGACAGGAGGTGGCGGCAGTTACATGCATTACTGCGTCCAGACTGAGGCACCCCCCCAGAGATCTTCATCGCCCCCCACCTCGACCCACCCCAGCAAGGCCTCCATCAACATGCTAACTGTAGAGTTCCACCTGGAGCCGCAGCGGAGCTCCAGTGTGGCCAGACTGAAACTCAACGAAAGCATGGGGGAATCGGCACAGGACGATGGAGGGATGAAGCTCATGGCTCCTACTGGAGGCTCCTATAGCTTGTGCAGAAACACTCTTCCAGTAGGGGGTCACGTTATACAGACTCTGGCTGACGAAGGCCTGGAGGATGCAGGCCTCCAGGATGTCGTGGACATTCAGGCAGCTCCGTTGGAGGCACTCCCTAGGGAACCAGGGTCAGTCAATGCAGACCGTGACTGCAGTCTCGCGGAAAGCACAGAGGAGCGGAAACATCGCAGCTGGCCTCCGTTGAGGCTCAGCACAGCCAGGAGGTACTGGGGGCTGGAGAACAAGCAAGAATCTCTGGATGAGCTGCTGGACTAGCTGGAGCAGCAGTGTTCTCAGAAAGAGATGTGCTACATTTAAGGCGTTCCGAGAGACATGTTGTGGATGAAACATTTTGCTGAAGGTTAATGTCATGTGGGCTGTGTTTGGGTATATCCAGGCTACATATTTGCACTGGTGTGGGGGCATCCATTTTGAAGATTGATCAGGTGTTTATGAGAATATCATTAGTATTATTATTATGGTTGTTATTTCATTGCTTAGTGCTTTTATCCAAAACAACATATCATTTTCTTCCATTTACACAATTGGATGTTTTTCTGCAAAAATGTGGGATTCTCTGTAAGGGTGCAACAGCTTCTGCTAAAGCTACTGTTCTCAGGATGTGTTTGACAGTTTTTTTTTTTCGGAGTGTTTCTTTAAGTGTAAAAAGTCTCTCTATTGCCCTATATAAACAGAAGCTCTGGTGGGAGTCAAGTGGGATCGTTTGGCAGTTATAATTCCTGAGCAGTAGCTGGAACGAAATGCAGACCCTCCTGCTGCCATCCAAAGAAGAATAGATGTAGCGGTTTGTTTCTGGGAGACATAGGACTAAACGATGTGTTCCTGGTGCCAGGTGACCACATCAGCCCGGGATATGAGCTCCTAGACCAGGCTGCTCTGCCCCAGTCACCAGGAATAGACTTACCCTGTGTGTTACTTAAGCCTACATACCTTTCTGCCTCATTACCTAGAGCAGGATTTCTGGGAGACGAGGAGAGGAATTCCCCCGAAAGTTACATGTACAGAAGGGTCTGTGTTTTGTCTCTCTTAACCCATGTTGTACATTTGTAATAATTATTCTATATACCAAGCAATAGCTGCGGACCGGTTACATGGTCGAATATAAGTCTACTTAGGACATTAAAGAGAGCCATGTTAGTGTCACATTTTGTGTTTCTGAGTGTCTTATTTGCACAAACACCCTGCCACCTTGAGTTCAAATTAATAGCAACATATTTCTTATCTGCAGAGGAATATATCGTCTTTCAAAAAATAGGGACGATCGGTGATGTCCCCGGTACCTTAGAAAGCACGAATGCAGCAGTTCAGAGTTGTTCTTTTTGGGTTTCACAGTGATTGTTCTCAGTGACGTTCATCGTTTGTTTATCCTTTAGAATCACTTCGTCACTGTGACTAGTTCAACTATCATTGGCTGTCATTGGAATGGATATGGTCATGGTAAGTTCCTGGGAAGAGGATGAAAACAATATATCCGACCATGTCAGTCATCACTTCTTGTCATGTGACTCGAGCTGAATGGAATGTGTAAGTTTTTTGATTGCATGGTTTTGTCCAGATGGGCAGTTTGTGACTAATGGGTCTACTCAGCTGCCAGTTTGCTCTTCTTGCTGTGGCTGCAGGCACAGAGAATACAAATACTGTGTATAATTATTTTTGCACTTCACCTGTATTGTGATGGGGCCTATTTTATATGTATGATTTCACCAAATTTCTCCCCTTCAGCTTACCCTAACCAGCGCTGGTTTCAGGGTGCTCTTACTCAGCCTGTGCCTGAGTTTGAAGTATACAGTCATTTGCTGTTGCAAGGAGCCTTCAATGCCTTTCTGGGTAATATTTTGGATTTGACACAGGGATTAGCATTGTTTTCTCTGTAATGTTATTTTCCTTGGAATCAGATTGTTGCACCAGGAGAAAACACAAATCCTTATATCCCCAGCGCCCCCCTGCCGCCTTGCCACATCTGACATCGACATCGCCTGGGTCACATGGACTGGTTGAATGGTCAAATATAAGACAAGTTGCAGAATCGTGCCCTGCTTCTGAGAAGACAGGGATGCACCGTATGTAATGACTGCCTCAGCAACAAGGCAAAGGGTGTTCTGTTCATTCAAAAGGCTCATTCTATATTTTGAGATGAACTACATGTAAGTTTAGAAAGATGGAGAAATAGACGCGTACACACCCACATCCACAGCAGTTTCAGGTCTCAGCCCTTCAGTTGATCAACAAAAAATACGAGTTTGGCTGCAGAGGCAGGCAATAGGAGTGGGTTTGCTGATCAGTCCCAGCTGATTCCTCCTGTCAGCTCAGGTTGTGTCAGATGTAACCTAGTGCTGGAACCATTGATATAAGGGGTTATCTGCCAAGAGCTGTGCTTCAGACACATCAATTCCCTCTCAGGACCCTACGAGGTTTCAGGCATGGTTGTCACAGGACCATGTGCCAGCTTGCCAGTGCATTCTAGAATTCTGGGAATCACAGTGGAAAGACGGCAGTGACACCGGAAGTCTCTCA
>JAOYFF010000047.1:18132828-18148821 GCA_025773925.1 Cryptomyrus ogoouensis | reverse complement strand
ATGTGCCAGCTTGCCAGTGCATTCTAGAATTCTGGGAATCACAGTGGAAAGACGGCAGTGACACCGGAAGTCTCTCATAGACGAAGTCACAGTAGGAGTCCAATCCTGCTGTGAGATACTGCAGGACCCTTAAGGGAATAAAAGAGTTCAATGGCTCCCAGCATCAGCTACACAGGTACACATCAGCAGGTCACCTTTTTAAGATCAAAGTGTAATTTGCCCTCTCTGTTCATGAGGCCATGTTCTAAGGCTCCTGTAGCTTGACAAACAGAGCACTGTCCTAACAATGCAAAGGTGGTGGGTTCAAGTCCTAGGGAGCTTACAAAGTAAAGTCCCAAAAAATGATCTGTTAAAGGGAGAGCCTCTAAAATTAGAACAAAAATTGGCATTCAAAATTGTTTTGAAAATCATGACAAAGCCAAGAGTGGGTGTTGTGTGTGTGTGTGTGTGTGTGTGTGGGGTGGGGGGGGTGCAATTTTTGACACTGCCTGCTTTAGCACAGGAAGACCAGTCATACATAGCTGTGTTCATTGTGCATGGAGTTAGTGATAGGATGGGGTTAGGGTAGGAAAAAAAAATTAGAGGGAGGGGCTCAGAGAGAAGCTTGGCCAAGGAGGAGGATGTGATACGGCAGGGGAGTAGATGAGAGCTGGAATAATTCAGGACATGCAGATGAAAGACTTCTGTGGGAGGGATAGTGTGAGAAAACTGAGAACCTGCGGGAGGCGTACAGAAGGAGAGGGAGCCAAAGGCACAGGGACAGGGAGTGGGAGGGAGAGAGGGACTCACAGCGCAAGCTCAGAGAGAGAGGGAGGGAGAGAGAGAGAGAGAGAGGGGGAGGGATGCCCCGGGGAGAGAGCGAGGCTCAGCGTCACATGGAGACTTTTCAGGGAGGACAAGCGGGTCACTTCTGTAAGTGGGTTACACGTACCCCATCCCCATGCGGACCCCTGGATTTTATGTGTCACACAGGGATTTTATCAGTAGGGTACGGTGTAATGGAACTTCTGAGAGCCTAAAAGCTGCCAAGCACACCTGTATTCGGCAGCAGCTTCGTGCTTTATTGGTGTTAGTATAAGGGCACATCCCCTGAGAAGGTTCACTGTAGGTGTGTGATAGGTCTAGAGACTCAGAGCGGTACTAGACTAGGCCATTTCCTGCAGTGGTATTCATTACAGTCTTAGTCATTGCATACATAACTCACCTTGATACTATTCAGTTGTCACATAAGAAAACACGGCTGCTTCCCGTAGATTTAGAGTGCCACTGGTGTTTCTACAACGAAGGTGTATGGGTGATAGCTCACAGACAGTTTGCCACCTGATGAGGCATTTGGGGGTCGTGCAGATTAATGGCTTGAAAACAATCCTCCAGCTGCCAGATAAAGTCCTCTGTTAGGGACGGAAGGTTAGAGCCTCAGCTCGAAGATCAGCTTAATGAGCCGCCTCCGGATTTCCTCCTCTGGCTTTGTGAGCCAAATAATCTCTGATATCCTGAGCTTTGCGGCTGATCAGCCACCGGTGGAGCCTAACAGGATATCCAAGTTCTGCTCCGTGTGAGCAAACAGGTGGGCAGCCTGGTCCAGGTGCCCATGTGCCAGCATGGATAAATCATTTTTCCTTGTGGTTTAACACTCAGACTCATGCAGAATACAAAGGTGGTACGGGCCTGCTATGGAAATAGAACCCGATGCAAACGACTTCTACATCAAAATTGGAATAAACCCTAATTAAACTGGCATAATTTTGCTATCTTCCAAAAAAACGAACAGACAGTGGTGTACTGAAACTGATAAGTACAAGCGGGACTGACACAGGAGATGCTATTTCCACCCTGGCAGTGATCCTAATCATTTTAGGATCCCAAGTGTGTAAGGTCTATTACCCCAGCTTGATTAGCAGTCTTACATCACTTTCACTGCAGACGGTTACATACATGTTCACAGAGGGACAACATAGAGCACAAAAGAGCTGCACCAGAGAATTTCCATTTATAGTAACCACTCAGAATAGGGTCTATTCCACCTAGACTATTGGGGTATCAGCTTTCCACGGACCTCCATAAGGCACTTTGTTCCTGAGATTAATGTCCTGCAGGAAACAGGAAGTGGCATCAAAATACTCAAAAAAACACGCCTGAGCTTAAAAAAAAACAATGGACAGAAGGTGACCTAGCAGTTTCCAGTGTGGGCTGAGGACCAGTTATTGTACTAAGCATTTTAATCTGAAGTTTCGCCAGTGGAGGGCAAATGGGTAACTGTAAATTATTTAAGTAACTGAAGATCAAAGCATTTCTAAAGCAACTAAAAAAATATTACGTGATGTGCCTAACGCAAGCTTAGAGTGTTTGATATCATTAGGGAACAAGACCACAGGAGAATCCTTCAGCTTGCTGCTATATCCGAGCATTTTGGGTCATCGATGCCACCTGTTTCCATAATCCCAGCAGCTCCTTGTGACACACGTATTGGGAGATGGTGTCCCAGGTGTTCTGCAACACCTCTGCATCCTTCACTCTGAATAATGCGCCACCCACGACTAATCAGCGAGAAGGGAACTATACAGCATTAAAATTCTGGTCATCAGAAGAGACACAATGTCATAACTCAGAATGAAGAGAGCCGGAGGCTGCTCACTTATGAATTTAGCTCCTGGAATGAATGAAACACATGGGACGTGATCCGGAATTGGAATGAACCGCAGTGACCCGATAAGAACAGGGAACAGTATGAGATAGAGAGTGGACAAGGACACACTGTGGGATGCCACTCAAGGTTCACGTCAAACCATTTTAAGTCTGAAGTGTGCCACTTAAAGTCACTTTGAACCTTTGAAGTTTATAAATCAGGCAAAGGTAGAGGGAACAGAGGGTACGGAAAAACAGGGTCACGCTTTACAAATCGGCCAGGCAAGGTCACATGACCTGAACCAAACAGAGAGACTAACACCAATGTGGTGAGACTGCTGTGAAAATATCACCCTAATTAAAACAGAAACAGGTCAAGAAATGTCTAATTAGACCAGATAACCCCTTATATTGGCACAAATAGCATAAACGCCAGCTATACTATTAAATGCAAGCAGTTTGTTTAATTACTTTTATTTATTTATTCTTCAGAAAAAGACAAGGAAAAAGTACAATGATCAGAAACATTCACAATGACAGCCAACTCCAGGGAACTGCACCAGGTGTCACTGTGGGTTTGCTATTGACGGAAAACCACAAACACAAACGTATGTGGCGAGCATCCCGCACAATATCATGGTTCCTACCAAAACCACAGGGGTAAGATGTCAGGTGTTAGAAAATTCTCTACAGTTTTTTTTTAAATCTATGACATGAAAACAAGCTGGTGAGGAATGCAAAGCTACATTTCTATTCTATACAGTTCAAAATGTTCAGAAAGCTTTACAAAATAAATTACAACTTTCTCTCCTCTTCACCCTGGCGGTGAAAAAATATATGAACGCCAGCCTCAATCAGGATTTAAACAAAGGCCTGTGTGTCGGGGCGGGAGGGGGGTATTTAAAATAGCTGACAGACATTATAAGCTACGCCACCTGCTTTAAATCTACATCATAAGAGGTCCTCATTTAGAAATGGCAGAAATTTCAGTTAAAAAAAGCTCAAACATAAAATAAAGCCGTGGTCTGCCCTCACCACCCAAGCTGCCTCACACATGCAGGCTCAGTGGACCCACAAAGGAGAGGAGCCAGTTCTAGCTATTTTCTGGGCCCAGGTACAGGATGGCGCCCCTGCAGACTTCTTGAGATTATAGCCAACCAGAGCCCTGTATAAAACAGCACTGACGTCAAGGCCTCCCTCTTACGCATCTTATGGGGACCCTTTTCAAACAAGCCCCTCTCTGCATTACTCATGCCACACTTTAATGTTACCTTCCCTCTCCGGAAATTCGTAATGCCACACATAGTACATTGTGGGTAAATGCACGAGGATTACTTCAAATCCATTTGTTTCACAGTTTTCCCTGTGTTGCAACAGCCTAATGCAACACTGTTGATGACATAAACCAATCTGAGCAGACCATCAAATTTAAATACTGTGTTGCTATGGCATTTAAAATAGGATGAAAACTATCTCTGGAATATGAGAAGCTATTAACTCCCAATTTATGCATACTGGTACAAAACATACGTCAATGATTAGGGGAAAGTGTTCCCTGGTTAATAATACAGAATGTATCAAAAAACAAACTATAATTTACCACATTTTCAGGCAGAATTCTCTCAGTCCAGCTGCAGTAAATCAGTGTGACCCAAGTTTGAGAAGTGTTAATATTATTATCATGTGTTATTGTAGGAATATGCCAAAACTTATATGAAAATCTGCTCTTGATTAGCATTTTTTAACAGTAGTTTTACAGTTGGACTAATAAAAGGTACAAAGCAGTGCATACAACTCGCTTCATATACAACTTTAAATTGCTATTTACCAGCAGCACTTTAGGATTTGGCAGGTGTGTTTTTATAGATATGTGCAAAATTTCTGCAGATACTTTTAATGACACCATGACCGTCAATGCAACTGCCTTTCCCGACGCTGTGAGAAACCAAGCCATCTATCTACAACGCACAACTACTATAGGATGATTTAAACAGAAAATTCAGCACATCACCACAAATCTCTGGCCTCTTTTTTATTCCTAGCAATCGGTTCCAAGTGAGCCACATCCCAGGTGCTCGGCCCAACCCCTAACGGTTCCCTGAGGAAGGAACCGCTCTCCATGCTGCCTCATGCTGCTCCATGCTGACATATCCTTGATCAGTGCATTTGGCCTTTCCCCAGAAAAGCATCTGCTAAGCACATAAACAATGGAATGAGCAGTTCAGTTTGATTTCAGATTCATTTGAGCATGGCTGTAGAAGCCTCTGAGCAGCCCCAGATTATGTCATAGACTGGCCCTAGGATGGCTGAGTTCTCAGCACTCATTCTGTAGTACTTGGTGCTTGAAGTGGAGAAAAACAGATGCTGGTACTCCCCTTGTTATTGAGTACTATGTGCAAGTATTCCTCTTCCTATTCAGTACTTGGTGCCAGCACTCTCCTTGTTATTCAGTACCACGTGAAAATACTCCCCTTGTTATTCAGTACCAGGTGCCGGTACTCCCCTTGTTATTCAGTACCAGGTGCAGGTACTCCCCTTGTTATTTAGAACCAGGTGCTGGCACTCCCCTTGTTAATCAGTACCAGGTGCAGGTACTCCCCTTGTTATTCAGTACCAGGTGCAGGTACTCCCCTTGTTATTCAGTACCAGGTGCCGGCACTCCCCTTGTTATTCAGTACCAGGTGCCGATACTGCCCTTGTTATTCAGTATCAGGTGCCGACACTACCCTTGTTATTCAGTACCAGCAGATATTGAGAGGTTCTCTAAAGAGAAAAACAAAGAGGTACTGTGTACCGGTGAGTATTGACCCACTTCAAGCACTGGTACCTCTGTAATCATAGCTGCTTCTATCGTGCTCATTCAGTGCTTCAGCAATAACAGTACTCATTCCATTATCCATCCATCCATTTTCTATAACCGCTTATCCCAGGGCTGCCCAACCCTGCTCCTGGAGATCTATAACCCTGCAGAGGTGCAGCCCTAATTTAACACACCTGGTACAGATAATTAGGCCCTTCAGTAGCATCTCAGCATCAAATTAGGGCTGCACTTAAAACTCTTGCAGGGTTGGGCAGCCCTGGTGTATCCTATTCAGGGTCACGGGGGGTCCGGAGCCTATGGGCGCAAGGTAGGGAACAACCCAGGATGGGGCGCCAACCCATCGCAGGGCACACTCACACAGCATTCACCTGCGCATGCACACCTATGGGCAATTTGGCAACTTGGCATGTTTTTGGACTGTGGGTGGAAACCAGAGTACCCGGAGGAAATTCCATAACAACACAGAGAGAACATACAAACTCTACACACATGGAGCCATGATAGAGACTCATGCTGATCCCAGAGGTGTGAGGCAACAGTGCTAACCACTGTGCCACCCCCATTCCATTGTCATTTAATAGTATTTGGTCCGTGAGTACTTATTAAGTACTCCTCTGGTCATAGCGGCCCCCTCAATATTCATTCTGTACTCTGGTATTTACCACTGGCCTTTCAATACCCATCCATTTTCACTTCTGCTCTTGCTTAATAAACAAACTATTTAAAAAAACTGCTTTGAAACATGTCCGACTAACAGAGGAGAACTGAGCAGTGCTGACATGCTCACAAACACCTTCGGGAATAACAGAAAAACCAAAAGCGTGTAAGCAATACAGCAATATTTTTCCCCACTAAAACACATTGTGAAATGAGTACTGACAGAATACATGGAAAAACATCATAGGAAATACATCGGTATGTCCACAACATTCAAAATGAGCCCGTATAACCAATGCCAAAGTGTCCCTTGAGAGAAGGACAATGTCTTTGTGAGCACTAACAAGGATCAGAAAGATACTGGGAAGGAATGTACGGTGATTTGTCGGGAAAACAGAATTAGCTCCGATGGCTGCTGTGACTCTCCACGGCCTGTCTACGGCGTTCTGTATTTATAGACAGGACTCAACGTTCATAGTGTCCCAACATCATCAAAGATGTGGTCTACAGCACTAAAAACATGCTTCCACAAATAGCACCTTAAGGTGCCCTTCTGGTCTCCCTGTCATATACTGCACCACATAGGCTTCCTCCCTCGTGTAGAGTCTGTGGTGCCATTAGGGCCGTATTGTCGTACATCGTCTTCGCCTGGACTGATTGTGGTGCAAAACATACTCCTTCACATGAAATCGGCTTGAAAGATACTTTCCTTCAATAAAACACAACTGAGTTTCATCCGTTCTACGCACACGTCCGCAAACTACGAAAGAGGGATCCGGGAACAGGAACCTTGAAATGCAGTGAGGTTCAGCACCTGCTCTCTTAATTAAAATCAGATATCTGTACAAATTCCTATAAAAGTGTCATATTTAAAATAGACCAAAAATATATGTGCTATACTCCCAAAATCTGTTCCCAGGAAAACAGAATCTGGCTGTTCAATCTCATGTAGTCTGTATGACTAAGTGTTCTTCACCACTGGCTAGACAAGGAATTCACAGTTAGACAGATATAAACAGCTCTGTTTTTCTCATCTGAATCAAAGAGCTATGGCTGTAGTTGTTGTTGACAGGAAAGTCTGGCAGCATGATCCAGACGGTTATCTATATTCTATTGCTGTAATAATGTTGCTCTATGAATAAGGCTGCGGAGCACGCTTCCTTTATGAGGACAGGAAAAATCATTTAGCCATTTATGCGTTTGTTGGATTTAGGCCGAGTTAGAATTTTTTTTTCATGTAACATTCCAGAGTGCTGGACATCTCTGTGTCTAATGAACACACACTACCCTCGTGTGGTAGAGACGTGAAAGTACAGCCTTGCTACTCTTTCTTGCTTCGTGATGTGAAAAACTACACTAAAACATCTTTTAAAATACAACTACGTCTTTATAAACACCACTACAACTTCATGAACAAATATCAAGAGGACCGATCTCCAGTTCTGAATAATTCACAAAACTTTTTGCTCAGTTAGAAAAAAATTAAAATGGAAAATAAAATGCTTCTACACACAGCAGTTAATACAATCTGGAATGTTTTTGGTGTTTCTCTCTGGTGTTTTGCCAAATTTCAGCTATTAAAAATGTCTTTGGAAAAAGTCCCACTATCACAAAATCATCACACCAAAACCCATTTGACACATAGAAAATTTTCCCAAAATAGAAAGAAAAGCTGTAGCATTTGTCCTGGAGAGGGCGCTGGTGGAATCAAGAGGCTGGAGGATAGGATCCATGTCATGGCAGTGTTCGCAGAAGGCAGGGAGGTAATGCGACATGACACACTGCTGAGATTTTCCCACCCATGGATTTTTGCTGGTGTTTCTGGCGTGTCTCAAGGATTGGAGAAGGGAGGCAGATTGGTCCGCTGGGTGGTGGCGTGTCCTCTGTCTGGGGCTGCTGGTCTACAACTGAGATGTGGTGCTGAGGGAGGGTACAGCAAATGGGGGGGGGGGGGGATTTAAGAAGGGGCAGGGTGTTTCTGCTCATGACCTAGACACTCCCATGCTGCTCCCCTAATCCACAGCAAGTGTCAAAAAAGAGAGCTTGTGTCAGCTGACTTCTCCACAAGAAGGGGAGTTTCAAAGTCAGGACCGTACAGCAAATGGTGAGGTCAGACATAATGAGGTCATGTGATCAACTGATGCGGCATGATCGCTCATATCATGTGACATGCTGAAGTAAAAGCCAGAACGGGAACTAGGGCAGGTTTGTAGTGGGGTGACAGAGATGACCAGCTGGAACATGATACCGTCAAGCTGCAGTGCTGGGGAGGGCATTGATGTGGTGACTGGCACGGAGGAGGGGACAGAGGAGGGGCTGTGTGCAAAACAGCACACTTAACTGACGGCAGGCAAAATTAAATAAAACATTAAATTAAATAAAACAGATTGTGATTTTAATAAGGCCGGGAACACACACACATACACACAGGCCGACACAAAAAGACAGATAGACACAAACAAACACAGATTAGGTATTAATATCTTTCTAGTGACTCTCCATTCATGCCCTTTGGAAAAATCCTAATCCCGACAATGATAACCTTAACCCCTACCCAGCCCTGACCTTAACCATAGGTAACCAAAATACGAAATTTTGGCATTTTTACTTTTTTGATTGCATTCACAGATCTTTGAGGGGACCTGAAAATTGGTCGCCACAACGTCAAAACAAAAAAACAGATTTTTATCACATTGTGAGGGACATTTGGTCTCTACAATGTAATATAACCCTAATTCTCTCTCTCTCACACACACACAGGGGAAGGAGGTACAGTAAATGGACATTTATGGGAATTTACACACATCTGTGTCTCCATGTGACTGATATGAGGGTGAGTGTCTGTGTGAGTGATGGAGTAAGACTAGCATTCCGGGGTGTCTCACTCTGGGGTGATCTCGGTCTCCTGGTGCACCACCACTCTGGTGACGGACATGTCTGGGTGCTGCTCCTTCGCCTCCTTTATGGCCTGAGCGAGAGCCTGGGGGTGGGGACAGTCAGGACCAGGGCTGGGGGAGGGCTCTTGTCCACACACAGTCACAAGATGCCCCCCCCCCACACACACACGTTTGTATTCATATCTTTGTAGGGACTCTCCATTCATGTCTATCGGAAGAACCCTAATCCCCGCTATAACAACCTTCACCCCTACCCTGCTCTAACCTTAACCATAAGTAACCAAGCAATTACAAGACTTGACATTTTTAGATTTTTTAGATTGCGATTTGGTCTCCATAATGCAATATATACATGCCCCCCTCTGCATACACACAAACACACACGGATCATGTTGCCTGCACTCACACATACTCTTGGTTAGACCCCAACTCTCACTGATATATTCTTATTGAGATATGAGCTCAGTACACACTGGCTTTTGTGCAATGTTACTGTAATGTTGTTTCAATCGATTTACAGAGCACAAGGCATGAATAGCTGCTTCTGGCTGTCCTGATGTATCAAAGCTCACTTTGTCATGGTCGATCTCCATGTCTCCAGTGATGACGATCCTCTTCTCAATGCGTGTCTCTGAGATGCCACCTTTCACTGTCTATGGGATAGAAAAAGCTCCCATAATTGCAGGCAAACCTCACTGTGGTTCTCATTAGTGCCACTAGAGGTGCAAGAGCACCTATTACAATATTGCCACGGTGATCGGAAATCAATACCTTGGTGATCTGGGTGGTGGTTGTGGTGCAGACCGTGTCGGAGCTAATTGTCTGGGCACTCAGCAGAATACCGCCGTCTCGGTCCAGAACATTATCTCCTGTCTGCGGTGAAGAAGGATGTCACTGGAGTGGGTCTGCAACGCTTGAAGTGTGCACTAGGTGGCAGCCAAGGGCAAAAACGGCCCCATCCCAATGGGGAACGTTCATAAAAAAAGTGTACCTCCACCGAGTAGGACAGTGCTTCCAAAAATAGGTGAGCTAAATTCAGTCTGAAGCATGTGTCCATGTTCATGGGTGATGAAAGGTTATTGGAGGTATGTTTTTGAAAAGGTAGAGAATGCCTACAAGGTGTGATGTGTAAGAGAAATGCAGTGTTGCAAGAGGGAGGAGCAGTCTTTCTAACATATTTTTGTCGCTGTTCTTGTATCAAGTCACTAACAATTGGTTGTTAGCATATATATAATTAAAAGAAGACTTCATAATTTCTGCATAAAGATTTTGATCCTGATTAGTTCTTTGTTCGCATTTGTTTCCCTGGTGTTATACATCTGTCAGGATTATGCAAAGCTCTGCATTCAGAAATACTTTTTACAAATACACTGTCACAAATTTAAATGTACGCTGTAAAATATTCATGAAGCTCATTTTTGGAACTATTGCTTACAGGTTCTACACCTCTTTCAAATGCATGCAGCACCTACTAAAAATGTATAAATCTGTTGCATTCCAGGACCACCGGATATCACACCACCATTGGCAATCAGTCCCCACATTTCTTCACATCCACATTGAAATGAGGCACAATGCATATCACATGACATGCTGTAAATGGCTGATTCTTGTTTGAAAGTGGAGACTACAAGCTAGAGACACAGCACTTACCTGTGGTGATTCATAGGTGATGGTCCTGGTCTCTGTGTGCACAATAGGGACTTCCTTTGTTGTGGCATCACCACGGATGTTGTTGGTGATGTCGGAGATGGTGACAGTTTGCATCTTCTTCACCAGGGGTGACTGCAAGGTGACAGGTACACAGACACACAGATACACGCACACACATACACACACACATACACACACACACACACAAACACTGAGAATCGGGACTCAGAATACTTAGCCCAGATGGCTTCCAGGGCAAGGTGTGTCAAGACTCCTTTGATGGCATTTACCCCGTCTCCACTAACGTGGTGCTGGGTTTTCCCCAATCTGGAACTGGTTCTGTGCATTTCCACTGCAAAAATTTGGCTCCAACACAGCTCTACAGAAAAGCTGCTCTCAGAACTTGGAACTGTAATGTCAGTAGAAGTGGGACTGGCTATCACGTCAAGTCTTCTACATAGCCAGAATATTTGATTGATACCCGATATAATTTTGTCTAATATCATTGGTACCAACATTAAACAATTTTCCAGTGCTTATTAAGGGAATAATGTTACACTCTTATTTTATTCTGTGGAAAATGAAAGATTTGCAGGCCAGATTTAATAATGAATTAAAAATATGTTGCAGGTCGAATAAATAAAATATTGTGGCGCTCGAGTCACGAGGAGATAATGAAGCAGACAGCAAAGTTACATTTTTAGCAGACTCTTAAAAAGGACAGCGGTAAAACAGCAAGTGAGAAAACACTGACATACACAAACTGAGGAGAAATACAGCCTTTAAGGAGAAAAAAGTGAATACAGACAAAAGAAACAGAGCGCAGTGAGTCAAACTCTGAAAACTACCAGACCTTTTCTCTCCTTAAAGGCTAATTTGTGTAGTTTGGCAGCTCATAAAAGCTTTAAATCCAAAACAGATCCAAAAAAAAAAAACAAACAGAAATTGGTGAATATAATGGATTTCATATGGACCTATACTTTACTCTCACTTCCATCATTGTACTGTTACCGGTCTGTTCTTTTTTTAAACCAGTGGAAACACGGACCGGTTCTCAAAAGATACTAAAATCGAGATCTAGCCCAGCACCAGTACCAGCACCTGCTCCTTAAACCACATCAAATGACAATCTCAGATCCCTTCTCCTCGGGCAGATATAGAAGAGCACAGGAGCACACTGGACTTTCCTATGACAGAAGGAGACAATCAGGGACTCAGCAGCTTACAGAAATCCACAAGCAAGCCACTGCTGATGCCACCAGAGCATGAGAATCAGATCAGCATCACGTCACAGTCTGAGTTCAGTTGAATATTGACAGGTGAGACAGTAATGAATATCGGTACATGAAATTGACTGATACAATTTCCTCTCTGTCTGAAGCCTACATAGGGGGTCCTCGAACCACTGTCTGCCAATACAGCTGTGCTTGGTGTAGGGGATTTTGCTAACAGAGCCCCTAAATGTGAGTGAATATTTCCCTTAATCAATGCAAGGCTGTGTATCCAGTCCTGAAAATCTCATCAAAATCCAAAAAGGTTTAGGGTGCTTTTTGACCGCACCTGCTACCATACTTTTGGTAATTTTCCTTTTTCACTGACTTCCGGTCGAGTACCAGTACCAAAAGTTTCAGTACCTAAAGTACCTGCTGGGGTACTTTTTTGGTGCTTCGGGACTTTGGGGTGGGACTAGAAAATGTTGAAAAAGAATAATCTTGAAAAGGAATAATCATTAAAATTACAAAGCTTACTAATTTTTTTACCAATGACAGAGTAAACATGTTTATTGAAATTTAACACCCCTGCGTTATGTCCGGACAGTATGAAAGTATGAAAAAGCCTGATCTCAACCTAGTTATCGTAGTCCTTGCGAGAATGACATGTGCGTAACATGGGATGTTGGCATTAAAATCGCACACCACTCCAGCTACCAAAAGTACGGTACCTGGTGTGGTGGAAAAGCACCCTTATTTGTTCATGAAATATACCATCCAGTCACAGCAACATTGTAACTGTGCTGTGGTAACTGCCTGGGTGTCCTGCTACTATCTGTTGTTCAGTGTTATCAAGACAATTTAGATATTGTCATTATGGGTATGCATATGATTTGATGTATATGCCATAAATCCTTCCTGGGTATTAATCATAAAAAGGCAAATGCTTGGAGTATCAGGCAGCTGAGATACAGCATTATGCCAAGAGCCCCACTGTAGTGATTACAGTGAACTACATCCAGTTTGTAAAGCTTTAGCCCAGTAAAGAGGCAAAACAGAGAGTAAAGGACAGTATCCTCCTCATCATGTCCAACCATGCAGTTACACGAGGCATCAGAATGAGCTCAACTGACCAAACTTCATCATAGCCATAAGAAAGACCAACTTGTACCATAAAATATATTTTACAGTAACATTTATTAGTTACTTCTCCTTTCTTTGCATTCCCTTACAGTCAATAACAGGATAAAAACAAGCGGTGCTTAAACGTCCAAATGAGGGGACGGGTTAAGACAATCCTCTTCTTTATAAAGACCTACACAACCGGGCATTGGTCCCGCAGAAAGAGCGAGCACCAAGCAACCTTTGTGTGACACGCATGTAGATTTCATGTCCATGCCAAGCTGTCTCAGGCTCATGTTAAGAGGAACCAGCATGTCCTAAGTGTGACAGACATTCAGCTTGCAGCTTACATAGTGTTGGTAATGGTAAGTAAGGCTTCCCTATAGTTGCTTCTCAGAGCCAAGGCAGAATATTCCAGAAAAGAGCCATAATGAACCAAAGTTTACACAGGGTCTACTGCAAACAAATGGCAAGCAAAAGGCATCAAGGATATCGTGAGTAGTGGAATAGTAACTCATGACAAGGCCTTTACTCTTATGACACAGTCAAACCAGTTTACTTGCAACTTATGATTCTAAACCAGATAACTGCAACAAAACATTAGCCATTGACAGAGCCATTAATTGCATAGCTTCCTGGTTCTGAGTGCAAAAGCTGCTTTGAATTCCCCCAAAGGTTACATGTAGACTACACACGTAAATGAGACCAGGTCTGAGTGCGTGTGCAACATTATCACATTGTCTGTCACAGTACCATATTCTCCTCCAGAGAAACCTTTTCCATGGAAGGCCTGGGAAAGCTGACAACCATGTTGATAGGTTTGGAAGGAATGTCTACTGAAGGAGCAGAACTTCTTCAGATAAAGACCAGCCACCAAAGAGTGATGGTCATCAGCAGTAGGCAAGACAGCAGGAAGGAGACCCGCGGCCGCTGCAGCATGATGGGGTATTGGCAGGCCTTGGCCGTCTGCTTGTTGTCATCCAGAATGGCAACTGCCACTTTTGAAGAGCGCATCTCTTCTTCTTCTGCCTCCTCTTCCTCATCATCGTCCTGGGCGCTCTCCCGTGGGACCGGTGAGATCCCCTGCAGAGGTCTCTGCTTGGCGCCCCGTATTAGAGGAGTCTGCCCAACGGGCTGCGTCCAGTAGCAGATCAACAGACACAGAGAGGCGTGAGGAGCAGGAGGGCAGCAGGCGGTTTGGGGTAATCTGGGGGAGTGGGGTGTGCAAAGAATGAGGTAAGGTCTTACTACTGGCCGGTAGAAGGCTTAGCGCACTTTAAATCAACTTTTCTCTCCATCCCTTGAAGTTCAAACTTCAAGCTCATTCCTACTGCTTGAGCATCACTATCCTTCAGTTCACTAATAGTTGTGGAAATTAAGCAGTTAATAGTCCTGAAATCATCATAGACAGCCAGTTGCCAGGTGACGTCTTCCAGTTCACCGATTGGATGTTGGACGAGTGCGTCTTATAGCCATGGTAACCAGCAGCTCTGTAATGGGCTGTGTCCAAGTGGTTAGTGTGCTGCAAAACGCATCAGTGCTTAGTATGGTCCAACCTGGACTGACCCAATCGTGCACACAGTGGTTCCGCCAGGCTGCAAGCTCTTTATGGGGTTGATGCAGCATAATAGTTCATTTTATTTTTGGCTAGGGATGAATACCATGATACTGTTGGGTGTTTTTTGGGGACTGGATCCTTCCACATGGCTGGTTTGGTCTGCAAGGTGGAGCAGCAGTGGAGATCTTTGGCAAAACTCCTCAGGAGACAGGAGAGACACCGTAAAAACCCACCTGTTTGGACTGGCGGAATCACTGGGCACCCGTGCCATAACTGACGCCAGAGCAGACAGCTCTGCGCCTGGCCTGGGGGTCTGGCCCGGGGGTCTGGCCCTGACCGGTGCTCGAGCATGTTCAGCAAACAGCAGCGAAGGTGCCGAGGCTCCTTAGCCAGGGGACGAGCTGGAGCAGCGTCTGGTTCACGGCTTTCACAGAACTCCACTCTGGAACGTTCCGGCTCCGTGCTTCGCCATGCAGAGCTGTGGCACTTATCACGGCACACTGAATGGGCTCCAGGTCATGGGGTTTTAGGGTCACGGGTTCCGTGTGTCCGAATCGATCAGGCTAGCAGTGTCGCCGAGCAACGGAGGGAGAGAACATGAAACCTGAGGTAATGTGACACCTATAGCCACCCAGGCACTTAATATCCAGCCCCTGGCCACCTGCCCCACTGCTGTGCCAGCTTCACGGGGGAGCACTCACACTGTGTATATCTGCCTGAGAGTCTTTGCACACCCCCTGTTTGGGGCCAGGGTGCAGGGGGAAGAGAGGGAAAGAGATAGAAATTGAGGTAGAGACATAGAGATAAGGAGAGAGAAGACGAGACAGATATTCGTGGAGTGAGAGAAAGTGGGAGAAGGAGAGAGAGAGGGGGCCGTGGAGCTCTGGCTGGGGCCTGTTTGATCACTCCTTTCTTCCGTATCTGTCTTTTTTCCCTCTCTCTTTTCCTTCTCTCTTCACCAACAGAAGTCAGACGCCTATTACTGCCATGCAGCTCTGTGTGAGGTCAAAGCAGCCATGCCGTCTACTCAAAGCAGCCAAACGCGGAGGCAGGGTGGGCAGTGCGTGTGGCCTGGGGGGGCGGGGGGGTGGGCAGAGCCGAGCGTCAGTCCTGTGAGTGATGGAGGCCACGCCAGAGCAGCCTGTCATCATCGCTCGCTTTCTTTACCACAAAGAAAGGAGCGGCTGCTCTCAACGGCAAACAGGCTTTACCTGTGCAACAGCTACACCTGCCACTGCTGTGCCAGCCGGCAGGAGGCTGGAGGTCTTCACCTGCACACACACACACACAGAAGCTTTTCTCCTGGACACACACCTGTGTGCGGGTGCACGCACACACACACACACACGCACACGCACGGACACACACATGTAGTAGGGTATACATATCCTTATGGGGACCGCTCATTCATTTCAATGGGAAAAATGCTAACGCTAACTATGACAACCT
>JAOYFF010000047.1:18111571-18124616 GCA_025773925.1 Cryptomyrus ogoouensis | reverse complement strand
TCTGGTCCCGGGAGTCCCAGTACTGAAGGGCTTCTCTTGTGCGTGCCTCCATGAATTCTTCGGTGAGACCACTGAATAGGAGCTGTAAGATGTTGCTGGTCCCGTACAGGGCTGCACTACTGAGGCTGCGGGGGAGGCCCAACCATTTACGGAGAAAGCTAGTGATTTTCCTCTTCAGGGACTCCACTGTTGACACTGGGACTGAGTAAACCAGCAGAGGTCACAGAATACGCGGTAGGATGGAGTGCTGGTAGATCCAGGCCTTGAATCTGCCTGGCAGGCTGGACTTGTTGACCTTGGTGAGCCAACTTTCCAGCTCTTTGTTGGACTCCTGAATGGCGGCGGTGTCCTTCAGAGTTGCATCAAACAGCTTCCCTAAACTCTTCACTGGCTGCTCACTGATGGAGGGGATGGCAGTTCCCGCCAAGGAGAAATGGAATTTGTCAGCCACTTACCCCCTTTTTAGCACCATGGATCTCGATTTGATAGGCTTGAAGCTCATCTTAGCCCAGGTGACAAGTTTTTCCAGGCTTTGCAATATCCACCTCCCTCCTGGGACTGATGTTGTTGTAACAGTGAGGTCATCCATGAATGCTCTTATGGGGGGCTGCCGCACACCAGACCTGGGTAGAGAGCCTCTACATTCCATCTCAGCTGACTTGGCCACCATGTTCATCACCAGGGTAAAGAGGATGACTGAGATGGTACATCCAGTTATTATCCCTTTTTCCAGCTGATGCCAGTCTGATGTTACTTCCCCAGAAGTCACCCTCAGCTTGAAGTCCAGGATCAGGTCCTTGATCGCACTGGGGACATGGTGGCGGTGTAGTGCGAGCTCAACCAATCTGTGTGGAATGGATCCATATGCGTTGGCCAAATCCAGCCACAGCACACATACGTTGCCTTATGTTCTCATGGGCTTCACTGATGAGCTGTGTGACTACACCAGTGTGCTCTAAGCAACCGGGAACTCCAGGAATGCCACCCTTCTGCACTGAGGGATCAATGTAGTGGTTCTTGAGGAGAAACTCTGAGTCTCCTGGAAACAATGCTGAAAAATACCTTCCCTTCGACACTCAACAGTGAGATGGACCGAAACTGACTGATGCATTTTGAGTTCTCCACTTTGGGGATCCACACTCCCTCTGCGTACCTCCACTGGTCAGAAATTCTCCCCCTTTTGCCATATCACCTTCAAGATTTTCCAGAGGTGACGCCAGAGCTGGGGACAGCGTTTGTACACAATGTATGGTACACCACTGGGGCCCAGAGCAGAAGCAAAGCGTGCCGCCATAATAATCTGCTCAACCTCCCTCAGGCTCGGCTCCCTCAGATCAAACATTGTTGGGTTGATGAGGGCTCTGTTGGGTTCAAGCTCCTGTCCTGGATCGCTCAGAGTGTCATGCAGGAAAGCATTAACTTCCTCTGCTGAGCAGGCGAGCCGGCCGCTACGTTTGTCCCCGAGCAGTTTTTTTTGTGAAGCCAAAGGGATTAGCAATGAACGCCACATGCTTTCTAACCCTCTCTCTTCTCCACCTTCTATTCCACTCTGCTCTCAGAAGGGTTGCCAGTCTTCTCCTCAGGGTTGCCAGTCTGCCTCAGCTGCTGGATTTTGGCGGCTCTGTGGTTCATGGTGTAAGTGCGCTTGATATTTCCTCTCTTGACAAAGCCGAATCTTTCTGCTGCATAGCCAATGAGGATGGCAGTCATCGTATGGAGTCGGCGGTCTGCATCTCCTTTTGCTGTAACTTGGATGATGTTCATCACATCTCTGTCAAACTGTGACAATTCACCCCCCTTGCTGGCTGGGGGGCCATATATACTTGAAAATAAATCAAAATAAATATTCTCTCAAACAAATAAAAATAAAATAAATATCCATAAAGGTGCACATTTAAAAATTAACTGTACCTGATTTGTGCAACACAAATATTGTCTCAAAAAATACAAAGCATAACAAAATAAATATCCATCCGGCCCTTTCCAAATGTTACCCAGGAGAAACGCACAAAGGTTCCGCATTTGCTGCATTTGTTCTATACATATGCGTACTGAACCGAAAGATCCGTAGCGAATACGTGTACTGCTACACTCCCACCGACAACCTGCATAAATCATCATCACAGAGAAAACACTGAGCACCTGTATAAATCATCATTACGGAGATGACGACGACAGCCCATACAAATCGTGGTCACTGATAGCCCATACAGTAAATAGTCACATGCAGCACGTTGGTGCTGATTTTATGACAGACACCCCTGGGGAAGTAGCAGACGACCTTGTACCTGAAGAAGGTATGGTGCTCCACACACACTTTCCAGAGCCTCTTGGAGGCTTTGCAGTTGGGCAGCTTGAAGCCAATGGTGCTCTCATAGTGCTCTAGCTAAAAAACACATACATGCAGGTTAAAGTGTCTTCCACTGTACCAATTAAATAATTCATCCATTTATACAGAAGTGGGTCATAGTGAGTCTGGAGCCTCTCTTAGGAAGGGTAGGGTAAGAGGCAGGAAACAGTGCCAGTCCACACACGCACACGCGATATGCAGTTTTGAGGGGCTGACATGCCTTTGGACAGCAGGAGGAAACTGGAGGAGGAAACAAGATTGCCAGGGAGAACAGGCAGCCTGCACATGCATATGGCTGGAAGAGGTTCAAACCCACAAACCACAGAGGTGTGAAGATACAGTGGTGACCGCAAAGTCACCATGCTGCTTAGGAGCAAATAATACAAATATGGCTTTAACACAAATGAAAATGTACTAGTCAAACAAAATTATATTAATAATACGATATTTAAAATGCAGGAGAACTGAAAATTGTAAAATAAGGCAGCAGAACTACTTAAAACGCTCTGTTTCTGTGTATGGTGGAATGGCAAACGGCAACATACCTCAGAGGGCCGCACTTTTATGTAGAAGTTGCTTCGTTTGTAAGAGATCTTAAGGACTTTTGGCCAAGGGAAGCGGTTGATTCGCAGCTTATCCTTGTAGACCATCAGGCCACTGGAGCAGACGCCCAACATGATGTCCACACCCTCAAGGTCCTGAAACAGAAGCAGAGTTGTGCATTACTCACCAATGAACCACTAAACACTCTCTACCGCTGGCTGTAACTGTCCAAATCAAACAAGAGGCACAATGACACATGTGTACCACTAGAGGGCAACATCAACCAACAGCTGATATTAACAAATTCCACTTTTGATCTAAATCCCTGCCTTTATGCAAACAGATTGACCTCGTTTCTACTACTCAGCCCTATGTCCTGTCCAAACAGAAGCTTTACAAAACTCAGGCTGAATCCATGGCTCTGCCATTTTGGTTACAAAACACAACAAGGCACTTCAACTCTGGAGTTCATCAAACTCCTCTGAATGACAATATGCATTGAGGGATAACCTCAGTGGATTTGACTAGAGTGTAGATAAAATAATGATGATTCTTTTAACTATTGCTAAGCTCTTAAGTGCCAAATTGAACAAAAGCACTGTCCACCATGGCTCTAGTCATGGCTTACAATGAAGAAACAGGCCACCCAAGTAGATACAGAGCTGATCTTGACACTGAGTGGCTACTCCCTCCCCCCAGCTGTACCTTCCTACCCATTACGGACATCCATCATGGCCCCTACCTTAGCTGGATGGAAGTCCAGTCCATACATAGATAGTTTCTTAGCATTTTCCAAAAACATGATGTCAGCCTGTGACGGGATCATTGACCTGCAGACAGACAGGAGGTGAAGTTAGTGAAGAAGACTGATGCACAGTTAGCTGGTCAGGAAGACAGTTAATAAGACAGAGAGGTTTGCAGACATCCAGTGAGCAGGAAGACAGACGTATAGGTAGTCTGTGTGAAGCAGCCAGACGGACAGAAAAGGATATGTACAAAGAGACACACAAAACAGGCTGACAGACAGATACTGATGCAATCAGGAAGGTCAACTAATGCAGATGTAAAAGATCTTCACTGAGAAAGTGAGCTTTCATGTGTATGTAGCACTGCTCAGCAGTAAAGGAGCCTACGTAGGTACAGATGTTCATGTGTGTGAACACAGGGCTGCAGGCCGGTTTCAGCGGTGCTCACTTGTAGGTGCGGTGTAGCTCCATCACCTTCTCCTCCAGCTCCCTGCTGGGGCGCGGGGCAAGCCGCACTTGCCGAGTGTAGTCAGGGCCGTGCAGGTCCGGATCGTACTCACCCAGCTCTGACTGGACCGCGTAGGAGCCCAGCAGTGCCAGTGTCACAAAGGAGCATGGCAGCCGGCCACTAAAGATGTCCTTGCGTAGCTGCAGACACAGGTAGTACCTGAGGGGAAGAGGTTCTGGGTCAAAGGTCAAGGATCACTGCTGGAGTGGGACAGTTCAGAGCTGAGGTCGTCCACCAACGGGGGCCACAGGTGGACTGAGCTCTTAGACGTGTTACCTGGTGATGTCCTCCGTCAGCTGAGTTGGATCAGGTGGATAAAACTTCACATTGAAGGTAAACTCACAAATTCCTGAGGGAAAAAACCATAGCGTGTGATCTTCCTCATGATGCTAGGTGTGGCGACTGACTGAACACAACTTGTCACAATTGACTGGCTACATTAATTCCAGCAGACAGCAGCCTAAGTGATAGCTAACTACCTAAATCTCTGGACTTCAGCTCCTACAGCTAAGGCCAGTGCCCTGGACACAGTGCTACATCTCTGCTGATGTTCATGTTCAGAACTCGATAGAACATCTGTCACTGCGGTCATTACAAAAGAGACGCTTCAATTGTTCTTCCCATAAAACATCACACTGGGAGACAGCCAGCTTCCTTTGAAATTCAGGCATCGAGCTTGATGATGAAAGGGCACTAACCTTGCGTCTGTTTGCGTATCTCCTTAGCGAAGTCCAGCCAGGTCTGATAAAGAAAGAAAAACACCAAAGAGCTTGAAACATGCAGACAGCTAAATACTTGCTGGTTTGTTTATTAATACCTCATGCAGAAAATTTCCATGACTCAATGTGATAGTTAAACAGTATTGTTCCAAAGAGATGCCAAGCCCCAAAGTGCAATATCAAGACACACACACACACATGTTTGTCATTATATGTTTGTGGGGACTCACCATTCATTTCTATGGGGGAAACTCTAATCCCAGCATGATGACCTTAACCCCTACCCAGCCCTAACCTTAACCATAAGTAAACAAACAAAATACGAGGCATTTTTAGTTTTTTGAATACATTCACAGATCTTTGTGGGGACCTGAAAAATGGTCCTCTCAACGTCAAAATAACAGGTTTCTATTACATTGTGTGGAACATTTGGTCCCCACAATGTAATATAAACATAATCCACACACAGACACACACACCTGTGGACAGCAAATCACTAAGATACCAGGCCAGCACCATCTGAATATAGGAATGTGAGTGACTGGTAAAAATATGTGAGCAGATGACTCCCTCAAGCCCTAAAACTATAACCACTAACCCTCAAAAGACCAAAGCGGAGACCTTTGGCTCCCCTCAGCTCCCCTGTGTTTCTGAAACACATCACACCTCTGCTGATCTGCTCCCATTATCTCAAATATAACAACTCATCAACTATTTCCAGCCCGCCTGTCTTCAGAGATCACGGGCCATTTTTAACACGTCTTTGGGTCCTGGAGGAACACTGCAATGCTTCAGAGCCACAGAGGGGAGCTTCAGGAAGAACAAATTGCTTCGGAGCTTTAGAGGGGAGCAGGGCTGTTCCTGACACATCCCCCTATTCCCTGCATTAATATTAGGTTGGACTAGCAGGGGACCAGTCGCAATGTTGAGCGGAAATGATGGTGGTTTGAATAACTAAACAGGAAGGGAATTTAGTAATACTGATGACGGCAAAATACATCCATCTCCCAAACACTTACCCTAGAGAGAATTACAGGAAGCATACCTCACAAGACAGGGGTACACCCTGGGCAGGATGCCAGCCCATTACAGGGCACATGCACCCAGTCATTGACAATCACATGCTACGAGCACCAATCATCCTAAATGGATGTCTTTGCACCATGGAAGGACACCCACACGACATAGGGAAAGCATGCAGGTGTTGCCCCCTTGTCCATCTCCATCACAAAATGCAGGATGATGGAAATAGCAGCAGTAGGGTTTCTATGTCGCCCTGAATGCATATGAGTTTGGACAGGACTAAGGACTTTGCTAAAAGGAACCAATAAAGGGATAAAAATCTATTTAGTAAGTGTGCGGCACAGCTGTACTGCGAGTGAGCACAGGAGATCATTAGCGCCTGAGCTGTGGAACGGCTCAGTTTCACCCTGCCCTCTGGAGCCACGTCAAGACAGCCCTGGGAACGACATCGACAATACGCTGCTGACTGGTTGCAGTAATTATAGACACGACTTTAAAAGGACAGTAACCTGGAGAGTTTGTCTGGGGGCAGTGTGGTGCATTGAATAGTGAGTGGCTGTTTAGTCTGCAGCCAATAAGGGCAGCCAGCACAGAGACACGGCTCGAGCAACCCAAACTTGGAGAGCCAATCAAGATCCTTCTGTTGACTTAGTGCAGCGTATCCCAACGCGGTCTTCGGGGACCTGCAGTTAGTCCATGTTTTTGCTCCTCCCAGCTCCCAGTAAAGGAGAGTTTCTTAACACCTGTATTATCAAATATATTTCGCCAATCTTTCTTTTTTTACTGTTAAATGCATACGATACCTTCGTGGTGGGTGACTCCCAGAACGCCAGCCCATAGTAATCCTTCTCCAGCAGATTCAGGTGGTCACACACCTTCATGAAGAGATCCTGCCCTCTGCTGTGTTTCTGAAAGGAAAAACAGGAAGGAGGAATTTAGACAGAGAATATCTGCACTCTCTTAGCGGCCAAAGCCCTATTAAACACACACAGACAGACAGACACAGATACAAAGACACACAGATACACAGACAGACACACATACAGAAACACAGACAGACACACGTGCTATGAGCTTCTCAGACTGTCTGCCTACCTCCAGCTCACACTCGTACTGAGTGTCGTCGAGCAGGGTGACCTTGCAGTGCATGGTGTGCGCTTGGCGGCCAGCTTTCCGTGTCTTGGATCCCTCCTTCCTTTCTTGATCCTGGAGGCCTCCTTCTCCGTCCTCGTCCTCCTGACCCCCCCTCCCGGCCTCCTCCTCCTCCAGAGAGTCTTTCTCCGTGTCTTGGTCTTCTTTCTGGTCCGCGTGGACCAGCTAGAACGTGCACACACACATATAGACACACACACGTCATAAAACAAGTGTTCACAGCACCTGCTGTGATGCCACATTCTTTTCCCAGTATGCCAAAACTGGGCAGTCCCCAGTCACCTGTATCTCTGCACTGCTGAGTGACTGCAGGTCGAGAGCGGTGTCCTCCTCTGCCCGGAGCTCCGGCTCTGGGTCTGCGATGGGGGCCTTCAGCTCCTTCGGCTCCCACTGTTCCCCTGGCCCGTTTCGCTCCTCCTCAGAACACTGTGACCGTTGCTTCCGGAAGGAGGAAAAGAGGCGAGAGAGTCCACGCCCCCCTGAGCCGCGCGTGCGAGGTCTCGGCACCTGATCCTCCGGGGACGAGCGGTCCTGCTGATCCGGGGGCCCGCCGGGGCCCCGATCCTGATCTGGACTGGGGCGAACGTTCTTACGCTGCTGCCTCTCGGCCTCGTCTGTCGTCATGGCGACCACTGCAGGAGGGGAGGGACCACAGTGAGGTGAAAACGGAAACACAGCAGTACAGGCAGAACCTGGGCACCATTGCAGAAGAAAGTGGGGACCATTCAGTGGAACCCATTTGGAGCACTAGAACTTGGCACCTTAGAGTCCATTTTGGGAGGCTGACTGATTATGAGCCTGTTACGCTGATTCAGTGAAACCTACCTATTATATTTCCCATTGATTTCTTAATAGCTTTGTTTTTGCAGACAAAGCAGAATCACAACCTGGAACATTCTGGAACTCTAACACCGCAGAGATTCAAATGTTTTCACCCCTGAAATGAGCCACGGCCTTCCCTTTGGGGGCAACAGCACATGCTACAGCTGCACCACTCATTTACATCGCTGCCTTTAATCTGCTCTCCTGCCCAGGTGCTGGAAGCATCTGTTGCCTCGACAGCGGAAGAGGCTTCCTGGGAATGAATGGGGGAGGTGCAGACACAAAGCATCCAAATCCTGCGGCTAGCAGCTCCTCTGAAGCCTGCATGGACTGTCTGACTGACCCTCCTGGGACCACATTAATTTTAATTAACGATAAGCAAGAAGTGTTTCCATGCTTTCAATTACATCACAGGCAGATATGATCACCTACAACAGACATTAGAGTGCTAACACTCCTGAAAGCCGCCCCTTTACACAAAACACTGTAAAACTCTTAACAAAGACCTTCACCTGTAAGTACAAACCCACCGGCACCCTCTGCAGGGACCCCCACCCGCACAGCCTCAAACTTATGCTGTCTCTTATCATTCCCCCTTCTCTGAGGTCACATTATGTTCATGGTTTTCTCTGCAAACTGGCTTAAAGAACTCATCTCCGATAAACTCTCTCGGGCTTCGGTTCCAGCGAGAGCTGGACTTCAGCACCGCTTGGTTTTATTTAGAATGCAGACTGGTGGCTCTGCACAGAAGAGCAAGCGCATATACGCAGCTGTCTCTGCTGGTGCATGCTGGGAGAGCAGCCAAGCCAGTCTGTGCGTAATCGATTAGTTAGAGGCAGGATGCTTTGTATAGAGAGACACGCCTCGTGGCTAAAAATCACAGAGGCAGAGGAGGGCCAGCTACGTCTTAGGCATGAGGCTGACCAACTTCATGGAATCAGGCACATCCAACAGGTGCGGAACACAGCAGGAATCACATCCTATCAACCCACCGCAACTGGTGTATCCTGTGATGTGATTGGCTGTCTGACCATCCTGTTCCTGACCACAGCATCCACAGGAGTGCAAATACTGGCCCAAAGGCACACGCATGAGCACATGGAGAGACCCAATATAAACAAACTCATTTAAATCCCAAAAGGCTTCCTTCTTCATAACCGTTTACCAAAATCAAGTCTCAGGGGCAAAGCTGCTTTGAGATAATCCCAGCACGGGATTAGAGCTTCCCAGATACCGATGTGGTGGTCAGTGTGTGCAGCTGTGCACTTTCATCAGCCTCTCCAACAGTAACGCCCCCCCCCCACCTCCGCATACGGCACTCAACCCCAGCCTCTTTATCCACCACACAAACACACATGCACATTTCTAAATGCACTATACGTCTATTGACTGTGGCTGGAATCTCATCTCCTCCATTTGTCCTTTGCTGTCCCATTCTGACCGCTCACCTGGTGGTGTCTGTCACTGGCCAGGTTAGGAAACTGACAGGCAGGCCGCAGAGGATGCTGAGGACTAAGGAGCCATAAACAAACAGGAAAGTGCGACAGTCAGCTCCCCCCTCCGGAGATGAGACCTGCTTCCTGACATCAGCTCTCACCAGCTCCACTGGAGTCATGCCTCAACGTGTTTGCAAGCAAAGCCATTTAATCTAGTTTCATCACCATCATCTTCACCAGGGAAATTAGATAACATGCTCAATTTAATACATTCTACATGCTTGTCCAGTTTATCAGAGTCAGGCCCCCTAGGAGTTCTACTCCTGTTCTTAGGATGCACTGCTTCACCAATGATTGTAAAAACATACATTTGACCACATGGCATAGAAGGTGTGTGCATTTAAAAACTTTTGTCATAGAATGGCACTGAGTCACAAACAGTAATATTGACGATTAGGGCATTAAGAATAAGTACAGAGGAAAATATAAACCTTACACACATATACACATACGCATAGTTTATATATTGTATATAATATACACCCATATATGCATATTAATGATTGATGACCAGTTTATTACAGGCAGATTATTAAACCTGTCAGCGTTTACTATAATACTACACGTCATACTCAGATTCTGCGAAAAAGAATGAAAGCAGCAGTTAAGTAAATGTCCAAGAAAGGACCCAAGAGACTCAAATCATGTTAAGGATGTCGATCTAACTCCCGAGGTAAGTGGAACTTCACTGAGCCGCACCGGGCGCCGCACACAGCCCCGCCGCCCCCCGCCCCTGCCCCCGTCCCTGTCCCCGGAGCTCAAACTACGCGCTTTGTTTACATGCATAAGCCGCTGTGCTGTAAATCAGTGTGGCTGCAATTAAAATAGAGACATCCCGTACATGTGGCTGCCAATGTCCCTGTACTGCCAACCGTACTACACCGTGCAGCTTAAACGCACCATTGTCGGAAATCAACTGCAACTCATTACGCAACATATGATTTTAAGATTGAGATCGCAATATTTTCAACTTACATTTTTACAGTAGGTTTAAGGTATTTGATTGCATTTATTGTATATATTTAATCTCAGTGAAACAATGTTCACACCCATATTCAGTTGCAGAACAACCCCTCCTACAGTCATATTAAAATAAATCTGAGGTTAAAACAATATCTATCGGTAACATCTCGTTTTATTTTGCGTTTATTACATGTTTCACGTCACCCCCATCCACCATCCAGCTAGCCTTTCATCACCACAACTACTCATTAACCCGTTTTAGGTCTATTTACTTTACAGCATATTATGCGATTGTCATATTTTAATGCACCCACTGAAACACTGAATAGAAACTGGCAGGCGGGCATTTAAACGGTACGAAAATGGCGCCGAACGTACGAAAAAAAGTCTATACAAATTTGAGATCAACACACCACAATACACAATAAATCAATGAAGCACAATGCCTCTGCGTTGCAATTACCTTTTTTCCAATCCTCTTTGCCTTCGATGAAGGAAAACAAAGCAAGTCCACCAGAAAATAAATATTTATGATCAGCAATTCATTCATACACTGGATACAACGGTGTTTAAAAATAACATGCGTGTTTTTATCCGTTCCTCTTTATAAACTGATGCTACGGTTCTCGTAAAAAGGTGGAGCTACTAATGCAATAAGCAAAGTTGTTTCAGAAACTGTCCAATGGGAAAGGTTCAGTTACAGAGGTCGTCCAATCACCGTAAAGATAGCCGTTGTTCGATGGCAACCGCTACGACTGTCGCTGCCCGAACAAGGGCCTTTAAACTGCTTTGCATAAATGACAATAAAAGAAAACAACGTCGTCAACATTTAACATAGAATCCCTACGATCATCGTACATAATAACGAGTAGTGTATCTTAAAGGAAATTCCAAATTCTCTAATCAGCGTATTTAATTCTAGTAAAATATTAACGATGAACCACTGCCTCGTGTCGCTCATTCAGAATTTTCCTGTTCGCTTTCATTTATATTCGGGTTAAATATAAACATCGCCCCCTGGTAATAACTAAAAATAATTTTAGAAAATAATAAATAATTATAAAATAATTTGGGGAAACCTAAGAACACAGCGCACGAGGAAGGACACGCCCCGGCGTTAAAAAGAGAAAAATGTTAAGGTTAAATAAACAATAATCAATAAAAAGTAATAACGATGATTATATAACTTTACAGCCACATGCACACAAATGAAAGCCAGAAATCCCCAATCAAGATGGGCTTTCTGAGAAGCTGGGCATCCTCTCAGAGCTCCCTTGTACGACTGAAAATGACTTTCGTCTATCCATCCATCCATTCAGCCATCAAAGACAGGGTCATGATAGGTGACTACTGTTTCCTCTATATTTAGGCTCAATATATTCCCCGAAATCACAGGACTGTATATTTTCAGTAATCCAAAGTACAGAATAATGTAAACATAGAGCAATAATTATTATTTTTAATTGATCATGTACCGTTATCTATGTTTGTATGCTTTTATTAAGTCCAAATTTAATTAAACTCCAGTACATAGCTCATGGGTCCAACAGCAGTTCCTGTGTTTAGAAGGGAGTTTCATTGGTCTCAATAGTCTGTGATTGTTGTAGTTATCGGGACACACTGTCTGCCTCATATTCACCTTAACAAAACACAGAGCAAACAACAAGTATTCAGAAGGGGTCTCCTTTGTGTTCCTATTGCGTTCCCATTAAGAAAACCGAGTGCATTTAAAGGTGATTTACCCTTTGGCTGGAACAGTCCTTTGACACACTGGGTGAAACCAGTGGTTTGTTCTCACTATAATAAGACCCCCTAGTGGGCAGCTGCATCAGCTTTCTGTTTATTTTTTCCATTTTATTTTTGTGTTCTATTTTTCAGCACAGCTCCTGTCTCCAGGGCTGTTCTCTGGCCAGTCTGCATGCTGCATGTTCCTGCATAATCCCCATCTGGAGCCAGCAGCCACCTCTCCACCCCTTTTCCATATGGGGCAATATGCTGCCACCTAGTGGTTATTCAGGGAACTGCTATGGTAAAAATCGTGTGAAATGTGCATTATTCCCACTGTATCTTCGCAAGCAACGATATGTCTGGTATAAAAGGAGGAGCATAATTAAAACAATGATGTCTTTAGTTCATTCAAAAATCTTTCACAAACCAAGTATGTGCTGACAACAATTTCTGTAGTCTTTCTTATCAGTTCTAGCCTAAAATCAATGAACACTCCATGAGTTTCTAAAAGTCGGCTTTAAGCAATATGTTGTTATCTGGGAAAAAAAAACGACTTTGTGACCAGCGTAAGTGCTCAGAGAAAATTATTTACTGGTTCGACCAGCAGAGGGCAGAATGCAAAACACAAAATTAACCTGGCATACTCACCAGATATCACCACATAGAGCGTGGTTCAGAATATCAACAGCCAATCCAGGACACGGAGAGGCACAGCATACCGGGAAAGAAAGAGAGGCACGAAACACCGTCAAAAGGACAACATACAGTCAAATACATAGCTTACACATGACACGGGAAACTACACATTGTGTGCGGCGTCGCACACACATATATTGAATACGGATATATGTTTGCACTCATATATATTATACATATAATATGTAACACAAACATACACATGGATCATGATAAAAATATATACACATACAGTACATGTATTAAAACACACACACACACACACATATTCAGACATGCAGACACCCAGAGAGACACAC
>JAOYFF010000047.1:18058654-18082822 GCA_025773925.1 Cryptomyrus ogoouensis | reverse complement strand
ACAATAGCAAATGAACTGGTCCAAACTGAAATGAGAATCAAAGTCCTGAATTACATGTTTTAGTGCTGGGGGAATGGCATGGAAGGGGAGGGGCGGGCGAGAGGGGTAATGGTGCATGGGTGGGCTCTTATTGTTCTAACAAGTGTTTGTTTACACGGCATGCGTAAATCCCACAATGAATCGCATGCTGTCGGTGTTTACATTTTGTTTTGTTATCCTATTCGCCGTATCTTATGATTGAGTTGGTGTTGTCGTCGTACAGTCTGCATACCTGACATAGCCAAGATTATTAGATCCGTATCGCACAGTGTGATCGGTAATGATTTTATAAGATTGCTGAAATCATACAGTACGCGTGTACGGGGCATTACTCTTTAGAAGCATGGTGTGGCACGCTGAAGGTAGGCATGTCTTCCCTGCCTTGTATAATATGACTGTGTGTACCGCGCTTTAAAGCCACACTGGCACTTCTGATCCCGTTGACGGAAAATGTGCCGTCCTCCTTCAATATGCTAAGGTTATTGGTAATTTATGTTAGGTCTATGTCGTATTGAGTTTTGCAAATTCACTAACTAGCTATAACCGCTGGCCGATGCAGCCTTAGCACTCTGCTAACCCATATTTTACAGTGCTGCGAAGACACTGTTTTAGGCTACTCCGTGATTTAAGTGTTTGCTCTTACACAGAGTAAGTGATTACAAAATCAGCTGAAATTTCATATCCTGTCTGATGCAAAAACTGTTCAGATCAGAAGTAAAATGGAAACATTTATTTCCGCAAGTATATAAAATGTTTGTATCATAATGTAATCTTGAAGCGTCACGGAGTGGTCAAATAACTCGTAGTTTATCTTGTTTTGACTCCCAAAAAATTTATATTATGAACACAAATTAGAATTTAATAACTGAAGGCTGAGTTTTAACATTTTTTTTTTTTTTAATTTAGGTATATTTTATGTAACGTAATGTTATGACTTGTTACACTGAGGGAATCTGCATGAAGCGAAGATCTATTCTTAAGCCGTTGTTTAAAATCATTAGGCCTATATGGAATGTTTGGTATATTTATTAAATTGATCAGTTAAAATCATGTTAATTCATGTATTGAAAGGAATTTGACAGTAGTCAGTGTTTAGTACTGCTTTAAGGTAAACACTGCCAGGTTACAAAATTTGAAAATGGTTAATGGTTGAGAATATTCATTCATAATTTAGAAAAGTAATCAAATGTAATTACATTACTTTCATATAGTAATTGAAATAGTTACACTACTGTTACATTTTAAATAGAGTAACTTGTAATTTTAACGAATTACATTTCCAAAGTAATCTTATCAACACTGACTGTGTGTGTATGCGCGCGCGCGCGTAAGTCAGTCTGTTGCCTGGCGCCGCTGACACATGACAGTCGGGAGTGGCAATCTAGAGCAGCCACGAGTGTCTGGCTGCAGAAGGGGCCTGAGAGTGCGTGCAGCTAGACCCTTCTCAGAGCAGCAACGCTTGCACAGAGGACAGGAATGGAAACGGAAGTATCGATCTCATGACGCTGCCATACGCATGCGTGTTTCGATAGACAGGCAGTAGAAACAGAGTACAAGGTTGCGCATGAATATGCTGTATTTCTGTCTGATGGTTGCGTTTCAAAATCATACTGCAGAGGAAACCTCTGCTTTTCTCAGACATGTCCTGGAAATTGTAGCTTTTATGGACGCTATGTCGCTACTTGATCAAAAAAATAACGTAACTACTGGAAAGTTATTTGATTCAGAAATCAGCGACGCTACAGGCAAGCTACTAGAAAATGTAAACTAATAGCTTCGCTACACGTAGCGGCGCTACCGCCCATCACTGATCCTACATTCTCCACACAACCTAGACAAATCTTGTAGCACTCAAATCAGCACATTGCCCTTATATATGATTAATTTTAAAATGCTTTAACTTCCTGTATGGTACGACCACAAGCCAGCGCCATGCCTGTATCTATCACACAGCTATATCTCATACTGTATATGCTTCAGCCAGTCCTCGCCAAACTTGATGCATACTGCAGGAAGGAACTATCGAAGGACCCTGCAAATTTGGCGCAAAACAGTCAAGGGGGGGGGCAAATTCAACCCCATCATTCATTTGAATGGGATTTCTTTGCCAATAGTAGTTTGTTTCTTATGAATTTTGAACAAACATCCTAAATGCAGAGAAAATCCAGTCAAGTGAATGGCAGGCCCTGGAGCCAAGGCACCTTTGAGATAAATACAAAATTCCTTAAAACTTTATAAAGTATTCAATTTGATGATGTCTGTCCTACAGAGATACAACTTCATATAAAAGCACATTAAAAGTCATTACAGTTTTGGCATGACATAACTTTTACTGTGAAAACAGCTATTTTTATCCATTTTCATCTGTTCCCAGTGTTTCTATGGGGAGTGATGAACTGACAGTGATAAACTTCGTTATTCCTACCCAAATGCAAATGATAAATGATTACCTTATAATGAATTGCTTGAAAAGAGAATGAAGATTGAAGAATGACTTCTCGATAATAAGAACATAAGAAATTTACAAAAGAGAGGAGGTCAATCCGCCCATCAAGCTTGTTTGGAACGAGCTTAACTAATAGCTCAGAGTTGTTAAAATCTTATCTAGCTCTGATTTAAAGGAACCCAGGGTTTTAGCTTGCGCTACACTAGCAGGAAGGCTATTCCATACTCTAACTACACGCTGTGTAAAGAAGTGCTTCCTCAAATTCATTTTAAAATGTTCTCCCATTAATTTTTTTTTGCATTTATGTTTCTATGGAGAGTGATGAACTGACAGTGGTGCATTGATGCCATCTCAAGGTCAAATAAAGTAATTCAACATTAGGGATGGAATGCGTCTTAATGGAGAGGAAATCTGAAGTATATTATTTCATGTAAAAAAAAGATAAAACCTTTACAATCTGCTTCACCAAATTTGAAATCCTACCTCCCAGGACCATTCTGGGGACAGAGGAAACGACTGGCCATAAAAAATGGAGCTGCAACAAAAAACTGTCTTAATCTCATAATCTACTTGGCAAACCCAAGGGAAATTCAGCACATACTCTTGCTTATGGTTCTCATCTACCCTTCTTACCACTGTACTAATTTGATGAGCATTTCTACTGTAATGTCAGGTCTCCATCCTATTACAGCAGAATTTACTGCTGTCTGATTTTTCATACATTGGCCACCAGTGAGAATCAGTACTCCAATTTCCACCAGTACTGATGTACCACTTCTATGCCATGGATGACATCCCGACCCTTTGGACCCCTCAGTCACTGCTTGTAGTTATTATAATTCTCATTATGCGACTATTCTTCTCAAACATGTTGGACAATATTTTTTAAAGCAAAATAACAAAGGCTGACAAGCACACACTTCATGGTACGTAGTGTGAGGGTTAGTGCATTTATATTCTGCATAAAGGAATAAAGACAAATTACCTTGGAAAATTTACATTCTGGAATCATTAAACAAAACTGAAGTGTTTTGTTTTGTACTTGAATATTCAAGGTAATTTCTTCTTTTGAACAAAGATTATAGATGTTATTTAAAAGGTGATGACAGATGACAGATTTGTATTTATCAAGTGTGGTCCTGGTAATGTTAATCATACCTTAAGGGTTGTCTGATGTATTTCACCAACCTCAACTAAAACTGAATTAAACAGACCCCTTCCAGAGCTCATCTACTTAAAGTAGCAGGAATCAGGCTATATTGACAACTATGTCTGCACTGATGAAATTTCAAAGAAAAAAATCCTTTCTCCCATCACTTTAAATCACATTCCCTTTCCCACTGATTCATAGTTATGGTTACCCCACATGTTCCAACAGTATTTCATAACACTTGAAGCATTATTTATTTTTCCAAAGTATACCGTAAATATCTTTTATTTTCCTAAGAAGTCAGTAGACTGGTAATCATCGTCATTTTGGTAGGGAGCCAACTGTCTTGTTAACCTTTAAGTGCTGGTTACCCATATTTTTATAGGACAGATATTTTCCATATTCCACAAGGCAATGAGCCAGAGATAACAAAGTTTTAAAACTTGGTATTAAGGCATCACTACCCCCTACTGATAGCAAATAATAGCAGGTTAGAAAATTGAGGATGTGATCTTAATATTTTCTCATACGGGGCATCTGTTTACTTTGGAAAACACTACAAAGGCGCAGAATGAGAAGTACCTGGCAGACGTGTACTATTGTACAGAAAAGTGCACATTCCACATCACCAACTTAGGCACTGTTTCACAGGCTTGTAGCTACAGAACCCAATTAAAGGGCAATATTAAACAGTTCAAATGTCAGTTTTTACTTTGAATTTTAGGAAAGTGATTTTTTCCCTTATGAAAATGTAGAAAGCAACACTAAATTCAGATTTCTGCCTACAACAAACACATAGTAGCAAATTTCTGAACTGTTGCCCATTCTGATTCTAGAAGCATTTACAGATTATAATGTGGGAAAAGAAGCTGATATCTGTATGATTCAGAAATTATTTGTAATTATTTCATGCAATATTATCAAGTGATCACTTAACCAGCCCCGCTGAGCTATATGTGCTTTGGATAAAAGCTTCAGCTAAACAGTGCTAGAGATAATTAATCATTATTCAGTATTAATTTAGCATGTCATTCTTCATACAGGATAAAGTTTTTTTAAAAGACTATACAAAGTAACTTGACTTTGATAAAAGGTGCTTAATTTTGATAAAGGATTATATCTTAACAGCTTTATCTAAATAGTCGTCATCAGGAAATCATTATTTATGAATCCGAACAGAAATGTGATATGATAATTTCAGACATGCCTGAACACATTTTCTGCAAATAGTGGAGTTAGATCCAAATCACTTACATATTCCAGATGAGCATGCAAATTTAATAGCAGTTAATGAAACCCCAGACCAACTGAGTTACACAGACTGCATTTTTAAGTTTTAAGGTCGATAAAACAACAATATAACACCGAACAGATGGGTGGCTAGTTGTGAGCTAACTGTTTGTATATCCATAAAGTAAATGAAAATGAACATGAAGCAGTGCTAATAACGCCATAATTCTACAGTCCCGTTTTTGTGCTGTGAACAAAATATACTTAAAATATCCCTGAGAGAGGTGTACATTTACAAACTGAACCAGCCGAAAAAAACTGTTAAAACATGTCAAATGAAATTGCTTTCCTTTAAATAAAAACCTCTCACAAAGCACAGAAACTGTCCCCCTCGCAGCTGCGGCCCCAGATATTGCCCTCTGCCTGGCAAACTGACCATCAAGCACAATTGTCCACACAGTCCCTCCCCTTCTGGAAGACGTGGTAGACGCTGACCAGCGGAAACATAGAGAGCGCCCCGATGAGTGAGCCTGCCTGGATAAAGACCCCACACCACAGCAAGGCAGCGTGTCCCACCTCGTGAAGCAGGGAACCAATGGCCACCTTCACGTATGAAAACGTCCCCGTGAAAATAATCCAGGAAGTCACCTAATTGGGTGAGAAAACATCACAGTGCACAAATTACACAGCGGTGCCAAATGTCGACTCAGCATCACGGAGGGTTTACGTAACTGCAGCCAAGTGTATTCTAACTGGGTCAATTATATAGTACGGCCTGACCGATCATGACTTTTCAAATTAATTACCAAATCAGATCTATAAGGATACAGATACATATAATTAGTATTTTAACATGATGTAGTCCTGCTTTAATAGGGCTATTATGTATATATTATGTACTCACCACAAGAACTATCCCAGAAGTGCTCCCCAAAAGTGGAGGACAGGGACTGAGGGTAGCTAGAACCAAGAGATATATCGCAAAGAGCCCCCCTACAGCAGCCAGGACACCTAGACCTATGCTAGACCTACAGGACAGCATGAAGGAACAAGTTACATTATGTAGAAAAAAAACTATTTAAAAACACAGTCTAATATTTCCAAAAGCAATCAACAAAGAGAAATAAATATGGTCAAATATAGCTGTAATGACACAAACACCTGACGTATTTGTTGCAAACGTGATGTATCTCTGTTATGTACCTACCTGCAGAGAACAAACATGGCCACAAAGCAGGCAAGGGGGTTGGCAATGTTTCCAAGGACGACAGAGAGGTGATAGGTCATTGTTCCATATGGGAGACACGAAAAGCTTTGCACTGAGGGAAGAACTCCATTGGAAAGAGCGTTGGATATGCCCAGCAACACGAGTAGATAGATGTTATTTGGAGTCCAGAAAGTTCCTTCAGGGACAGGATTTACCACAACCACCTGGTTGTCAGTCACGGCCATCCCTCCGTTGTGCAATGGAGAACACTCCTCTGTGTCTTCTTTAACTGGAACATTGGGAAGTTGGAAGTCCGGCGCAGCTGGATCAGCTGTAACCCTCACCGTCAAGGCCAAGAACGAAAGGCCAGAGATTCCCAACATGACAAACATAAACCAGAAGAAATTCTGAGCAGGAAAGTTTTCCTTAAGGTAGTGTGGCTTCAGGGTGCCATTTTCTGCAGTGTTATTCAAACACTCCAACTTCCCGACACCTTGTCCCAGAGCCACAACACAGGGGAAAAGAGCACTGAGGCCCTGCCCAACAAAGAAGGTGCGGATAAACTCGGGTGGATACCTATACATGTAGGGCAGGAAGGTAACATTGGAGGTGCAGCAGACCAGAGCCAACACAAACGCCAACAGGAGGTAGGGCACAGAGTGCATCTCCCCCAACACACTAACCTCCTGGAACCAAAACATTGCAAGGAAGGCAGAAGCCAGTACAGCCAACGCCTGAATGACATGGATGACCAATCGCTCATTGATTCTTCCTGGAGCAAAATGGTGCATCAGCGACATGCTCACTGGACCGATATTTCCAAAAGCAACCAACACGGACAGGTAAGCAGGCAGGTTCCAACCTATAAACAGGTAAATAAACATTCATTTAGTTATATTTCTGCATGATAAACTACTGGACATTCTTGTTTACAAAGACGAATAATTCTAGACTATTTTTCAAATTAGTTTTAATACAGAGGCAGTTTGTTCTGACAATTAAGCCAAGCTCCATTGGGTTCATGGTTCATATTCCCAGTCTCATGTTTCTGTCATTAACATATAAAGTACAATTATGTTTCTACATTTTTAAAACAGGTTCAAATATTTTTGACAATGGTAATACTTACGTTCAGGGAGGACACTGACCACCACGGGAAGCTCGACCCACAACGAGTTCACTGAGACCCAGGAACCCATTCCAAAAAGAGCCACCAGAACATGAGTGATAGGTGTTTTGTTCCACCAGGAATCCATCACAATACCTCTATATGGAGAAAAGAGCAGGTCTACCATGAACACAAAACTGCTCCAGCTGATTTTTGGATGGAAATGTACCGCTAATATTTGTCAAGTGAGCACCAGACATCAGAACATGCAAGGAAATCATAAGTGAAATATTATTTTGTCTATGGTCATCAAACAGTGCACCCATAGGTCCCTGTTCCTTCAGATGACCTCTCAAGGAATATTTCAACAATGTTTGTAGTTGTTTTCATACTGTTCTACTTAAACTCTCTGTACTCAAAACTACACAAGTATGCTGTTGTTGCTTCTTTAAGAAAAAAAAGCTGAAAAGATCAATTGTGCCCAATACTAGTCCCATGACATGGTGTGTGGACAGAAAGGTCATATCATTAAACTATTCATTTGTCATGTGACTGTTATACATACAGTAGCTACACACATACATACTCATAGGAAAAAAACTATGGATATTATATGATAAGTAAGCTATAGGGCATATTCTAAGTTTAAATCTGGTCCTCGCTTGTATCATAATTCAATCAGAAGATAATCATGTTTTCTATCTCACCAACGTTCCAAGTTGACATATGCGAGTTACTATGACTACCCTGGAACAGCCCGGAGATATCAGGTGTATACCCACCACATCGGAAAGGATGAAGAAACTCTAGGGTCTCTAGATATCCTTTGTCTTCCAGAACACTGGTCTGTATTTATTTTGCTTTATCCTGATTTTTGCCTATGCTTAATACGTGAAGCTGCTGATTGCAGAGTGACTTGACCCCTTTTTATCCTGCAAACGCCAGGAAACAAGGTATATTTGCAAACCCAGCGGTCCTCCCAGACCATAACAGGATAAGTCTGCTACAGCTTATTCACACACACAAAAAAACCCAAGACATTTTAAAACCACTGAATTTTATTTGTAGAAAAGAAAACTGTAAAACAGCAAGGGACATGAGCAAAGCACACAGCATTCTTCAAAGAAAGTCTAAAATCAAGGACTTGCTTTCACAAATCCAAGGCAGATAAGACCGGAATTAAAAGATATGCATATACAAATAAGCAAAACAAACACCTGAATACATTAACAAATTACAATCAGAATTTTTGTCAAAAACAATTGTCTAGCTGATACAACTGAAAATGAATGTGTCACATCCAGAAATGGTGTTTGACTGGGGATGGGGCAGAGGAGGAGCAACGTCACTTTAATTGCACAGAACCAATTTAGTTATTTCACATTTAATAGTATTTTAGCAAGAAATGCACAAATGACACAAGCAGGTGTCATTTATTGCAGCTTCAATATGTAGTTAAAAAAATAAAATACCATGGAGAATGGTTCATAGAGCTAACAGGCGAACGATGGAGTGTCATCAAAACTAAAGCTCTCCCGATAGTCTCTGTAATTCTCTACTGTAATCTCTCTCAAATTAATGCTGTCGTGAAGTCTTGTTTGTTTGTAAGGTGGCGCACTTATAGAAATAGACTGTGATGAAACCACTCTTGCGTTTTGCCGATTTACTTTCTCAGCCACCTGCCCACTGGCGTCTGTTTGATCATCTCTGATTGCCCCATAATGTCCAATCTCAGGCAACACATTTTTCAACTTTGCAACCATGTCTGCCAGGGAGAACCCAACTTGGGTAAGGTCCTTGTCTTTACCAAACATTATTTTCTGGTAATTTATCTCGCAACGGACTGCTTCCCGTTTCTGGGCAAGACTGGCCTGGTTCATTCTCATCAACAGACGGTCGACATCCTGCTTGCTTCTACATGGCCCTCCATGTCTGGTGACAGCAGCTAGGATCGGTGATTTGCTAGAGAGTTCAAGTGGAGTTTTGTTCCATTCCTCAGTATCTTGAGACTCAGCAAAATTCACCACTGGCGCTGAAGTCAACCCATAGGGATAGGCGTGACCATAGGGATAATCTCCCATCAGATGTGACAGTTGGCAGCTTTTCAGTTCTAAACATTGTTCAATGGAAAGGTGCTTTTTATCAGTTCCACCCTGCAGGAAATCCTTCAGATTACTCTCTGTGATGTCTGTGATTGTTTTCACAGTCTTCTGCAGACACTTCCGGATTAAGGAACTCAGGTCTCTCTCGGGAGTGGGCGTACAGTGCAAGAACACTTCCGCGAAGTTACTCTCTTGCAAAGGAAACTGAGAGAAGATGTTTCCAGAGCTTTCAGGCAGCAGGAGCGCAGAAGCATCCTCACTCCACTGAACAAGCTTCTGATGAAGATTGTATACATGCCGGTGGAAGTTTACATACTCTTCGCTGCTCTTCAGAAGCTGCCAATATGGACCCAAGATTTTGCAGTAGACAATTGCAAGTACGCAAACAAGAGCCTGAATGAACATGTCACTGGCATCATCTTCGAGGCTTTCCAGAATGATGTTTGTTCTATATGCTGAACTGGACTTCAGATCAGACAAAAACGCCACGATGTCTGTGTGGTGATGAGCCACACCAGTGGCACACTCAAAGTAACTAATAAAGCGATTGGACCGGCATGCTGCCAGTTTGGGCTGCTTGTTTCTCATTTGACAATAATCTAGCCACTGCCCACCACAGCTATACTTTGTTTCACTGAGCGGACTCAAGAAGTCGCATACCATGCGGATGTAACGTGTCGATGCACTTTCAGAAAAATTCACAAAATTCACAAACTTTGGGTTCTTGTCCCGACCAAGGCTTTCACCAGTAGTCAAACAAATTTCTCTCTCAAAGGTAATTATCTGCTGCTCAACTGCTTCACCTACAGCCAGGAGAAAACGGGCGTTGCAGTCAAGAAAATGCAACGGCGGAGTCACTGAACACAGATCCACTTGATATTTATTGATTTTCTCATTGAACTCTCTTATGATATTGTCCTCTTGCAGCATTAAAGTAAAGTGTTTCTGCAGCAGATCCTTAGAGACCTGCTCCGCTTCATTGGTTTCAACTCCATGAACACTTGACAACTTCTGAAGAATTAACATAAACAAATCAAGGAGAGTCAAAACCTCTCCTTTACTTGCATTCAGATTTATAGCTGTGTCATTCTCATCGTGCATCTCTGTTTGACAGTATTCAATACTTGAAGGGTCATGTTCTTCCTTCACGCTTACTAAATTCCTTGTCTGGTCTGGATAAAGAACTCTATCTGCCTCAGATCTTATACTGTTCATTCCAAGTTCATCTTCAGTAGTCACTGATAAGGGTGCTTCATTTTCATCTCGACCAAGTACAGAGCAACCAGTAACAGATTTTTGATCTATTATTGAGGTTTCTTTTCCAAACACACTGTGTGCTGTTGGCTTTTTCACATTTTTCGTGGATTTTGAAAAAAATTGGTTCCTCTTCTGTTTTGCACTGTATGGCTTCTTAGTTTGCAAACTGGATGGACCACTATATAAAACAAATTCAGTCTGAAGAAAAAAATCTCGCAACCAATTGGAGCGATGTCTGTTTCTTTGATATAACTGATACTCGGGTCTTATTTGTAAGAGCTTTCTTTTTAAAGCTTTGTAGGTCTTATCAACATTATCTTTACTACAAAATTTATGATTGAAATTCCTCAGCCAAGCAAGTAAAACCACTAGATCCATCTTTTCTCGTAAAATAAAGCTGTAAAGTTCCATCACAAGGCCATTTGTGATATCAATACCTTTATCTTGTTCAGAAAAGTCTGACATTTTCAAAAGGTCTGATCTTCTAATTCCAACTGTCTCACATATTGGACCAACAAATTCAAAATCAGCATTTGACTCCAGAAAATGCTGCCTTGCCTCCCCATTTAAACTCATAGATGTTTCAATAGTCCTTTCAATCAAAGCATGAAAATCTAATGAATGGTAAATTGGGAAAATCTTCCGAAGCCACTTCACAACACTTCCCCAAGAAACCTTTCTATCTTCTTTTAACATGCCCACTTGAATCAGGAGCTTGTTCTTGCATGGTGTGCCATTGAGTTGGAGTCTCTCTCCACACTGGGGTCCCAAAAAGTCTTCAACAAGTCTCAAGTAACTCTCGTCTCCTAGAATGAAAATAAAAGTGAGAAACTAGGAAAGTACTTCTCTACATTAGAGAAGAATGTGTGTTTACATGCATGGAAGGCCATAGATTCATGCAGCATTTCAAACCTGAAGAGTAACAATTAATTATAAAAATGTACATATAAAATATCCATACAGCTTTCAAGTTAAACAAAATTTGGACATAAAACAAGGGGCTAACTGGAATGATTTGTTTTACCCAGGTGGCTTTCGTAAACACCCTTTAAAATAATCACAGTTTAAAACATTTTGGATTTGAAATGTGTAGAAATCATTAAATTTACTCACTTAAATCAGAATCTGAACTGGTTACAGACTGGCCTGTATCTTCTGTGAAAACAGAGTCATGTTCTTCCTCCATTACTGTGGACAAAGATTGGTTTGCATTGGAGGTAGGTATAATAAGGTTCTGGAAAGCCATCACGATTGCTTGATTAGTCACGTGGAAGCACTTCACATTAGAAGTGAATGAAGTACAGTCGGTCAGTATTGTAAAGCAGAACTTTAACATCAGCACAACATCACTACAATGCAACTACATCTTAAAGGATATTCAGTTTGACTATATAGCAACTATAAGCTATTAAACTGTGTGTCTCTGGAGTAGCCTAGCCTCTGTTATCATTCTGACAAACTAGCTTAGATAACACAGTACTTAGTTTGTGAACAATATGTGTGCATGGAGTAGGTTTGAACAATATTGGAAAAATTTCAGAATGCGATATTCATATATAATAAATACAGTGGTATTTATTAACCTCAGTTCTCCAACTCAGAATTCGAATTTCTTAAAAGTCGAACCAACCAAGTTTGAAAAAAAATAATTACCTAGAACTCAATCTGAATCTCAGAAGTCGAACCGTGAACGCAGACCTAAGATAACTTGTACGCGCGGGGAAATGAGTCACACGGCGTCTCTCAGTGGAAACAAAGGGTAACGCTTCAGTCTCAGCCTCGCATTCGCTGTGATAGCACCGTGCATGTTTACACTAGCTGAATACATATATTTAGACAGTAAAGATATATTTAGACAATGATAGACAGTAACAGTGATTATTATATAATAAAATACATTTAAAAATAAAGATTTTATAAATTATTTTAATATTAACAATAAACCATTAATACATTTAATATATATATATATAAAAAAAATATTGTCGTGCCGAGCGGGGACGAAACGGAGACAAAGGCGCAGACATCAGGGTATCAGGGAATACAGGTACCTTACAGGTAAGGCAGGCAAAACGCAGACGGACAATACAATGACCGGACTGGGGAAACAAACTGAAATGCGGACGAAATACAGAGGACTAATGACAACAAGCAGAAAGAGCTGATCACACGAGGATTCCACACGGAAGGAGCGGACGATCAGGGCAGGACACATTGTTTGGATACATTTATTTTCTTGCTATACAAATTACTGTTTTGATAAATGTGCTTAGCTGTGTTTAGTACAGTATATGCTCTAAAAAAACATATTTCGGTTTAATTTTTTGAGGCCGGGAACCAATTAATTGGTTTTCCATTATTTCTTATGGGGAAAATTCAATCAGAACTCAAACTTTTTAGGATTCAATCCGAAGTTCTGAACAGATTACGTTCCAGTTCTGAGGTACCACTGTATATCCAAATAGAATTTTTCATTATCTATCAATAGTCTGTCAAATACGTTGCTGTTTTCATCTTGAGTTGTGCTAGACTCAAAGCAGCAACGACAAATAACGATCACATAACGCATCGCAAACTGGCGGTTTTCCACTATAAATTATGCGAGCCGTACCAGAGCTATAACTGCGCTGACATGGCCCCGCTTACAATCAGGGTTGAAAGCATACTGAAACCAAACTGAGCTGGTTGCGTCACTACCATTTGATTGGTTGAAATGCACGGAAATATTGGTGTTTGGCACATGTGTTATCTGAAGGAAAAAGGGTATATTCGATATATTATTCATTATTAGTAGCATCGAAGGTATTCATGCATTACCGATAATTCTTGGAAATTTGAAACATGAAAATTTCTCACTTCCTACTTAAAAAGTACTATAGAACAGCTAAACGGAATTGATTCATAATGCAAACTGACACATGCAAATGCTAATTCTGCTAGCAATTAATGATTTCATAACAGATTTTCTTACAAATGAGAAAATGACCACATATTAAAAATAATGATGCATACCATGTGAACAGTAAATAAGCGTCTTCTGTTTTACGTCAGTCTCTCTCCAAACCCAGCAATTCCTTAACCAAGCTGACACTTCTGCAGTGCAAAACTGAAGCGAGCTGGAACCGCACTATATAGCTAGTTTCTCTTTGTTGTACAGCTTGGTTGTTGTATGCCGGTCACTGAAAAAGCATTAAACCGCTTGTACAATGGCTACCACACATTTAGTTTACACATTTGCACTTAAAGACACCCATGCTTACGTACCGAAAATGCATTTATTGGCAGCCGTTAGTTCAAAATTGATTTTTGGGCTTAAGAGAAGGCAGTCTTTATGTACAAATGTTTTAGCCAAATGAACAGTAAACGTAGTATAAACAAGCTAATGCACTCCAGGGTGTGCCTTAGAAGTTTTTAAATGTACAATTGCAGAGGCAAATAAAATATACACGTGGACAAATTTGTTGGTACCCTTACAGCTCATTGAAACAATGCTTCATTCCTCCTGAAAAGTGATTAAATTAAAAGCAATTGTCTAATGTATACCTTAAGTACATGATAAACAAACAACACCGATTTAATCTTACAAATGTATGGTAAAACAGTATGGACAGATTTGTTGGTGCCCCTAAAGAGACTATTTATCCTTGCATTATAGTCATGTTTCAAAGTAAGTGTTTAACCTTTATTAGTATAACTGGTGCTTTCAAGCTTTTCATCAGCCATTCAGCCTATTAAAAGGGGAAGAATATGCTACTGTGTTGTTCGGTATCATTGTGAACAATAATGGACTCCATGGAAGAAGACCCAGGGGGGCTCCACTACTGACAAAAAAAAACATAAAGCCAGAGTGGAATTCGCCAAAATGCATGTTCTTTTCAGCCATCACATTACTAATTGAGTATTCAGCTGCACTATGGGGAAAAACTCAAATTATTCAGTATTTACCAGTTATTAAAACAGACTTGTTGTTAAGACAGGTCCAGTGTGACTGGACAAGTGCATCACATCAGTAAATCATTTTAGTATTCAATCACTGACCATGGGTCCTGGCCCTCAGTCTGAAGCACTGCTGCTGTTGAAGTGATCTCTAGAAATTTCTTTTCTTTGCTACTTCCATTAAGTAACGTTAGTTAGAATCAAAAACCATAATTACACATTGATTTAATACTGCGATTTGCCTGGTCCACACTAAACAGCTTCCAGTTAAGTCTCATCCTTGCACCAGAATATTTTAGAGATCTACTGGTATCTCACAACTATGGCAGGCTGCAGAGATCTATAACAGAGCTCCACAGCTGTAGAATGTCTCCCAGCAGTTGTGCCAGATTCAGGCTCAGTCTCAACATTCAAGTCTAGACTAAAAAGCCACTTGTTCAGTCTATTAGCTCTAGCTAGCTAGTCACCCCCAGTTAGGTCTACAGTGTGAGGTGCAGAGCTGGGTGGGGATTGGTGCCATTGGCTTTGGATGAACTTACGCTGCCGTAGTCAGACCTGCCAGAACCTATACTGCACTCACTTAACTGTTTGCACTGTCTCTAGTGCTAATGCACTTTTTTCCCCCCCCACCCATCCGGGGGTGTGCTGTCTGGAGCCCGAAAAAAAAAAAAAAATAAAATCAAGATATCCTTGCTACCCTTCTGCTTGTGACACCCCCACCACCTGTGACGTCCTACCAGCCTGCCCACCCTTCTGCCTGTGATGCTAACCCTGCAGCACCATCACCTGCCTGCCCTCCACAGTTAGGCTTAAATCTTACAATTTGGACTGTATCAATTAGGATTTTGTCATTTTGTTCATTTGACTTCCTCTCTCAGCCCCTGCAGGATGGGCTCCCCCTTTGAGCCTGGTTTCCTCCCAAGATTTCTTCCTACTGAAGAGTTTTCCCTTGCCACTATCACATTTGACTTGCTCACAGATAGCAATAAGACAGGTTTCGCTAAAAAAGCATAGGTTTGAATATTCCATTTTTTTAATTTTCATTCTCCGGAGTTCACAATACCCTAAATGATTCATTTTTTTTTTTTTTTTTTTTTTTTTTTAAGTACCATCATACACTGGGGTGAAATGTCTTGAAGGTGTGATGGTAGGAATAAATAGACACTGACCAAGTCAAATGCAAACAAAAAAGTAACTGAATGAACAGTGGAAGTACTGATAGATAAGGTTCATCTGCATTTCATTCAAACTTGCTAAAATTAAGTCAGAAAGGCAAACCAAACAATAAGGAAAGTTAAAAGTAACTTATGCATAATTGCAGCTACAATGCCTCACCTGACAAAAAGCAGATAAATACCCAAAATAAACAAAAAGATATATAATGTGTAACGAGTAACAGTAGCTTTTTGGCAAGACAAACCACTAGAAGTGTCCTATACAGACTTACAGGGGTAATGCATAGACAGTGTAGCCGACATCTCCACTGCAGCCCAAAGCTTCAATGTCCTTACACCTCACAACCCTCTAGTACCATGTCTCATACCCTTAATGACCCGAACACCTCCAAACTCACGAGTGTAGCACGTGACATCACACTGTACCATCCACAAGCAAAGACCGTCATCTGCCATGCGATATGTGAACCAGCTACCATCAGATGCCACCAGACAATACAAAGGGGAAACTGATATTATATGGATGGGACCCGCAGACACTGAAAGTAGAAAGGTTACAACACCTGTGTGATTCACAGGTGGCTCATAACCTATCTAGTCCTTCAAATGATGTGGGTGATGCCAAAGCAAATGAAAGCAACTAAACCTGGAGGCTTATAATTTCTTTATTTCTGGTTGGGCAAAAAAAAATCTACAGAGGAACACGTGTAGACGAAATTTTGGTGTAGTCATGGGTAAGCAGAAGCATAAATCATATATTATATATACATACACGCATACCCATACTCACCTACATACAGACATATGTAATACACTATATATGTGTATAAAGTAAGAAATCTAAACCCAACCATTCACAGTAATAAGTTCAGGTCAGGATAACGCGAAATATATGCGACTGACTATATTATTCATATATTTATTCATATATTACTGGAACACATAATTAGGTACCTGTTATATTTGTCAGTGGGATCTCCATTGTATCACTACAAGCACCCTTGGGCGTGTGGCTTTCATGTGGGACAAGGGACAGACTGAGGAGTTGTTTCCATTGGTGTTCCTTTCTTGATGCCTGTGATGCTGACAGACTCTTCACACTGCGGCATCCAAGGTTCACGGTTGGTGCCCAGTCAATATTGCGTCTGTCATACGTAGAGGATGGTTTGCCTAATGTGAACAGATAACGGTGTTTAGGGAGTTTTTATGTCATATTTTTCAAAGCACACAATTTTATGTAGTCAGTTTACCTCAAATTGTGGCACAAAAGCCATCAGATGAATAGCTTTCACAATGGGTTACATCATCTGTCACGACCATAAACAAAATGAGAGGCATGAGATGCAGCTATGTTAAGGCATGCTTCACTTTTCTGTATGCCGTTACAGACCGTGCACAGGGTGATGTAAATTTAGTCATCAGGGATGTCCGGTGCACTATTCATGTGCAGCACAGATTTTTTATGTCCAGTATCGATATAAATAATAACTGGGGGGGGGTATAATCTTATCACTAAGATTTCACCTTAATAACCTCCACACTTAGTAACTACTAAGACTTGGACTGTGCATGTGCAGCCCAGATTTGTGTCTCTGGAGGACATTTTGGGGGCCAACTGCACATGTGCAAAGAGAAATTGACAAGGTGTTTCCGTTGTGTGGCAGAATAAAAGTGGTTGTAGTTATGGACGTCTTTGTCAAGAAGCTGTGTAAGGAGGTGCATAAGTATCTGCAAACACACCCATCATTCAAGGAGCACAAAGATGTATTCCAGTTAACGAACTGACAGAATGAAACTACTCAAACACTGGGCAAAGAAGATAATTTCTATTTCTACTGGCATAGATAGAAACTTTAAAATTAAAAAGTGTACTTAATACACTACCTGTTTTTTTTTTTTTTTTGCAATACATCTGCTCAATAATGGTATAGTGGAATATCACTGCTGTACACATGCGCCAGCCGCGACCATCTGCGTCCATGGATAAATGATGTACACACCAAGCATGTACAAGCAGGCAGAAAAGTGAAGTATGAATTACGTTTATTAAGCAATTGTTCACTAGCTAAAGAAGCCCAGCACGGTTATGGAGGAAAACAAACACATGGAAAAAGTAGTAATCATCTAATATTTACTTATTCTTACCACTGACAAAGTGATCTCCACAAACTCTGCCGCCGTTAATGTTCTTCTCAGTGAGATCTTCTCTTGAGATGTTGCATAACCATTGTTGGCGGCGCAAGCTAGATAAAACTTCGTCTCTCCTCTCTGGGTCGCTGTTTTTTATAACTTTGGGAATCCTAAAGAAGCCCTTGCCTTTGTCGCGAACACTGTTGCTGTGACAGCCGACAACAGCACAACCGACCATGATGAACGCAACAAAAGAGCACGGTACACATGTAGAAGTATCACGCACTAGACGAGAAGCTATGCACCAACATGGCGGATGACTGCCTTTGCTTGTTTTGGATGGCGCGTGACGTCAGGCGCAACCCTCCTGTCGTGATGACGTCCCCCCTCCCCGGCGAATCATTTCCATTGTGAAAATCGAACAGTACATCGGCGGTCCTACATTCAATTTCAAGTAAACCCTCGTTATTTATATTACATACATAAAAAACTTTCCCTTTTACTTAATTTACTTTTTTTTTTTTTTTTTTTTACAGAAATAGCTACTTAGTCCGATAGCAATTAGAAGGTAGCTTTCTACCTACATCTGTAATTATTACTGGAATGTTAATGTTTCTGCGAAGGTTCACTTATCACACAACATAACTTTCTTGTTACGTGTATGCACAATATACATATTATACGGATGGATCATAAAATACAACAAGATAGTACACAGTACTTACCGTCGTGAAGTCTCCAAGTAAAACAAAAATTAAAAATTGCGCCCCTTTAACCTTAAGAAAAACAGCCAACTTTCTTTCCCAGCACATGCATCCTACAGGAAATAACTTCGTGTCCCACGTCGCTGATTGGCTAATCTCATCCAATAGTTGAAGCGGTTATTTGCGCTGCACTCTGGGAATTTGGTAGTCGGAAAGAAAACAGAAACTGTCTGGTATGGTTGCCTGTTGTTAAAAAGAGCCCATGCATTCGCTTGAAAATAAAAATGTATTGTTAATAAAATATATTAAGTTCACTACTACGAATAATAAAGAATGGTCTGTATATTTGTACAGCACATTGATGTGTAATTTATATTTTCTCTGTCGCTTAATCCTCCGATTTTTCGGAAGACAGCCTTTTGTGTTGTAATTATGTAGAATTTATCTGATATTGAAACTGCTAATAACCGTCTCTGTCTGCAGCTATGGAGGATTTATCTGCTACGGGGCATCAAGACACAGGGGAAGATGCCTCGCCGAAGGCTGGGGGTAGCTCCTCTGGGCTGAGAGCAATATTTCGGATGGATAGTCACAGGACTAATTCTGGAGAAAAGAAGACTCCAAAAAAGAAAACCGCCACATCCAAAGATTCTCAGAAAAAGAAGAAGAAAACAAAACTGTACAGACGACCAAAGGTCAATTACACAGTCCAAGAGGGTGAGGACATGCTTTTTGTTATCTCCAACATAAACAACTATGACAGCATATGGAAGCCCAAGAGGAAAGGCCGTAAGAGGAAGAACACTTCAGATGGCAAGACCAAACTCCCTCCTGCAAAAATAAAAACAGAGATGGTAAAACCTGAAATGAAAAAAAAGGTGATGCCTAGCCAGGAAGCTGCACTCGTGCCAGTTCGACATTGTGCAGAAGGGGAGGATGACAGCTGGAGCAGGAACCTGCCTGTGGAGCTTTTGGTAAACATCTTCCAGCTGGTGCTTAATCAAGAGGGAGCCATACCTTTTCTGTGCAGGTAATGTACTTTTGTTCTTGGAGTCAGCAGAGAAAAATTACAATATTCCACATTGTTTTATACAGATTTTCTGCTGTATCTTTAATGTTATCTGCAGTGTGATATATTACACTTCTGAACTTGATATGCTTATAACAACATTACTGCCTCATCTTTTAATGCTGAGTGTGAATAAATGTAGCATAGCTCTTCTGTTCTTTGTTTCTAATTGGTTCCACAGGGCAGCCAGAGTTTGTCAGCTTTGGAATTCTGCAGCTGCTAATCCCATTTTGTGGCGCCGTGTTTCGATTGGCTACTGCTGGACAGAGCCTGGTAAGACCCAGTTGCCAAAAACAGAAATGAAGATCAAGAATACTGTAAGCTGGTTAGCCCAGAACAGGTCAGTATATTGGGTACGTTTCAACGGCACCATGCTAGGCCTTCAGTTCTTCTTTTGAAGGCAATTACCTTCTATTGGGGGGGCATTTATTAGCCATATTTACTAGCCATGTGGGCCTTTTCATTAATATGGCAAGTACATGTGTCTGCAATGACATTCATGAAGCTTTCCTTAAATTTCAGTGTAGCATATTTGTAACCTTAATTAATGTTATTATCAGGGGTGCACATAACATACAGTTGAAACCAGGGCCGGTATGCATAAAACTTCTCAGAGTAAAATTTCTCTCTTAAATGCGATACAATTCTAAGAGAGACGTGATTTTGCTCTTACTCTCAGACTTAAGAGTAAGTGGCATGCATAAAAGTTCATAAGTGTTAAGAGTAGGTCACTACTACTAATGACCCATATCTGAGTCACATTTAGATACATGTTCTACAATATGATAAAAAAGATTACAGTTAAATATAATGATTCAGTATTCTTCAAGAATGATTCAGCAATGATTCGATATGATTTGAACCAGCTTTGATCGGATATGATTTAGATCTATTTAAATAAATCTATTTAGGTTTATTTAAATGCCCTACTTATGTAAACATATATAAATATTTACTTTGCACTACAAAAATCAGACTCTATGTAATTGAAGTTGATCATAAGATGTGAAGAGGAGAAAATTTTACAATAATATGCAGTAATAATAATACAAAGGGTGTATCATAGTTTAAGGTTTTTGTTGGTTTTTGTCAGATTTAAAGTCTGGATTGGGGATTTGAATCAATGCACTTGTATTGTAGATACATGGACAGCATTTGTAATCAGTTTTTAATTACACTACCATACTACATTCAATAAAGGGAAAATAAACAGTGTATCAGTACTTTAAACAGTCTCTGCACCCAATTTATGTAACATTATTTAAAAATAATTTTGCATTCTTTTTGTGTTTTAAAGATTTGCTCTACTCAGGGATTTTGCTCTTTGTCACTGGAAAAAGCATGTGGACTATGTTGTACAGGTCGGTATAAAAAGCACTTTCAATATCAGATGTGCTTCTATCCAAAGCAAACCCACCGGTGTATTTTATAAAGCTTGTACATTTTCCTTTTTACTTCTTGTAATTCCGACCATGATTTATCCAATAGTGTTTCCTTGTGGGGGGAAAAAACTAATAGTAAATGTCCTATCTGCTCGGTCAGGTTGTTTCTCAGTTCTGCCCCCATCTTACATCGCTCAAGCTGACTTACTGTACTGGTATGACAGAGAAGGCCTTTCAGGACCTTGGCACCTACTGTCCATCACTGGAGAGCATCAATGTGCAGTATTCAGAGGTAGGACTGAAAAAAGATTCACTTAAAAAACACTCACTGTTTACTTAGAAGCTGTTTATGTGGTAACAGAATTGGTTTATTGTCATCTTTGAATTTTGGTGGGTACATTGAATTATGGTGGTTATATTTCTAAAACATTGTCTTTGTGATGCAGTTTCAAATAGATGGCCTGGTTACTTACTTGGAAACATTCGGGAGCCGATTGAGAAAGATTCTCTTCACCTATGGATGTAAGATTGACAGACTCCTTTCTGTAATTGCAGTAAGTTGTGATTCTGATTTTCCTCATGGTGCACTTGACTGGTTCAATTTAGATACTAAGCACATCTACTTTGGCGCACCTTTGCACTCCTTTTCAGTATGTTGTATATGTTTTGTTACAGAAAGGATGTTGCCCTGGACTGATCTTACTAGAAATAAACACAAAGCTTGATAGTGGATTCTGCCAGCTTCCCATATGTATCCCGAGCTTGCAGAGTGCGTGTCCTGAACTACAGGCAAGCATCAGTTGATGATCTTCTTATGACTTTCCATCCAGGAAATAAAAGAAAAATATAATATTTGTGGTTTATATTTTGACTGATACTAGGTTTTCAGAATGCTGAATGTCACACCTGTGATGAAAACAACCCGGAAAGCTCCAAGAATCTCAACCGGCTTTCCCCAGCTGATAGAGCTGTGCTTGGCCACTTCCTCAGTGTCTTTCATGACAGACCAACACTTAAACAGTGTGCTTCATGGTTCCCCCAATCTGCGGGTCCTAGACCTTCGTGGCTGCACTCGAATCACCACTGACGTCCTGTCAGCACTGCCCTGTGAAGGTACCTAGAATATGTTTATGATTTTTTACTGGACTACTGGACTAAGGTGCTTATTACGTATTATTGGGTGTGGTAAAGGAAAATCTGTGGATGCACAAAGAATTTGGCATTTCTAGTTTTGTGTCAGACAGCTACAGTGGAATTACTTGTATCACCTCTTTTGTAGCTGAGAAAGCAGTTTTTTCCCAGAAGTTATGCAGTACATCTAAACCTCAGACCAAACAGTAACCTAGTGTAACTAGTACAGTTATGAGGAATAGTATTCATGCGCCTGTTGAGAATAAATATGGCTGCCATTGAGGCAAAAAATGAACCAACTTTCATTTGCCCATATAGAGCTGGAGTGTCTGTACTGGGGACTTTACTTCAGTAGTAACAACATGGTGTCCTCCAAGAAAGGCATCCACCTTCTAACACAGAAGTGGAGCCGCACACTGCGTGAACTGGACCTCACCTGCCAGCCTTTCTCAGAGGAGGACTTGGAGATCGCCATGGCCAACCTGGCACATGGCACTGGAGCTGAACTACTCCAGTCTCTTAATCTGAGCTCGACAAAGGTCAGCAAAAGTGCCCTGAGGTAAGTGGCCACCAAGAACTGTAGCTGTATATTCTGCATAATGAAAAACAGAGAAGTTATGATTAAAATGAGAATATTTTAAAAAGTAATAAAAAAATAAGTGTATTTAAAAAAAATGTCTATTATTTCAGGGCAATTATAAGCCAGTGTACGAAGCTGAAGTACTTGAACCTGACTTCTTGTCGGTACCTTCCAAGAGGTCTGAAGAGAGTTTACAGATGTCAGGAAGACATTCACCAGCTGCTGGATAAAATTGTATAAAGAGCATATGCAACACACCTAGAATTTATTTCAGGATATACCATAATCCTACAGCAGTGATAGCAACACCTTTTTTTCCCCAATGAACTTTTTGTAATTATTGTGATATCTAGTAACATTTGACGAGCCGAGTGTAAACAAAGCAATATTTCTGGGACATGTCAGCAACAGAAACCGGAAAGCTTAAAGGCAGCCTTTAATTAATTGTTAAGAGAAGGAGTCTTTAATTGTTTATACCTTTAGTCAACATGTTTGAGTCTTAGAATGGAAAAGACCCCCTCAAATTGGGGGCCAGTGACATGGGAACCATCAGTATGGGTGTGAATTTCTTCTCATTCTTCAGTCATTCACAACACTTGAAAGACAAGGACCAGCCTGAAATTCACCCAGAAGCAAATCAAAGACATTATACCAGACAACAACAAGCTAAAGAATAGTCTGACCAATCATTAAAACCAAATGGGTGCTCATAGCAACAGAGAAGATTAAAAGAAATTACATTTCTTCTTGGTTAAATTTAGTTTGGTTTAGTCATTGGTATAGTCATTCTCAATCATTGTAATATACAGCTCTGTAAAAAATGAAGAGAACACTCTATATTTAAAAAAAAAATCTACATTTTAAAATCCTGGTTCTGCTAGCAGAACACTACACAGCACGGCAGGCTTCTTCCAGGCTCAAAGTTTCCAAGACAGCAGTACACAAAAACAAGATGAAGCAAGAGACACTGGCAATGTTACCAGAAACCAGCCAGGTAGAGGGCAGAAGCAACTTTCTAATGCCAGATATGACCATCAACTTATCTAAGGAGTGTCTCATAAAGGAGGATGATCTCTAGTGACCTTCAAAAGGAATAGTAAGCATTAAGAAATTTGAAGTGCATTGCTAAGAAAATTCCTAACAGGCTCCTACATGCAGGAATGAAGCCCTATAAAGCAAAGAAGAATCCTTTCATTAATGAGAAGCATGGAAGAGCCAGGCTGGAGTTTGCAAAAAAAAAAATATATAGTATATTTTACGCAGGCACATAACCATAAATTGAGAAATGAGTGAAACTTTGCTGTGGTCTCTTACTTTTTTTCCAGAGCTGTACAGTGACTACAATTGGCTGTGAGCTCAGCTCTTTGGTTGTTAGTTTGTCATGGATTGTAAACAATCAGTGGGTTCACCTGTTTGGACTAACTAATTAAATACAATTGTATAAATGTGTGTGTGTGTGTGTGTGTGTGTGTGTGTGTGTGGGGGGGGGGGGGGGGGGGGGTGGGTGGTGGTTGTTTTTTTT
>JAOYFF010000047.1:18031293-18043052 GCA_025773925.1 Cryptomyrus ogoouensis | reverse complement strand
ATGTTTTGTCAATGAATGATGAACCCACTTGAATCATGGGCAGCAGTTCCACACAGCTAGAATGATTATTTTGAAAAGGGAATATTCTTTTTCAGTTGATGTATCCACTTTGTGTTCTGAGAACATAACATAACTGAATCTCACAGAATTTTCTCATGTCTAATTAAACCAATAATATGGAGAGATCATGCATGTCTTATATCAGAGCTATATAAAAGCAATATAAAACTTCATTTAGGAACAACAAGCAATAATCAAGTATTTCCTACTAAAGGTATATGCTATCATGTATGACAAAATGTAAAGTTCATGGAAAAGTGTTATAGTTATCCTGTAAAGCTTTTTCCGTAAGTGCCTTACATATCAATTGTGTCTTCTGGTATGAAGTTGGCCATAAATCATACAAGAAATAACACTAACTTGTAGTGAACATTTTAAAAAACCTCATGCATTGTCATATATAATTGAAATAAGAAAAATGCTTGATAGCCTTACTGTATATGAGCCATGCTGTTTTTTCCTATGGGCAGGCCGTCACGCTGTTCAGTGTCTTTCCACAGGCCGTCACGCTGTTCACTGTCTTTCCACAGGCCGTCACGCTGTTCACTTTCTTTCCACTGGCCGTCACCCTGTTCACTGTCTTTCCACAGGCCGTCACGCTGTTCACTGTCTTTCCACAGGCCGTCACGCTGTTCACTGTCTTTCCACAGGCCGTCACCCTGTTCACTGTCTTTCCACAGGCCGTCACCCTGTTCACTGTCTTTCCACAGGCCGTCACCCTGTTCACTTTCTTTCCACAGGCCGTCACCCTGTTCACTTTCTTTCCTGCATCTCTGTTCTGCAACAAAAAAATGGAAAGATACTTGACCAATAAAGCTGATTCTGATTCTGAAGTATGAGGTTAGAAATTTTCAAGTTCAGAGTTATCAGAAATGCATCAGTACATTGTGATTTGTGATGCTACTAATAATGAACACAGTGTTGCCAACTTTGGTCAACTAGCTGGAGTGAGATTTTCAGTTTGAGACAAGTCTGCACACACATGCACATGTATTTACATGAATGTAACAGTTTTATTACCTTATAAATAGTCTGTAGGGTTTGCAAGCTACCCTAATGCTTTTGATGTAGCTAATTTTAGGTTCACGATGGAATAATGTTGATTTGCCGTATGATTTGTTGCGTGAGTGTGAGTCTGAAAGCATGAGTGTCACGCCAGTTGTGTGGGAGTTGACAACCCTGTGAATAATTCCAGCTCTTTCTTGTCTCCATGCATTTTGACCGATCAGATGTTGGTGACGCAACCAGCTTGGTTTAGTCACACTTTCGACCCTGCCAATAGGCACAGCCGTGTCAGCCCGGGTCCAGGTCGAGTACAGGGCGCAAAATTTACAAATGAAAACTGCCTCTTCATAGTCCAGTTTGGGTTTGCCATAAAAGCTGTCAGAGGATACTGCAAAATGAGAGCAAATTGACACTATGTGTTTGGAGTCAAGTGGCTGTCTCAGGAGTTCATAAAAGAGATGGTCACTCTATGCAGTTGTCATTTTCCCGTCCAGTGTTCACATCATTTGAATAGCAAATGCACTTGTGCCCATCTCAGCACCCGTGGGCGTCGACCTTAAACTGAGGTGTAGTCAGGTACATAGGCTCATGCTAGCAAAGACAACTGCATTTAGGGTTGCCACCCATCTCTTATAATATGGAACGCAGCAGTTTATTTTACAGTGCGGGAAATATTATAAGGGATGGGTGGCAATCCTACTTGCACTGCACCTGACGCTGCTTCGTGCTGGATGCAAAATATGGCCTTTAATGTTCATGAGTCTTTATCCAGGAGCTCGAGTTAAGCCTGAAGTCAATTAGCGACAAATTGCAAGTCAGGTCAGAAGTCTGTTAATGGGAAACTTCAGTATAACTCTGTCAGGGTCAGCGTCCTTCTGACCCCACCGTCTGTGGCCTTTCCCCATTTGGCCAGCAGTCATTGCTGGTCATTCTGCCTTTCCCCCTTTCTGTCATATAGTTCCTCTCTGTCCTATGTGTTCAGTCCCAGTTTGGAAAGCAGGTGTTGCTGGCCATCCTGTTCCGTCCTCTTTCACTAAGCCCCTAGTGTGTCTTCCTTGCATCCTGGACAGCTGTTTATCTCAGTAGGTTGAATGAGTGTTTTGGAGACTGGTTAACTCTTTAGTTGTGAGTTTGAAGCTGGCCTCCAGCCATCATCATCTGTTTATTTATATTTATTTATTTAGTTTTGTAAGAACATTTTGTAAGAAATTTACAAATGAGAGGAGGGCATTCAGCCCATCAAGATTGTTTGGGGAGAACTCCATTAATAGCTCAGAGTTGTTAAAATCTTATCTAGCTCTGATTTAAAGGAATCCAAGGTTTTAGCTTGTACTACTCTAACAGGAAGACTATTCCATACTCTAAGTACACTTTACACTCTAACTTGTGTAAAGAAGTGCTTCCTCAAATCCAGTTTAAAATGTTCCCCAGTGTTTCTTGTGTTCTTTTCTGTTTTCCCGGTAACAGGTTGCCCTGCTGTTTTCCTGTTCAATCCTGGTCTTGTTTGTATTATTTGTTTCTGTAAATCATCCTAGTGTATTCCCAGAGTGTTGGCTAGTGTTTGCTAGTTTTAGTGTTTGTAGTATTCCGTCGTTCTGTACTTCTTAATTGTTCTACTTGTTGCTCATTGTCCTGCTCCTTTTGTGATTGGTTTATTTGATTACGATTTACACCTGCCCTTTGTTTGCCCTGAGTTTCTGTGTGTATTTAAGTGCCTGTATTAGTTCTGTTCTTTGATAGCTCATTGTAGTTTTATGTGGTTGTGATTACTTCCTGTGTTTGTTGTGCTGTTCTGGTGCGCAGTCCTCCAGGGTGTTTGCTATATTTCTTCTATATTCTTATTTCTTGCTATATTCTTATTTCTCCCATTTTGTTTTGACCCCTTGCAGTCCATTTACTTTGTGCCTTCCTCATTGTATTCTGTTCAATTAATATATCTCTTTTGTCACAGAGTCGCAAGTGGATTGTTACCCCTTTTTCCTGCCTGCACCATGATACTCAAGTATGAGTCACCAACACGAGTGCCCATCTCTGACTATTAGCACCTGACATCTAGCTTACAGAATAGCATATAAATAGTCAACAGATATTTACACATTGTTCAGTGAAGAAAAGAACACAAACACCCCCCATTCCCATAACACTTTGCCAAAAAAGCAGTAAAAATCCCCATATACTAAAGGACAGCAGAGCAAAATCTACACCAACTAACCTAGGCTAAAAAACACTCAGAGAAGTAGCTGATCTCTGTGGCACAAGGAAACAGAACAATGTAGTCAGGAAAAACCCACTTAAAATGACAATATATTATAGGTAAAGAGAACAACTGTCTCTGGAAAGTCCTCTAAGTTACTGGGAAAAAAACTTATATATTTATATATACAGTATATGGCCTATATTAAGTTTTGGAAGGCCCAGCCAGTCTGACCTCTGACAAGCCTGCAATGTTCCACCCAGTGTCCTAAGACAAAGGTCCAAATCAAGACTGGACCCAAATCACTCGATCACTACATCAAAAGGGACACCTCACCTCCACTGGGCAGCCAGAACCCTGCAGCCAAAGTCCAGTGACAAGGCCTGGCTGCGTCAAGACACAGATGCATCCTACACTCGCTAACTCACACCAACACAGGAGGTATTACCTCAGACTAACATTTAGGACACCTACACCCATGTTTGGTCTCGTTTGAATGGTCACAGTACGACGGGCACAATACTCTCAATCTTAAAGCAGTATGTTCTCCCAGCAGAGAAATATGGAGAGTAAGACTAAACTCATCAAAGTGGAGGATCTTATTGCCTGGTAGAACAAAGGAATTCCCACATTCCTGCTCAAGCAATTCAATTGGCTGAGTGTCTGAGAATTGATAAGATCAGCAGTTCTCCAGGACACACACACAAGATCAAAACAGTCTCTAAAATAATCAATCACAATATTTGGTCAGGAAATTTAGTCTTCAAAGACATTCTGTCATTTGGTTTGGAATACTTAAGGAAGAGCTCCAGAGTAGCACGGGGAGACACTCTGTAATCAGAGCTCCCACATGGTACTGCGTGAATCTACGTCTGTAATCAGATATTTTCTGCAGTTACTCTGTGCCAACTCAGCTGAGGTATGTAATTGTTTTGATTTGATGGTATAGTTTAGGAATTTGTGGGCACATGTTACAATTATATGTTATATTTGGTTAAATTGATGTGTCTTGTATTAATTGTGAAGGAACTGTGTTTTGATTACTTCTTGGCTGTCTGACTTTGCTAACCACTGTGTGTTTCTGGTAGATTGGGGTTATTTCCCCAGTCAGAGTCAAACTGCCAATTGGCTCAGGTATATTAGCTTCATTACATCTAACACTCTCTTGCAGCTTCTGACTCGACACCGTTTCTCCAGGACCCAATGTGACTGCCCAAGCTGAATTACGGTGAATATCGGGCCAGCCTCTGAGGCGCGCCCACGCTGAGTTACGGTAAAAAGACTGGACCAGCCTCTGAGGCGCGCCCACGCTTAGTTACGGTAAAAAGACCGGCCCAGCCTTTGAGGTGCGCACACGCTGGGTTACGGCAAAGATCTTTAAAACCACTGTTTTATTATTGGCTGATTGAGAGGTCATCCCAAAAACCCATACCGGCCCTCCATGGAACAGGTTCCCCATCCCTGCTATATTTGTTACTATAATGTAAGGAATCCACTTGCAGAGTCTAATTTCAGCAAAATGGTGGTTTATTGAACAGTAAAAATAATATAATGTAATACAGTGTAGACATACACTGGGTACTGAAATTAAGGACAAATTAAGGACAGTTCTTTGCCCCAAAAGACCCTCTCCAACAAGGTGCTGTGTGTAGGTGTTGTGAGTGAATTTGCATATAAAGGGTGACCTCCTGGACTGTGAGGAGCCTGGGGCAGGGATGGGGCAGGACAGGATGGAGACTTTCTGACAATTGTAAATCAATTACTTCTTTATCACCCTAGTGGTGCAGAATGAAATCCCCATTCTCTCCCTGACTTCCCCCATGATCATAAATTGCCAACACTGTCTGTATTCAAATGATCAACCAAGAACATTGGGACATCTTTACTACTTTTCCTTACACTAAGTATTTGTGTCCTGTCAAGTGAAGTGTTACCAGTGAAGTGTGTGCCATTTGGGGCAAAACTTTGATTGTGGTAGATGTTTATGAGTTTTGAATGCAGCGTTTCATTTTACAGGACTTATGAGGTGTTTTGCCCTTTGGGTGTGTGACTTTGTGATTTGTGTTACGTATTCTGAGAGATTGAGCCCTCTTTTCAAAATCATGCATGGGCAGTTATAAAATTAGTCATAAAATAAACTGTAAATCCATTGCAAAATAATTTTGTAAGTTGCAATAGGAAAGCCGTTAGAACAACCTTTATTGTTAGGAATCAAACCAACACCCCTAGTGAGGATTAGGAATCGCACGCACACATGGGAGCATGGAAGTAAATGCAAACACTCAGGAATGAACAGGGAGATACTGAAATGCTCATTGAGATCACTCCTCACAGTGAATTGTGGGGAATTGACCAAGCTTTAAGCATGGGGTAGTTACTTAAGTGGAAATGAATTGCAGGTGCTTTTGCTCAAGTGAACAGAAGGGGGGGCTTGGATATGGCCACCATCTCAGACCATATCAATGTCACAGGTTATGTTCTCCCTGGATAACAATGGAGAAAACGTCATCTGGAATGCCTTATGTAGGCCTGGATTGCTCTCACATCAGTGTCCCTACAGACCCCATCCATGGCCAGGAGAAGAGGCATGTGGGCATGCGGTTGGCTGTTATAGACCTTCCATTGCTACGCAAAAAATAATTCCTCCACAGGATTCAGAACGGAGGTATAATTTTTTGTTTGGGAACTTAATTTTGCTTCGGGTCATTTGTGATACTCGCTTAGGGCACCCTGTGGGCTCGGACGGGCCCTGAGTAAAATACCCAGTGAAACGACCTTGAAGGGTACCATTTTAACAAGGGTGATTATCCTGTAGCACTGATCCTATCTGATTCATATAATCTCTGCATGTCTGGCAGATTTCTCATCATGGATGACAGCTCATCAACTGAAACTCAACTCCAGGAAAACAGAACTGCTATTCATCCCAGCTGATCCGACCCCACACCAGGATCTTGTGATCTCCCTGGACAACTCTACGATTTGTCCTTCGATTACTGCCTTTAAATTAGTTAAATTAATTAACCTTTCGGGCAATCATGGGCAATCACCTGTCCTTTTCCTCTCACAGTGCTAATCTTTCCTGCTCCTGTCAATTTCTTCTCTTCAACATCAGAAGGGTTCGTCCATTTCCTTCCACACAGACCACTCAGGTACTTGTTAAATCCCTTGTCATCTCGAGACTAGATTACTGTATCTCACTCCTAGGAGGTCTGCCTCTGAGCACCATTCGTCCTTTACAACTGATCCAGAATGCAGCTGACTTGTTTTCAGCCTTCCCAGGTTCTCCCACATCACACCATTGTTACACTCCCAACACTGGGAGGAGGGAGCTGCCCATATCAGATCCATAACACTGATGCTCGTCTACAAAGCCAAACATGGTGCAGCACCCTCCTGCCCAAAGTAACTTATCTCTGCACCACACGCTCTTCAACCCTGCAGCACTGCTCTCCTGGTCCCACCATCTCTCAAGGCACTAGAAAAAAATACATCTAGACTCACCTCTGTTTTGACACCTATGTGATTGAATGAACTTTCCCTAGATGTCCAAACAACTGAGTAATTGGGTGCCTTCAAACAACAACTAAAATCCTACCTCTTTCAGAAGTACCTGGATTACCACTTCCAGGATTATACTCATTATTATAAAAAATATTATTTTAAAAAATTGTATTACTTGCCAACAGAGTTTTTAGAGTGATAGAATTCTTAGCTGGGTTCTGTTGAACCCGTATCAGAGTCTATTCACTGGCAAGACTTCTAAGCACTTATGTGAGTCTAAAGGTGTCTGCCAAATGCATATAAATGTAATGTAAATGTATAGATCACTGATCCTATCTCAACATCATATTTGTTTGACAAAAATGTCAAACAGTAGTTTAGCATAGCTTAACAAGTACTCTGAACATGTTGAGACAATGAGAGGATGTTCTAGAAAACAAGTTTTGCCTCCAAATGTAATTTTCTTTGGGAGGAGATTCAGAAAATGACATTAATTGTCTTTCCAGATAATTTTATAAGCTTCACTTCCGCGCAAATATTGCAGTAAGAAAGTCTTTAGAACAACTCTCATATAATAATTAGCCTGTTCATATGCACACAGCCCTAGGGTCAGGAACCACACCAACATCCCTAATGATTAGAAATTATAGTGATACCCACTGAATTGCAAAGGTGAACAAGTTTTCTATTGTAGCACTGTAGCGGTGAAAACATAATGAGAGCAGACAGGTAGAACATGACTCAAGAACAGGACAAGTTCTTTTATTACATAATCCGTAAAAGGACAGTGGCAAATCAGCAAGCAAGGTGAGACAGAAGAAATGTAGGGGTGGGTGGCACGCATTTCAGTAACACACTAACATATGGTGGGGGCAGTACCCAGACATCAAGGGACATGTGAGGAACAGGTAAGCATGTACACAAGTACAGAGGATGGAGATGTAACAAACACAAGCTTAGCTCACATAAAAGCGGAACTAACAGTAATTAGCTAGTCATAGTGGCACACAATGGGGAATTTAAATGAGATGACACATTACAGCCTAGAGACATGGGCTAGTGCTGCACCGCCTGGAACACTCATCACAATTATCACACAGTTCAGTCCCTACAATATTATTATTACCTTAATCGACACGTAATGTCATCATTAGAAGTAATCCAGCAAACTATGAAGCTTGATGGGCCGAATGGCCTCCTCTCATTTGTAAATTTCTTATGTTCTTATGGTCTTAGTGTAGCTGATAAGACCAACACTGCCTACCAGCTCTGTTATACAAAACTCGCATATGTTGCCAGTCTTGTTGACTCCTTCGGCAGTGGAAAGTAGTTAAATCCTGCCCGAAAAGTCAGAAATGTCGCTGGCTGATGACATGCGTCAATAACCATATTGGTGATGTCACTGCACCATATTACCTAGTGTCAGATGGTGTCAGTCCTTCACATCTGTTTGCTTCTCTCCTGCTCTCTGTGTCTACATACAGAGATGGGCAAAAATACATCAAAATGTATTGGCAGGTTTGTGCATGACGCAAGCAGTCCATGGATATTTGTGAGTGTATCAAAATAAACTACAAAATACAGCCACCAAACAAAGTATCCATCCATTTTATGAAGCCACTTATCCTGTTCAGGGTCGTGAGGGGTCTGGAGCCTATAGGCGCAAGGCAGGGAACCACCCCGCGGGGGGCACCAACCCATCTCAGGGCACTCATCATTCACACCTCTGGGTAATTTGGTAATTTCATTTAACCTCAGCATGTTTTTGGACTGTGGGGGGAAACCGGAGTAGCTGGAGGAAACCCCAGGACAAAATGGGGAGAACATGCAAACTCCACACACAGAACTCTGGAGGAGATTTAAACCCAGGTCCCATAGGGGGAAGGCGACAGTGCTAATCACCGTGCTGCCCACTACAGTATGTTGCATGAATAAACGTGAAACCAAAAAAATCAAATGAATGTCTGAAATATATACTGACTACAGTGAGTCAATTGAAAAGTAAATCAATCAAATGAAAAGTAATAAACTCAGAAAGAGTTTTTTTGTAAAAACTGTTTCCTCTTCTCCACTACAGATGCAAACATATGCAAACAAGTTAGTGTCCCTGTGGCATTTAAATGTGGTTTTACCAAGAAATCTGACCAGGCTGAAAAAACTATAGGCTATAATGCTGTTTATCACTGCAGATATGCATCTATACTTGGTTGAAGAGAAAATGCAATTTAGTTCATTATGATAGTTATGAAATTATTATTATTATTTATTAGGGGTCCAAGTAGCATTCATAAGTCCTACATTCATAAACTTTATATTAAGGTTTTCAGGCACCTGAGCTGCAACAAATCGCTTCTGGCATGAGCACTTCCACCTACAAAAGCTTCTCTCCATTTTGTAAAATATGCAAAACCACTTTTGCATACTAGTCCATGGATTTTTCTCTCAGAAACAAATAACTGCTTTGTTATAATCCTTGGCCTGACTACTTCATTTATCACTTCACACATTTAACAAGTTTTTTAACTGTTTCCTATTTTGTCTTTGTGTGTATGGATTATGTTTATATTACATTGTGGGAACCAAATGTTCCCCACAATGTAATAAAAACCTGTTATTTTGACGTTGAGAGGACCAGTTTTTCAGGTCCCCACAAAGATCTGTGAATGCAATTAAGAAACTAAAAATGCCAAAAGTCTATTTTGTTCAGTTTCTTATGGACAAGGTTGGCGCTGGGTAGGAGTTAAGGTCGTCTTGTTGGGATTAGAGTTCTCCGCATAGATAAGAATGGAGATTCCCCACAAAGGTATAATTACAAACCTGTGTGTGTGTTTTAGTGTCAATTTACGTTAAATGCTACAAAGTACAGATGGATACTAAAAATGGCAGCAACCTTTAAACATTCATTCACGATATCACTCCTGGGATGAGTTCCAAGTTTGGTGCAGATTGACCCATAGGGGGCGCTATAACAAAGAGCTGGCTCTGCAGTCTAAACCTTCAGTGATTGACAAGTGAAATTTGTGGGTACTCTTCATGACACTGGGGTCACATACAAAAATTGAGCTCCCAATGGATCCTTCACAGTCCAACACATCCCAAGATTTTTAGAAGGATGCCTTTTACAAAGGCCACATAGGCCACATCCTTCGAAGGATGCAGCCCCTGAATTGGGACACATATAAAATCGCGTCAACCCTGTTCACTCCCATGCACCATTTTTTAACAGCAGTGATGGATCTGCTGAACCATCACCATCCCCACCCAGTAAAAGGCCAGCTTAAAAAGCAGTGATGCTTATGAGGAGCCTGGGAGGATGGAAATGGTAAGAGAACAAAAATATATACAACTGGCTGAAGTGCAAATCCAGCTAACCGTACTCCAGCAGCAAGAGACAACAACTAGGATTTGGCTTCTTAAACAAAAAATAGCTGATATGAGACTGTTCGTTCTTAAAATTTTTTTTTAAATTTTTCTTTTAGCGATTTATTTTTTTCATAAGCATTACACTTTAAAAGTATCATAATAGACTTTATTTGTAAAGTTTTTCTTATTTCAGGCAAGAACTCAAATTTGAACCTTTTTTGGTAGAAACTGAACTCTTCAGATACCCAAAATACACCCCCGTTTTGAAATCTATATTGCCATGAAATGGACAAATGTCAACTTATATGGTTAAATGACATTGTTAATTAAACTACTTCAAAAGAAAAGTGTTCATATTCTCTAACTGCAACTACATACTAAATACTGTACATTGGTTTTTAGGACAGAAAGAATATGACGGCAACATGCGATTTGCTTTTTTGTTTTGATAAAAATAAATTCACAACAGCATACACCAGTCATGTTCTGATTACTTCCAAGTTAGCTTTTATGTAATTTCTACATGAAATTTGCTGTTTATCCACCCAAATCCACTGCGCTACATAGTATCAACATAATCCTCTTTGGTATTAAATTAATCTATATTTTAGCCCAGGGTTTTGAAAAACCTTAATCCTGATTCAATGTTGGATTGGATTACAGAATACAAGTCGAAATGATCAATATCAGAAATGTGGAGATTTGTTTTCTGATTTGATTTTAGACCTTGCATTTAGCAAGCAAGCCCACTCTTTCTATTATGTTGGCAGGCCGGGGGGTTGGGCACCCAGTTGAACTTGGACTCCCAGTTCCTCCCCTCTGTTTTCATCTGTCTTTCTTTTTCTTTCTTTCTTCATCTTCCCTTTCTATGTTTTTGCATTATTCTGTTTTACTGATGTTGTAATGTAGCACAACACAGCCATGTAACGCGCCTTGGGGCAATTCTGCTATGAAAGGTGCTATATAAAAATAAATTGAATTGAATTATTTTTGGAAAAACTGGCCCCTGATGTATGACACCTATTATCAGGTTAAATGCAGACATACAGGGTGTTTTAAAAAGAAATGCAAAACAAGTTGATGCACCCTTTTAAAACATGTCACACATATTGTTTTTATTCTCGCAAAACCTGCATATCTTGAATGCTTTGTTTGATAGCACAGGCCTGCGATGGAAAATTTCTTTCCAAAGTTTTCATTGATCCTTATGTTTTTCGGGGGGCTGAATCCAAAAATGACATTTTTCCACATCACGTAAGGTTTTACCACAAATCAGCATATTCTACTTGGCTATTTGTTTTATTCCCTGATGGGGGAATATTTAGGACCTTAGTATTTGAGAATTCGAGCTGATTCAACTTTTGTCAAAGTTGAAATACAAGGACCATGAATAGACTATATGCAGGGATTTAAAAGTCCTATCTATGCTTTTGGGACAGCAAGGAGGATACACTAGGCTTGCCACGATAGACGGTGTTGACGGTGTTACCGGTTTTAAGAGGCAACACCGGTGACATCACTTTTCCACCGTGATACCGTCCCCACATTTATTTATATTTTTTAAAGACTGCTGACTTGTCATTTTTGTAGCCTAATGTCATTTTGGAAGTTTTTCTTTTATATTCGTTTCTTG
>JAOYFF010000047.1:18007766-18028273 GCA_025773925.1 Cryptomyrus ogoouensis | reverse complement strand
AATTTGAAAAAATCTAAATTGTAAGATGTCTTATTTCCTCCAAAGACAAATAACCTATAATTGAAGGACACTTTTTTTCCTTGGGTCTCAGGAGGATATATTAAAATCATCTATGAAAGGACATTGCTGTTAAGGAGAGGAAGAAAAGCAGTGTAATGTATTCATTAAGCAACGAACTTAATATACCCATTGTGCTGTCCAAAAATGAATAGCAAAAGGAGAAAGGTTGTGAGAGCCACTTTCTCTAGGTTTATGGTCTATCATGTTCCCAGGCCTTACTGCTTATAAAACTGTCTTTGAACTTCTGCCAAAAGCAATCCATATAACAAGGAGTGGTCCTTGCACCCTAATCTCTAACACCTTTCAGCAACTGCAATGGGAAGTTGATTCCATAGCATTTCTGAAGAACAATTAAAGGACACTTACAGAATATTCTTACTTAGGTTCTTTATACTTTGGAGTAATGAGTCACATAATCATGATAGATAGATAGATAGATAGGCTCAGTATTTCTGGGTTTGATGAGTCTGCTTGATTCATATTGTATGTTTTGGATTCATTATATACATAAACTGCTGGTAAATAATATTTTATTGTTCTGGGCCTGTTCAGACCAGCCTTTTGTGCCTCACCTGGTTTGGTCATCTAATACCTTTGGTATGCATCACTGTTGATAGCATGAATGCACTCTCACGGCACTCACCGTGTTCCTCATGTTTTGTGGTTTTGCATAAGAAACTTTATTTACCAATCTAGACAGATCTACGTCTTCAGTGGAATTTTTGATGTTTAACAAAGTACATGTAACTTCTTGCAACTCAGAAGATTATCCATCATAACAACTTTTGTAGTTATCAGACTCCTCAGATTGTTTATTTTCACCTGGTATGTAACTACATCTACGACCAAAAGATACATCAACCTCTTTTAGGTAAATCATTAACAGTGAATTTATAAGATAAGAGTAGAATCAGATTCCCTGTGTAGGCCTTTAGAAGTTCAGGGTAAAATTTCCAGGACTGTAAAAGGGAACATAACATAGTATAACTGTGACCCTCATGGTAAAAATCTTGTGCTGCTCCTGTATTTACTGCAAAAAGGAGAAAAAAAGTAAACTCTGTAATAATGATTGGTGTCTTCAATTGAAAGTTTGAAATGTCACGATGAAACAGGGTTGTAGGGTTCACTGAGATGTATGGGAGTCTGTAGGATAATAAACCTTATAAAATATCATGGCTATGCTGTGCAACACTGTCAAATAAACAAACTATCATGAAATGTTCATGCAGTGCTGTTGGTTCATAGCTAAATCTGTCTTGTCAATATATATATATAACGGAGCTATGGATCACTGCTGCGCTTTCTCAGTCTGTTTGTGGATTCCATTGTCCTTCTGTTCCTTGCGTATGGTCGCTCATATCACCCAAATAAATGGCAAAGTCACACTTGGCCTAAGCTACTTATTTGTAGCTTCTGATTCTCATTTAGATTCTTATTCATAGTGTCTTATTCCATGGCTTAAATTATTCCCAGCTTCCTTAGAGGGGAATGTTCACAGTGGCACATGGTGCAAAGTTTATAGTTAGGACATTCTGAAAATACGAAATAAAAAATATTAATAGAATTTTGAAGCGGTAGCATACATATTTATGCAGGTATGCCATTGTAAGGAAACACTGAAATTAGCCTGGCCCAGAAAATTAAAAGACAAAAAGTTTTTTTATTTTTCACATGTGACACACACGAGTGGAAATGCAAATGGTGTCATTTCATTTTAACTTTCATTTTGGCAGGAATTTTCAGATAGACTTAAACTAAAAGGCAATTTTATGATTTTCATGTTATTTTTTGCAGAAAATGCTTCCCATAATTTTAGACCCATCAACTTATTTACACAGCCTGTTTTTAGGCTGTGAGATGAAAGCACAGAATCTGGAAGAAATCCACACAGTCATGTGACAAAGCTGGAAGTGTGAAGCACATAGAAATAGTACCAGAGCTAAAAGAATAAGCAAAATGAACCCATCTATTTTTGTGGGTGTAAATACATATGTGGTGTATTTATGCTTTTCACCTAGATTTGGTTACATAGTGATGGTCTAAAATCCCATTCCTATTCCAGTACAGGGTCATGGTGAACCTAGAGCTTATCCCAGAAATCATAGGGTAAAGCAGAAGACATCCAGGACATGATGCCAGTCCATTGTAGAGCGCACAGTCTGGGCAATTCAGAGGCACGGAGTCACCTAGGTGCATGTTATTGGACCACAGGTCAGCCACCATAAGCCACCAAAAACATTAAATTAAATTTTAAGCTACTCTAGTGACCTCTAATGGGCCATGCTGGTACTTCTGTTTAGTACCCATCAGATGTGGTATTTTATGTTCATTTTATGGAGATGTAGCCAGATGTTTGCTGTTTAGATACAAACAAGTCACTGGTTCATATAAGACTTGTAATACAACTACACCTGCCTTTTAAGTGCATTTAAATATAAAGCAACATTTACCTCACAGATAGAAATTAACATTTTGTTAATGAATAAGCAACACAGATTGTTGAAGATGTAAATATCAAATATCTTATATATTTGTGTTAATCACAACATGACAAATATATGTTTAATCTTTAAAGCACCTTAGTTTATTTACATTATCATAATCAAAAATACACAATATTTTTGAACATGCTTTGTCATATCTCTTGATGAGTAGGTACACCTGCAATTTTGATTACATTTATTGCCCTAAATACATTTAACTAGGTAAAGCAGAAATCGCTTTGTTGAAAGAATAATATTGAAAAGTTTCCTCTTGCATCCTGTTTAAAAATATGACCATATTAGTAAAACATGCCAAGCAAAAATATATATTTAATATTTTATCAAAATATTATGACAATTTAAATAGAACATGATGATTTACAAAAGTCAAGTTCAAAGAAAAAGAGAAAATTAAGAGGAAAAAAGACATTGAGAAAATAAAGACTGGCTAACACTGGGCAAAATGGCAAAGCTATAAGACCTTTTTGGACTGTAATATTCAAGTAGGTGAACTACGTTTGCAAAATAAAATCCTACATTTCCATTTTAGTCACTGGGTAGCTGGATGTTTATTTATTTATTTTTAGAAAAAAAGTTAATAAGAATGCACACCTAACCATGTTTAAAACAAGACAGATTTTGATACTAAAAGATGTAACAGACGCCTTCAAACGTTTATTAACACTATAGCCTTCTATGGAGCTGAATAAGGTGGAACCAAATCACATTTTAGGTGGAGTATCTTGACCACAGACAGCACAGCAGGGCTGTTCTTGGCACTTCTGGGCAAAAACAACTGGAGCAATCATCTGGTCATGTTTGTTACAGTCTTCAGCCGTCGCATTACCCACTGCCCTCATGATAAAATGATTTTGTTGGGTGACCAAAGAATTGGTATTTCTAGAAGCAAATCATAAAATAAAAATAGCAGTAAACTGAGTAATGGCGGTTGACAAGGGACCTTGACTAGAGGTGATTTGATATGTCTGGTCTGTGGAGTAGACTGAGATGTGTGACAGCCACAATGCATAGGGGATATCTACTCATAACACGAACATCACAAGCTGGATAATAAGCCCAGTAAAATATGACTGGTATGTTTTGTGGCGGTTCTTTATCAGGCATCGCAACATCACACTCCCTCTGTAACCGAATCTTTTCATGCATGTCAAATACTATGTTAGTTCATGGCCAAATATGTTAAGCCTCTAAATATGTGTAAACAATGTTTCCATTTACAGAGTTGTTACTTAACCCAATAGTATAAATATCAAGCAAGTAAACAAATGGTCGAATACTTGCAAAACTCTATTAAATAATGGTTAACTGTTGTCAGGCTTTAGTGTAAACCACCAAGGAAACATGTCAGCTATGGCAAAGTCATATTCCATTCCAATGGACCACTATTCAGCAGTGTTATTCATCAGTGTTATTCATCAGTGTTATTCAGCAGAAGAAAATCTATAGGGACTCAAGAGAAATAAGTGACACAGGGACCTTAATTATCTTATCAATAAATGAATTGCATGCACATTTATTATTACTAAAGAGTTTTTATTCTGTATTTTTTTACAAATAGGTAAAACATATATATTTATGGGCCCCAAGCAGTAAGACACATGAGCTGAAAGAGATAACCAGATAAATGTTAAGCCTCAAATAAATTTTTGGGTATTTATTTATGAATCACCTCTAGCTGGATAGGGATAAACACATTACATTAGAGCTAATTAGTGTGTATTTAATCCAGCTGCACTGTACATTTTGGACACCAACAGGAAGAAGAACAAAGTACTCCAACCTCCACACTTGAGTTCAGAGACTTCCTGCTGTACTTACTGTATAAGCTGTAGTGAAGAGGTGTGAAAACTGCTTCCAGAAAATGCTGGACTCTCTCTCTCTCTCTCTCTCTCTCTCTCTCTCTCTCTCATATATATATGAGAATTAAGTGTTGATTTAAAGGGTGATAATACAGTTCAAACAGGCACAAAAAAGGGTAACTCTAAATACTCATGGCAGTGTTGCATGTCAGGGAAAGCCTTCAGGAGGTTGCATCTTGCAGTATTTTCCCAACAGTGTTAAGCTTTAAGTCTGAACTGCTTTGCAGATTTTTTTTGCTAACTTTGCTCTATCATAACTTTACTGAATAAAGCAAAAAGATCAGATGTACAAATTCAGAAACATAAAGCAATATATTATGGATCTGTATCACACTACTGCTCCTGCATCTAACTTGGTTAAGTATATAGACTACTTCCATTACATAACTCAAAAACAGAAGACAAAATATTCAAATACAAATAAAATAATGAAATGCAGACAATAAACTCAGTACAATTACTACAATTTATAAAATAGTATTAACCAGTGTTTAACACCCAACCAAAGTTAGCTGCATTAAGAAATAAAATGACAAAATAAAAATTAAATGCAATAAGCAGTATGGTGGTTTCACTGAATGTGCTTACATAATAGATAAAATTGTATCTAAAAAGAATTATTCAAATTTATCCCACAATGCAAAAATAGGAAAGCAAAATGAGAAGGCTTTAAACTTTGAATATTTGTACAAAATGAACCAGGGACTATGTCATATTAAAGCCAAGAATGATATAATATTTACTCAACACTGCAATTTCCCAATATAACAATATGCAGAGCAGAATATATAGGTATTTACCTAAAAAATTATGCAACTGATGAGTGCATCGGTAATACTGGAATCAGTGTTCCTTGTTGCTCTGAGCTGCAGTTCCTATTCAGTGCAAGTAACAAAATGGCATTTGTTAGATCATCCAGGTTTAGCCCACTGTGAGGCCCATAATCATACCGGCGACCATAACTAGTGGAGCTATAAGGGGAAGAGAAATTCATTGAGAAACCAGAACCTGTTGCATCAAAACTACCTCGCCTAGAGCCTGACCTGGAACCAGTCCTGGATCCTGAGCGGGAGCCAGAAGCTGACCCTGAAGCACTAATGCTGTATGGACTATATAAGCCTTTGCTTGACTGTGAGGAGGCCTCAAGCAGACGCAGGCCAGTACCTTCCTCAATCATGCTTCGATCCATTGCATCTTTGTAGGATATTTTCAATTTTGTTTTGGGACAGGTCAGATATTTGGAGTAAGCACTGACATCTCTTAGTTTCTGTGCGGTACGTGGGTCCAGGGTACCCTTCGTAATAGCATCATCCAATGAGACTCTGCCAGTTACATCTGGCTCAATCAATCCACCAGTAAGGTACTGTACTTCCAAGAATCGCTGACCTGCTTCATAGTAAAGCCAGCCCTTCTTCAAAGCTTGAGCAGCAGACATTTTTGTTTTGGTTCTGGGATCTTCAAAACCATTGAAGGCTTTTTGGGCTAGGTTGATACGGTCAACCATAATTTTGTCAACAAGTCCTTTGTTCACAGCATCAATGACTGAGAACTTCTGCCCAGTGTTGGGGTCAATGATGCCACCTGTGCAAGCCTGGGCTTCAAGCAGCCTTTGACCAGTGATGTTGTCTACAAGGTTTCGATGCATAGCCTCAGTGACAGAAACCTTTTCCAAAGTCTCTGTATCCAAGATTCCAGCGACAGGCCCAGATTCTTCAGTAGGGTCATTCCAAGTAGGTGCAGGAGATCTGACAGGCGGGACAGGGCTCATGGAGTAAGATGAAGTTGATCCAAAAGATGAGGAGCGGGAACGGAAGCCACTTACGTTTCCAGATAACATGTCAGCAAATTCTGTGATTGATAAAGCCCCAGTCCGGTACTGATCCAATGACGACTGATCAATAAGGCCTCGTGAAATTGCATCATCTATGTCATACTGCCGTCCAGACCGACGGTCAATAATCATAGATTTTACAACACCATCAGAGGATGAGATAGTAATTTCTTCCCATTCACATTCTTGCTCTGCTAATTCCATGTAGGTTTGATGGTCAATGAGCCCTTTGCGATATGCCTCATACACTGACATTTCTTTGCCTGTCTCTGGATCCACAATAACTACTCTACGTTTGCGGACAGAGGACTTGGAAGAAGTTTTTCTTTCGCGCTTCTTCTCCTTCAGAGGCAGTAGAGCAAGGCCAGTGTCTGGGTCTGTCATACACCTCTCCATCAACTGCAGATAAGTCAAATTCTCCTCTGTGTTTGGATCGAAAAAACCTTTAGTGTCATCAGATGGGTCTGTGAGAATGCTATTCATCTCTTCATCAAAGAGGCCTCTTTTGTAGGCCATTTCTACTGGCAACCGATGACTTTCCTCCGGGTCAATGATTCCCCCTGTGGCAATCTGGGCTTCCAGCAAACGAACACCATGGTCTTTCAAAATGAGATTCTTTTTCATGGCTTGGAACAGTGAAATGGTTTTGCCTGAATATGGATCTCTGTAGCCAGTTACAGCACGTTCAGCCGAAAGGAGCTTGTCTTTGAACTCAGGCCCCACAATTCCTAATTTAACAGCATCATTTACTGTCAGCTTCTGGTTCTTTATTGGATCAATTACATATCCTGTTGCAGCTTGAGCCTCAAGCAATTCAAAAGCAGTCCCTGGTCTGATCATGTTCTTCTTCATGGCTTGGTAAATTGAGAGACACTCTTTACTGGACTCTACAAATACCCCAGCAATACAACTTGTACCCTCAAGATACTTCTGGAGTCGTTTGGTAACTTCTTCTACAGTGATAGCACCTTCATTGAGTTGACTGACAGTCTCCTGGTCTATGATTTGAGAACGTAATAGCTCATCCAATGTGATTTGCTTTCTCAGGCCCTTGAACAACAATTTTCTGTCTGCTAACGACAGCAAATGCAGACCACTTTCTCTATGCACTTTACATTTCTTAAGCAGTTGTGCATAGGACACACTCTCTTCAGTGAGTGGATCGATGTATCCTTTTACATCACCATCGGGATCAGAAATCCTTTCATTTGTTTCCTTGTTGATGTATCCACGCTGTAATGCAATGTCAGTTGGTAGGTGAAAGTTATACTCAGGATCCATAAGACCACCAGTTGCAGCCTGAGCCTCCAGAAGTCTGAGAGCATACTCCTCTGGAATAAGGTCTTTTTTCATGGCCTGGAACAGTGAAATTATTTTCCCACTGTAAGGATCCCGGTAGCCAGTGACAGCTCTCTCGGCTGAAAGAAGTTTATCATGTATCTCTGGGCCCACAACTCCCTTACGGACGGCCTCATCAACCGTTAGCATCTCATCTTTCACTGGATCAATGATGAATCCTGTTGCAGCTTGGGCTTCCAAAAGCCCAATAGCAATATCAGGTTTCATTAAGCCCCTTTTCATGGCTTGGTAAATGCTGATCTTAGCGGAGGAATCACATGCAACACCAGCAATACAACCTGTGCCAAATAAGTACTGTTTTACTGTTTGCATTTCCATGATCTCACGGATAGTCATCTTTCCCTCTTTCAGCATAATGTATGTGTCTGAGTCAATGATGCGAGCACTGTACAGTTCTTCGATGGTAACTCTTCTCCTAATAACGTCACATGATATATTTGCCTCACTTCTTGTAATTATTCTTTGTTCAATTATTTCAATAATTATGATGGTCATTCTTTCTTTTGTAATTTTCCCTGAGCGGTATTCTTCGAGTATCCTGGACCTTTCCTGTTCAGGAACCAGATCTGAATTCATGACTTCCCAAAGGGACATTGACTTTCCACTATGCGGTATGTCAACAAGAGTATTCGCTAAATCCTTCTGGGCTTGTTCTTTGCTAAACTGGTATGTCTTTTTTGCAGCAGTGGAAATCTCAGCCATTGAAAGAGATAAAAAGCACATGCCAGTTTCAGGATCCCTTACTGTCTTTTCTTTCAACTGTTGGTAAGTGGCGCTCTCATTAGTGTTGGGATCAATGAAAGCTCTGGTGTCACCAGATGGTTGAGAGAGACTTTTGGCCAGTTTTTTGCTTATGAAGCCATGCTGACATGCAACATCAATGGGCACACGGTGGCTGTTAATAGGGTCAATTATTCCTCCTGTGGCTATCTGAGCTTCTAAGAGTGGAATGGCATATTCCTTCAGCACAAGATCCTTCTGCATTGCTTGGAATAGGGAGATTTTGTTACCTGTGTATGGGTCTTTATAACCAGTTACTGCCTTTTCAGCTGACAAAAGCTTTTCATGAAGCTCAGGACCAACAACCGCGGACTTAACAGCATCATCAACGGTTAGTTTCTGATTTTTGATCGGATCAATAATGAATCCAGTAGCTGCTTGAGCCTCCAAGAGTGCAAGGCCTATGCTTTGTTTTAGTTGGTTTTTCTTCATGGCTTGGTAAATGCTGACTTTTTCTTTTGAAGGCTCAACATACACACCAGCGATGCTATCAGTTTCCTTCAAATACTTCTTCACAGCATCAACTTCACTGATTTCTTTGGGGTTCATTTTACCATCTTGCAGCTGGTCAAAAGTGTCTTTATCAATAATTTTGGACTCTAATAAGGAGATGGCAGAGACAGGTGACCTTAGGCCATCAAACAAAGCCTCTGATTCTTTCTTAGTTTCTCTTTCATCAATAATAGTAATGACAATCTTAATTATTTTTTCGATAGTTACTTTACCAGCTCTGTATTGCCTGATGAGCTCAAGCCTCTGCTCTTCTGTTATATATTCTGAGTTTATGATCTCCCAGATGGTTACCTTTCTTCCTTTGAAGGGTCCAGACTGTAGCTCCACTAATGTCTGATTCAAAGCGTCTTGTGTCTGCACTTCAGAATAAGCATGTTCTTCTTTTGACTTCATGGCTGCTTCTGACAGTGGTAGCAAAAGAAAACCGGTCTGGTTATCTGTAATGCATGAGTTTTGAAGCTCAAAGTAAGTGACATTTGCCTGTTTGTTAGGATCATAGAAAACTTTAGTCTCATCAGTTGGTGTGCTCAAATACTTGTCCATTTCATCATCAAAACAGCCACGTTTAAAAGCCACGTCAAGGGGGATGTGATAACCCTTGACTGGATCAATAATTCCACCAGTAGCTAATTGTGCCTCAAGCAGACGTACACCCTGGTCTTTGTTTATAAGGTCCTTTTTCATCGCTTCAAACAAGGACACAGTCTTTCCAGTATAAGGGTCTTTGAATCCAGTAACAGCTCTCTCAGCAGACAGCAGCTTTTCATGCAACTCAGGACCAACAAGACCTGATTTAACAGCCTCATCAACAGTGAATTTCTGATTTGAGATTGGGTCTATCATAAATCCAGATCCAGCTTGAGCTTCCAGCAGATTTAATGCAGGCCCAATCCCCAGAATGCCTTTCTTCAAGGCCTGATAGATTGGAATTTTGTCATTAGTTGATTCAATAATTATTCCAGCAATAGAGGTTGTGCCTTTTAATGCTTTTTTAATATGTTCAAGCTCAGAGACTTCTTTAACAGATGTTTCACCATTGTGCAGCTTGTTGTATAAATCTTTGCTGATAAGTTTAGAGTCCAGAAGTTCAGAGATAGGAACAGGAGTTCTAAGACCTTCAAAGGCAATTTCATTCTTTTTCTCTTTGTTCTCAACTACTGTGATAACAATTTTAATAATTTTTTCCACTGTTATTTTTCCAGTCTTGTATTGCCGAATTAGGTCCCTTCTTTGCTCCTCTGTAAAGTATTCAGAGTTGATGATTTCCCAGATGGTCACTGTCTTCCCCTTGAACCTTCCAAATGGAACAGAGACTGTGGCTTTGCTGAATACATCCTTGGTTTCTTCGTCGGTGTAAGTTCTTTCATTTTTTGCTGCCTTTTCTGTAATGGGTAGGAAGAGCAAGCCAGTTTCAGGATCTGATGTGCACTTTTGCATTAGCTGCAAGTATGTGAGGTTCTCTTGAGTGTTTGGATCGAAGAAGCCCTTTGTGTCATCAGTAGGATCTGACAGAATTTTGTTAATCTCTGCATCAAACTGACCTTGCTTATAGGCTGTCTCCACAGATACTCTGTGACTATTGACTGGATCTATAATTCCACCTGTAGCTATTTGAGCTTCAAGAAGTCTGATACCTTGATCTCGTGCAATTAAATCTTTTTGCATTGCTTCAAAAAGTGATATTTTAGAGCCAGTGTAAGGATCTTTGTAACCTGTGGCTGCCCTTTCTGCAGATAACATTTTATTATGCAGTTCAGGACCAATTAAACCCTCTTTTACAGACTCATTAACAGAAAATTTCTGGTTTTTTATTGGATCTATCATGTATCCAGTGGCCGCCTGAGCTTCAAGAAGCAACAAAGCTGTACCAGGTGCCATCTTCTTCTCCTTCATGGCCTGATAGATGCTCAGTTTTTGGTTAGGCTGAATTAAGACACCACCAATGCTGTGTTCTCCTTTCAGACAAACTCTCAGTTTGTCAGTTTTGTTGAGGTCTTGCACAGTTGTTTTGCCTTTCTTCAACTTGTCATACTCTTTTTTGGACAGCAGTCCAATTTCATATAGCCGACTTGCAGGGACCTTCTCCCGAATACCCTGAAATGCCAAATGTGGCTCTTCATTTCTCATCGGATGGCCTGGAACTTCCCCAGAACCATTGAAGACCTTCTTTGTTCCTATCTGTGTTTTTGCAGTCAACTGTTCATCAGGAACCACATCAGTTTGAATCTCAATTTCTTTCGTATTAGATGCTGATGTCTTTTCAACGACCTGCAGCTCCTGCAGTTTCTCACGCAACTTTTTGTTCTCCTCCGCTAGAAGTTTCTCCTGCTCCTGCATTTTCTTTTCAAGTTCCTGCATCTCTTTCTGCTTGTTGCACATCTCATCCTCTGCATCTTTTTGCTTCTTTAGTGCAGCGTCCATGGTGGCCTGCAGCTGTTTTCTCTCTTCCTCCATTTGCTTCCTTTGGCGCTCTTGTTCATCTTTCAGAGCACTGGCCTTTTTAACCTCATCCTCAAACTGTTTCTCCAGCTTCTTCTTCTCATCCTCAATGAGTTTCTCTTTTTCAAGCAGCATTTCCTTTTCTGTTATGAAAGTCTGTTGAAGAATTGTCTTTTCCTGCTTAATTTGTTCCTGTTGAGCATTAGCCATCTATTGTAAAAAGACAAGAAAATAAAAAGACAATTTAGACCCAACTACAAAGATAATGTCACTCACATAAAATGACCAGCATTTTATAATTTACATGAAGCTGTCACATATCTACATTTAATATTTACATTTTCAGTGCAATAGGCATGTTCTTGTATTTAGAATATATTTAAATATGTATATACATTGTGTGGTTATTATTAATGTAGAAACTGGTGCCCATATAATATTAGCAGTGTAATTCAAATAAATACATAAATGTACGCCTAATAAGCTCCGTTAGAGGGTTACATTTTATTAATTCAATGTAGATTTCAATAACATTCCGACATAATACCTCTTTTGACTTATTTTGTAATTCTGCTGCCTCCTTTTTTAATTTCTCCTTCTCTTTTTCAAGATCAGCAATTGCTTTGCGAAGGTCGTCTGCCTCTTTATTGCTCTGTAACCTCTGAACCTCCAATTTCTGCATAGCTGTGAGTTTTTCAGCTGTTGCACTCTCTGTTTCATGGAGACGAGCGCTTATGCTATCAGCTTGTTCCTTAAACTTCCTGGCCTCCTCTTCAGCTTTAGACTGGGCGTCACTAAGCTGAGACACTCTCAGCTTCAATTTCTCTGCCTCAGCAATGATCTCCTGCTGTCTCAGACGCTCTACTTCCAAGGACTTCTGAAAACCTTCCGTCTCCTCTTCCAGGCGCTGCTGCATCTGCTGCTTGTCCTCAAGCAGCTTCTTAGCTTGCTCCTGAGCCAGATCCTTCTGCTTTTGGAGCATATCTGCCTCTTCTCTCAGTTTGTTTGCCTCCTGGATAGCTTGCATTTTCTCCTTGAGCATTTTATCAGCAAGTGCTCTCTCTTGTGTAAGGTCAGACTCTGCAAGCAGCCTCATTTGAGCAGCCTCCTCAGCCTCTAAGCTGAGACGGGCTGCTTCTTCAGCCAGATTCTTCATCTTCTCTGCTTCCTCCTCCAAAAACTTCTGAGTGTTGTCCTTGTCTTTTTTAATTAGCTGCTTGTTCTGTTCTTCAATCTCAAGCTTTTTTTGGAATAGTTGTTCCATCTGCAGCTTGACATTCTGAAGCTCATGCTCTACTTGGGCCTTCTGCTTCATTGCATCACTCACCTCATCCTTGAGGCGCTTTAGCTCCTCATCCAGAAGAGTTTTCTGTTTATCTGTCTCGTCCAGCTGCATCTTCACCTTTGATAATTCCTCTTCAACTTTACCCTTCTGTTTCAGTATCTTTTCAGCAAGCTTTTTGTGCTTTGCCATCTCAGCATCAGCTTGCTGCTTCTGCTGCAGAGCTGCAGCTTCAGCCTCTGCTCGCTTTGAAGCCTCCGTTTCTGCCTCCTTTCTCATCTTTTCCGCACCTTCCTGAGCTTTGGCTTTATTGACAGCTTCCTCCTCGGCAGCTTGCTTCTGGTGTTCCGCATCCTCTGCTTTTTGCCGAAGTAGGGCAGCCTCTTTTTCCGCCTTCTCTTTGGCCTTCTCTGCCTCTTCTGCCAGCTTCCTGGCTTTCTCAAACTCTTCCTTCAGCTTCTCCTGAATGAGTTTATCTTCTTTTTGCTGTACAAGTACATCCTGTACTTTCTGTTCTGCAGCAAAGCATTTTTCTGCAGCTTCTTTGGCGAGAGCAATCTGTTTCTCTGCCTCCTTGTCAGCATTCTCTTTCTGTTTGTTAGCTTCAGAAGCTTTCTTCTTAAGGCGTTCAACTTCCATCTGTGCAGCCTTCCGCTGGTTAGCAGCCTCTTCTTCTGCAGCAGCAATCTTTTTTACTTTTTCCTCTGCCTCCTTTCTCAGTTTTTCCTCCTCCAGGGCTAGCTTGCGAAGCTTCTCTGCTTCTTCTTCTGCCTGTAGCTTACTCCGCTGACTTTCTTCTGCAATGCTTTTCAGTTTGTTCAACTCCTGCTCAAGGTCCGTCTTGCCAGCTGAAGCCTTTTCAAAGTTGATCTTGAGAATGTGTATTTCCTCCTCAACTATTCTCTTCTGGTTCAAGGTTTCTTCTACAATTACCCGCTGCCTTTCTATTTCAGTATCTGAGGATTTTTTGAGTTGGGAAACCTGGTCCTCGATGTCTTTCTTATGTTGCGCTGCTTGATCTTCCAGCATCTTTCTCTGGTACGCTTCATCTTCAGCCTGTCTTCTGAGCCTTTCATTTTCAGACTCCTTCTCCTTGAGAGCAATCTCAGCTTCAGTTTTCAACCGAGTTGCCTCATTAATAGCAGCCAACTTTTCTTTGAGGATCCTCTCAGCTTCGGATCTCTGCCGCGCTGCTTCTTCCTCTGCCACTTGCCTCTGCTTCTTCGCTTCTTCTGCGATCGATCGAAGCTTTGAAGCTTCCTCTGCAAGCTTCTTCATTTTTGCTGCCTCAGTCTCAATAAGTTGCTTGCTCTTTTCAGTGTTAGACAAGGTCTCCTGCTCTGCTTTGGCTTTATGCTCAAGAAGACTGTCCATTTCACAACGCACTTTTGCCAATTCGTCTTCTAGCTGTTTCCTCTGTTGCACCGCTGCATTAACCTCATTTTTCAGGCGGCTGAGCTCATCATCTAGAAGTGACCTCTGCTGCTCGGCATGTTCATAGTCAGCCTTAAGACGGATTAGCTCCTGCTCTGCAGAAAGCTTCTGCTGGGCTGTTTCTTCTGCTATTTTCCTTTGCTTCTCCAGCTCTTGTTCTGCCATCTCCTTCTGCTTCAGGGCAAATTCTTCAGCTTTGGCCCTCTTTTTTGCCTCCCGCTCTGCATCCTCTTTCTGTCTCTCGGCTTCCTCCTGAGCTTGGCTCTTTTTGAGGGCTTCCTCCTCAGCTTGGAGTCTCAGTCGTAGAGCTTCATTAGCCTTCTGTCTCCACTTTTCCAGCTCCTTCTCTGCCATTTCTCTGGCTTTGTCTGCATCCGCCTGCTGTTTCTTAAGCTGCTCGGCTTCTTCTTGCAGCTGCAAAACAGTGCTGTGCTGCTGTTTCAGTGACTCTTCCAGTTCTGTTGTCTTCTCTGCCAGGGATATACGTTTGCTCTCTAATACTGTGGCTGCGCTTTTTTGAGCTACATCATGGGCCACTTGGATTTGTCTCTCCTTTTCTACTTCGGCCTGCTTCATCCTCCTCTCTGCTTCTTCAGCCTGCAGCTTGAACCTCTCCAGGTCCTCCAGGGCTTTCTGCTTCTGTTTGGCAGCTTCCTTCTCAGCTTCCGCTTTGCGCTTCAGCTCCTCTTCCGCTTTACGCTTCATCTGGGACTCCTCACTGACCTGCTTGCGCAGCTTTTCTGCCTCCTCCTGAGTGGTCTTCCTCAGGCGCTCAGCTTCAGTTGCCCGCTCCCTTAGCTCACTGAGTTCTGCCTCGGCCATGGATTTCTGCTTCGTCGTTGTCTCTAGCTGGATCCTGATTAGGTGAATCTCCTCCTCAACCTTGGTTCGGCTCTGCAGGGCCTCCTCCACCTGGTGGCTCTTAGATTTTATCTGCTGCTCTGAGAGGTTTTTGAGCTCATGCAGTTCCTGCTGGATGTTGTGCTTTTGCTTCTCTGCATCCACGGCCACCATTTCCCTTTTGGTGACCTCTTCTTTCATTTTGAGCTTCAGCTCTTCAGCTTCTCGCTCTGCTTTAGCAATAGCTTCTGCGTGAGCCTCCGCTAACTGCTTCTGTTTCTCTAACTCAGCTTGCATCTTTGCAAGTTTCCTCCTCTCTTCCTCTTTAAGTTTCTCGGTAGCTTTCTGTATTAGCAGAAGCAAACAGCAAATAAAAATGTTAATAAAATGGGTTAATTATAAGCTCAATAAATTACAGGTACATGTAGCTACAGGCAACATAAAATATAAGCTATCCTGCACTGGAATATTATCAAAGATGCCATGTGACATTCAGTTAATGCATGGAAAACAGAATGAAACATTACTTATTACACAACACGTTCCACAACACATTAGGGTTTACAATGTGAAGTCTGTTTTACTTTTCTGAGAAAAATCTCCTCTAAGGTACTGTCCTCAATGTGAGCTGTTGTCAAGGATAAATGGCATATATGAAAAGACGCTAATAAAATACACTAATAAAAAGTCAAATTAGTATACATTATAAAGTGTTAAAATTTAGTTTTTCTTTAGTCTTTGTTTTTAAAGAAAATGCTGAATTTAATGACAGGAATTTGAGGTTCTGAGCTAAGACATGATCACCTAGCCAACCCCCAATCCTCTGCCTTAGAAGACACAGCTGAGTGATGCAGCAAAGAGAATAACACGTGGTGGAGGACAACCCAGCTTCACAATCCCATGGCCATGTGTCCTTATTATCAACCAAAGGTGGTAGCTATTCATTAGTATTGGCTCCCCAAGATAGTGTAAACTTGGATTCATTGTGCATTATTGTCAAATATTCACCCTAAAGACATTTATACATCTATGGTTTATGCTTATATTAGGGTGACCAGGTACTCAATGTCAGGGAGGACACTTTGAGCTGGGACAGAATTTGTAAACTACCATTTCAAATAAAAGCACCTGGATTTTATTTACGTTCTTGCTGTGTGCTGGTTGGTCAGTCTCCTGTAATCACGCAAGTGTCACTAACATTAATGTGAACCAGCTGAATGAGTCTTTCAATCAAGGAAACAAACCAGTCAAAGCACAAGAAGAGCTGAACTATTTAGCCAAACAGAGGAGCCTTTTAGTTTTTAAGTAAGTTTTGTAAAACCTGAAGTAGCTCAAAGTGTCCTCCCTGACATGGAGTATCTGGTCACCATATTTTTTTTCAAATATATGTTTTCCTGGTTTGAAAATAGACAACCAGACTGGCTACAATAATGCATGTAACAACAATGTCTGAACCTGACAGACAAACCACATAGCCTCATGAGATGCTGTGCCAAATACAGCAATATAGCACCATGAGGCCGTCTGCGGAATACTACGTGACGGAGCGGATCATGTTGAGGACCCAAAGCAGGGATTGAAGCCCGGTGATGAGGAATGGAGGAGATTGATTCAATAAGAAACTGGTGTTCTGTGGATAATTTACCTCTTTAGCGCCCAAACAAGATTAAAATTCATCATGAAAAAGCACTGGCAAGCATTTTAGGAAAGCAAACAGAAAAAACGGTTAGAAAAGAAACGGGGAAAATATGCTAATAAAAAAATAGTGTCGGCTGGAAAAAGTAATTCAGGAAGACATGACACTCAGTTCTGAAGCAGACTCGGTGTGAGCAGTAACACTGAAATCCTATGTCAGTGGGCCAAACAAATAATACATGTTGTTTTAAAATTGTAGAAAACAAATAGAAGGCTGTGAGCTGTAAAGAAAGCTAATGAGAATTCACAGAGAACACCATTAAACAGGCAGGTAATGGTGTTACTCGGGAAGAACATGGTCCACTGCTTAGATATTCTATATCTAAGTTATAATCTGTCATAAATGAAGGTGTGGACACTGGGAAATCAGGATGGTGAGTTTGCTTCAGGCTGAAAGGATGCTGCCGCACGTGCATCTGCAAAGGCCCAGTGCCCAGTTACGGACTGGCCTGGCATCTCTACACTAACGTATGCAGTGAATGGCAGGCAGATACCACTGACTAAAGCAGAGTGGTGCCAGGATAACGGTAAACGTCTCTTTGGCTATAGGTTAGCGCTGTGCTAACCGTGATGAGACGGGATTAGGGTTTGGACAGGCTTTGTACCTCAGTTCAATCAAACAGAATCAAATACTCATATCTAGGGAAATATATTCTCTGTCAGTTCAGAACCTCTAACAAAATACATTTTATATTCTATTTGTAATCCCTTATTTTAATTGCTCATTTTTAATATGCCATCTAATTATTTAATATAAATACAGTGATAATTTTTCCCAGTCTGTCCACCAGCATTCTGTAATGTATGCATGATAATATATATTGCTATCCCTACATTAAACCATAGGTGTGTGATTCGTTTTACAAGGTTAATGCTACTCTATCCTCCGGGAGTGTGTGTAACTTACCTCCTCATCCTCCAGGCGGCGCTGTGAGCCAATAATGAACTTGATGTACTGGCTGGTCAGAGTCATAAGCTCACTATAGCGAGTCCGCAGTGTAACATACTGAGGATAAAAGCATTAATTAGACTTTGCATCACAAGTATCTAAATAATGAGTATCATCATACCATGTATTAAATCCTAATAGGTACCTTTTTAACCTCTAATTCCAATGAAACATAACACTTACTTCCTGAATGATGTTGTCTGAAGTAGACTCCATTTTGGTTTTCTTCAGGGGAGAAGCCAAGGGCTCAATCAAGGCTTTGTAAGCTATCAGCTGAAGCTCATAATCCTGAATCAACAAGATTTTTGGACTGAGCATTCAAATCAACTCAAAATATCATCGAACAGCTTTCCTCTGTCACACTTAATGGTCCAGCACATTTCATTTTTATTATATGAAAATGCGAAAGCTCAAGTTCCTAGGTTCCGGTACTCAGTGTTCTACGGTGAAAATATTTAATGCATTGACTTCCCACAGTCTGCATGGTTACCTTGATAGCATCAATGTAGGCCTTGGCATGTTTCTGACACTCGTCCACCTTTTCTTTGTTTTTCTCGATTTCTTCCAAGAGTTTCTATGTGGGATGTCATGGATACAATGAACACTTAACTTTAAACAACAGTAATGGGTGAAGAATATCAATCCATCCATTTTCTGTAACCAATGAGCTATGGGCGCAACGCAGGGAATAACCCAGGATGGGGCACCAACCCATCGCAGGGCACATTCACACATCATTCACTCACACACCAGTCACTCACTCACTCACCACTCACACACTAGTCACTCACACATGCACACCTATGGGCAATTTGCCAACTCCAATTAACCACAGCATGTTTTGGGACTGTGGAGGGAACCTGGTGTACTTGGAGAAAACCCTAGGACAACATTAATCATTTCAAACTCCATGTACACACGCAGAAGTCCGGTAGAGGCTTAAATCCTGATCCCAGAGGTGTGAGGCAACAGTGCTAACCACTGCACCACTGTCCCAGCCAGGCTGAATAATGTCTACTAATTAAACATCTGCTCCTTCTATTCATTGAGGAGCAGAGATCACAGAGGGCGTCTCACCTGCTCCTGAGAGAGCTGCTCCCGGAGTGCCTCGCTATTCCCAATGGGCACGGCCTGAATGGCCTCCTGGCGCCGTTTGGCATCGGCGGCCCAGAGCATCAGCGCATCGTAGCTGCCACGGTAGGAGCGCATCTGGCGGTCGAGGTGCTCCAGCTCGTTCAGCCGCAGGTCGATCTGGGCGAAGACGGCCTGCCAGCGCTCCTGCAGGGTGCATGCCTGCTGCCGGTAGCGCTCCAGCTCGGCGTCGTGCTCACTGTGCACCCGCGACATGTGCTCGCTGACCAGCGTGGCCTCACGCAGCTCCGCATCCAGCTGGTCAAACAGAGGCTGCTGTTCCTGTGCCTCGGTCTGCATTTTCTGCATGGACACGGAGGGGGCGGGGCCAGAGGGGTGAAAAATCTGTCATTATTATCAAACAACCTGGAGGAGCGAGGCCACCATGCCCCCCCCCCCCCATGAATATTACTGACTCTAATTTATAACCACATTTATCATTGCTATTATCATTAGTTTATACATACATATAAATAATATAATAAATAATATATAATAATATAAATAATACTATGCAATCATACAATGCAATATGATTTGGTATAACTCTGGTATTTATACAAATTAGGGCTGTCAAAGTTAACGCGATAATAGCGCGTCAACGGGAATTCATTATAACGTGACAAATTTTTTTGATGCCATTAACGCATGTTGAGCCGAATGGCAGCTTGAGAAAAATAATGAACAAAGAAAAAGGTATTTTGAATGGCAGGTTCAGCTTCAAAACTCTGTCAGATGGGTCCATCGACAAGACCAAAGTTATTTGCAGTTACTGTCGATGCGAAATGAGTCACCACCGAAGTACATCTACCATGCAGGCTGTGGCTCTTCTCAGAACGATAGACGCATTTGCATTTTCATGTCTTAACATATTATGATAATACTTTCGTAAATATAAATAATTTATTTATGGGATAATATTATTATTTTTCATTTAGGTATTTCTTTAGCTATATGTGAATGAGGCGGAAATTGTATTTATTTTTTGTAAGTACTTGAAGTTTTGTTTTTGTGTTAAATGCATATATACTGACATTGCATTAAAAAACCATATCTCAAACCCTCTTCTCTATCAATTGGGGCTCTTTGTAAATCTTGGGTCAGACATTTATGATAAAATGGCTTTTTGCTTTAAAAAGGTTGCCGACCTCTGATCTATACTTAGTTATATGACTAAGTAATATGTAATATTTAGCAGATCTGTTGTTGGGCTTGAGTTTTTCTTAAGTGATGAAGGGTTTCTGATGACCTTTGGACAATCTTTGTTGTTGTTTATTGTTGGTAATTGATTTCCAATAACAAATGCATACATTTGCAAAAAGCAATCATGCCTTGCCAGCTCTAATATTGAAGAGAATATTAACACCTGGAAAAAACCCTTAATGGTAAATGTTGAATAAATTCATGATTTAATTTGCGATTAATTTGTGATTAACTATGGACAGTTGTGTGATTAATCACGATTAAATATTTTAATCTATTGACAGCACTACTATAAATACATTTGTAATACAAAAATAAGGATTCAAAGGGTGGAATTGTTCAGATCAGTCAATGCCCAGTTGAACCTAATGGGAACCAATAAAGTAACCAATGGAAAAGACGGTTTAAGAGTCAACCAGTTCTGATAGGACACCAACCACCGGCTTTGTGAAGCCTTGCTTCTCCCTTCATTCATGATGTTTTCACGTACAGTCCATTTTAAATGAACCAAACTCAGTCCTATTAAAGTGGACCAAAAAGTAGACCAACAGAAAAGGGTCTGAGCAAGGGTGTAGGTTTGATTGGTATGGACCAAACCAGCCTTGAGCATCACTGCCCCCTTAGTTAC
>JAOYFF010000047.1:17970132-17980940 GCA_025773925.1 Cryptomyrus ogoouensis | reverse complement strand
TACATTTAGCCAAGACTACCTTAAATCTGGCAAGTTATCTGGCTAAGCAAGTAATCCTGCTTTGTGAAACAGGCCCCAGATTTGCAGCAGAATAAAAAGCTATTGTTAGAAAATGGACAGAATTACAGAAACAGCCTTTGTATATAGGTCTTCATGCACAGTGACTCACACATTTGTCTATTCCCACTAAACCAAGAGACACCTTCATTGACTTGGCCAATCATTCCTAGTCTTTGGAATAATGGATCCCTTCTTCTCTCTCTCTTGTCCGGCACTTTGTCACATCCATTCTATGGTTGTGTAATGATATTGTTTCAGTGTAATGAATAAAAAGAGGTACCATTCTACAGGCCACCAAGTCAAGTTAAATGTCTTCTTATGACTAATTTGCACCGATGTAGTGATGAGATCCATGAGGTTAGTCTCCACCAAAGGGCCTTCACAGAAAGGTGACGGCCATCATAATACAGATGTGCCATAATACAAACCTTGCAGGGAAATCTGTGAAGCATCCTATATAATTTTTCTCCAGCTCAATGCAGACTTAACGATCATGCATTCAGCTCCAGCCTACCAGGGATAATTACATAATACATGAAAATGGTTTAAATTATTCAGTGTGATTCTATACATAGTGGGTGATAAATCCCACATATAAATTGTGGGATTAATATAACCTTAGCTGAAGTGATGTCTGACATGGATTCTTCCTACTTTTATACCACCATAATGAGCACCACAGATTTACAAAGGCTGTGTGTTGAATTCCTACAATGAACCTTGTAATAAAATGGCCTAACCCTTTATCTACCTCTTACATCTTCCAGGACGTCTTTGGTTGGTTACTTTCCATGACTTTGCTTCAGCTGAGGCACAAAAAGTACAGGTTTTTGTTAAAGACAATCACAAGGGCCATAGCTGTGTTACCCTTAAGGTGCCTGGCTCTCCTCTGAGGCAAGGCCGTCTGAACCCTGCTTATCGAACACTGGGCAAAAAAAAACTCATTAGACCAACCCTTTCCATTATGGCAACTTTAGTGTCATAAAACCACCAAGCCAACATTGAATATGGATACCAGGAAAGTACAGTATATTCCAGACAATCAGGCAAGCAAGGTGAAGGTTTTATTTCCATAACAAACCAGCTCCCTGCAAGGCCTATTTTACAACATGCAATTCTGTGCTGAAATTACCTGACACTTAACTGTATCTGTTTGCTTATCTTTTAGTACATTTAACAAAATATTTATTATATGTATTGTTACAGCACAGGCTCCATCTCGAGCAGTAAACAGAGTCTGCACTGTGAATGCCATGTGATTACGGATCATATCGTAATGTGGGGAATCTCGTTTCTGACTGGGCCCTGTGAGCAGTGTGTCATTTCCTGTAAACAGACTCTCCCCACAAAACACCAGACGCATGGCTGAAATCCACCTGGCAGAGACAGGGCATTTTGTTTAAAAATGGGCCTTATATTCACCTGCATAGAGGTGACAGGAGTCACATGGGCTAAGCCACACCCACACACTGCTTCTCCAATGGGAACACTGCCATGAGGTTCCTAAGGGGAAGCTGCCCTGCCCTGAGGGCGGCAGCCATTAGGGGGCTGACAGCGTGGGCAAGCTTCCAGCCTTGTCCACAAACTCCTGTTTCTCATCAGTTTGCTTTATGGGAAAATGTTCTTTATTCTGCCTTACATTGGACTCGAAAACACTTTCGGTTTAACAAAAGCATTATAAAAATAACTTTGTGAGACTAGTTTTGATTGCAATTCATTTCACGCAGGAAGGAAGGGCGTTTAATCGTCATAGGAAAGCATTGTTACATTTATTTCTTCCAACTGCTGATCCTGGTCAGGGTCATGGGCACATTGTTTTCACAGGTTCAGAAAGAAATCCAGTAACTTTATTAATTATATGCATCTCTGTACCAAGAACATGTGCATCACATGTCTAGGAGAAGAAAAAAATGTTTCTTATCAACACAAACTAAAAGGACACATAAATGACCGTCTGGTATTAATTTCATATCTCATTACTGACTATTCAAAGTAGGCACTGGACCACGCAAAACATCTGCTCTAGCAAGAAGTCAAGCATCCTCAGTTATGAAGGACAGACAGCATTGATTCAGTACAATAAAAGCAACATTTCCATCTATTTCCCGAAGAGAGTACCACTCTCCAATTAACCTATAACTGACTGTCTGCATTTCTCTCTGCCACCTATAGGGGGCATTAGATCCCTCTTCACCACATGTCAAAAAATAACCAAAAAGAGATGCTAGGCATGTAGTCGTAGCCCCGCCGACATCACTGCTGGTCACTCTGGTACCTGAATAACCTGAAATGTACTAATGACCTGCACAAGCACCAAAAGTTTACAGGCACAACTGCGTTCAGCAGAGTACAGCGCACCTGGGACTGCATGACCCATATGAGTCTCATTAACCACTGATGTGCAGTGGTGCCTGACCCCATATAAACCAAAATAAACCAAATAATCCTTTCAAAAATCACCTCAGAGAGATTCCACAAAATTCAGAATAGGAAAGGTTGCATCAGTGAGCGAAACCTGTAGTGGCCTGCCGTGTCCCACCCCGCTGAATGAAGCCTGCAGTGGCCTGGCGTGTCCTACCCCACTGAATGAAGCCTGCAGTGACTTGCAGTGTCCCACCCCACTGAATGAAGCCTGCAGTGGCCTGTCATTTTATGCTACATCTTCATTGACAGCACAAGCAAAATTGCTTTAATGGGAATGTTTTTGATTGTGATGTGAGTTTTTCTCAACAAAACAGTCATAAAAACGTCTCCTGTTTGCGAAATTCCAACTGCCTTGGCAATAGATAAAAATAAAGTTTGTGGAGAAATGGGTCCCGGGCAGTTCTTGCCTGCTTAAATTCCAGTGGCCTGTGTTTCCATGGAGATCCACACAGGGGAATTTCACAGGAGCCAGCTCCACTGCACGGGGAAATTTACTGCCCCTTTACAGCTCTGTTTCAAAGGGGGCTCTCCATTAAACTTCACCTCAGCTCTGACCCCGCTTCTGCCATCACCTACTTTCCCTCAGATGCCGCATTTCTGAAAACGCGCCCAGCGTGCAGATCCTCAGCGGCGCCGTCACAGGTGGCGTGGGCACCGGGCCCCGGCTGACAGGGGACACCTACGTAGCAGACTGTCACACAGCACTCTATGTGACGCCAATACACAAAGATAGCCTTGGCTAAAAAAATTAAATGAAAGTAAAGAGAGGGTGGTGAATAACAATTACATTAATCTTTCAGAATATGGGTCAGACAGGCTTGTTTTTAAGGCAGAAAAAGAGGCGCTAAGGAATGTGGCACTGTCCTGCTGCTCTGTAGCTGCAGCAGTAAATGCTCGCATCCCTTATCAACCTGCAACTTTTAAAAAACCACCACCAAGACCCGGAGGCATGATTAATGACCTGTGGCCTGTACTACGAAGCGGGGTTACTGGTTTGTCGGGGTAATTTGTCCGGTTTAAGGTACCACAGTTTAAATGGACTTCATATTCCTTCACTTACATTTGGCCTAGACTACCTTAAATCCGACAAGTTACCCCGATAAGCCAGTAACCCCGCTTCGTAGTACGGGCCCCAGGTCTTCCTCTAAACAGGAGCTGCAAGTTATAGCTAAGATATCCAAGGAATAGAAGGTCATGAAGGCCTGTGTGTGCATCTGGGTCTCAGTTACCCAGAATGCCTTGTGGGAGTGTCCCCAACTATAACACACTATATGATCACCTTCATTTCCCCCTAAAATAAATGTTTTGTAAATACAGTGTCATGTTGTGTGCACTGGTCTGTCACTGGAAAAGCTTCCTTCTACTTTCCTTCTACTTACGTTTCATAAGGGATTCCGGTACCAGGTCCAGCTTTTCTCTCAGGTTTAGCCATTTGACAGCTCATGCTGACACACCCAGTTTGGGATGAGGAGGAAGACAGAGACTAATATACTTAGGTTTCAGTGCTACAAACTAAACAAAACAGGACAGACTTCTGCCCTCACTGTATCCTTTCAGCAGGAATTGACTATGATGTCACAAAGGGAGCATCTCTTTCAGAGTATTTTACGTTCCTGCAGGGAGCAGTGGAACCACAAAGCTGTCACGTGGACTCAGCCTTCGCAGCTGCATTGCAGTGGTCCGACCCGGCAGCAAACGCAGAGAATTTGGCTGAAGAGTAATAAAATGAAGATTGTTCATCAAACTAGGTGAGGCACTACTATAATCCTACTCCACTGATACCAGCAGCATCCTCAGACAACCCAACCCTCTAATCTCTATTTAATGAAAATCCCTAATGTGTTTGCTTCCATTATGAATGGTTTTCTGTTGGAAACACTGCATACATTTTATATCACAACTTCCTTTATGCTACCTTTTCAATAAATGTGGGCAACAAATCAATTTTCCAATTTTGCTGAACTGATCAGCTAATTAACCTTTCTAAAGAAGGACACAGGCTGCTCATTTACATTGAAATGGTTTGAGTCTTGAATCCCATAAATCATGCCTCTGTCCAGCATGGTGATTCTAAAGTCCACAGGCAAAACTCTGGAACAGCACATGAGGAAGGACCCGGCACGGCAGTACAACAGCTGCTGGAGTCCAAATCTAAGTGCCCCAGATATTCAGGTGATTCACATCTCCTTCACATCCCAAAACAGGATTTACGCGCAGAAAACTATGCATCACTGTTAACACTGACCAAAACAGAAACAAATCTGGAATGTAATGGAGGTTAGGCAAACATATTCCTGATGATCAAATCATTAAAAACAGCAATTCCACCCTGAGGAGGCACTTGGATGCCTCATCTTGCAGTTCCTTCCTCTGCAGTGGCCAGTCTATCCCATTTTTCAGCCTGGAACCCAGCCATGACCCCTAGAGCCTGAAACCCAACCCTCTGTATGTGTATCCCAATCCACCACCTTCTGTCTGCTGGATCAATGTTCAGAACTACTGGAACTGGGGAGAATCACCCCACCCCCACCTCACCAGGCATAAGGAACATCCAGACCATCATTTCTGATGAAGAAAGCACACAATGTGCTGAAAGAAAACACCGTTTGATGGCAAAACATTGATTTTTGTAATAATATTTACACATCTACACTCACAGACATTTCCACCGTGCAGATTATCTGTCATCTCCAAGGTCGCACCAGACAGCTCCGTGCACAGAACTCAAATCAAAGTTTCTTGGTTTTATTTTCTTATTTGATATTTGTTTTGGTTTGCTGTTTGACAAGCTCATGTCCGCAGTACTGACTGCACTCCTCGTGAGAGACGCGCGCAGTGGTCCTCGGTCTGAATGCCAAGAGAGGGCCCATCTATACCCGGAGACGCTGAAGTGCTGAAGATGCACAAGCATTTTTTTTTATCTTGTAAACAGAAAGCTTTGGAATTTTCACCTTTTGGACTGAAGATTGCAGCACTACAACATGTAGAGTCATGGATGTTGATAGTGGCACAGAACTTTCCTGGTCTTCAGATAAGTATCTTATCTCTCTGTTCTCCCCCTGCTGAGATAGACTTTTACTGCAGGTTCGAATAGAATGAGGCAAAGAGAAATATTTGCCTACCAGAATCTAAAGTGTCATAAACAACCTTACGTCTGCAAAAAAAACTGAGAAAATAACATACTTCAGTCAATAAAAATGTGCAAAACAATTAATTGGCCCTGTTTCACATGTTCTGCTTTCCATGAAACACGCTGTGTATTTCCAGCGAGATGAGGGGACCTGGAAAAACGCAAGATAAATACCCAGACAGACCAAAACAGCACCCCCTCCCCCCCCCCGCCGCAGGAACACTGCAGCACGTTAGGTAATGATGAGCGGGGCTGGGGCTCAGGCAGATACCCCCCTCCCTCCCATCCGAAAGGCGCTGCACTCTGACACAGCCTGAGCCAAGTGGATGCGATGTCTCCCAGCGGTAAGGAGAGTGAGCGAGGCCTGGGCAGGGCTGGCGTTGCCGCGGCAATGCAGCACTCTGCAGACGAGCCCCGGCTGCCGCAGCCCGCAACCTCCTGCTCTCTGTGACACGGCGGCAGAGCACAGCGAGCACTGGGACAGCTCCGTGACTGACAAGAGCACCACCCTCCTCACCCCGGGACCCCGCCGCATATTACAAACCATATCCGTCCCAAGGAGATGAATGGCAAACGTGCTCGCACTCACTAAACACCGTCCTGTCCTGATGCAGCGCACGGGAAGCGGGCGTACCTTTGAGGGAGGAGATCTCGTTCTGGATGGACCTGTCCGGGTCCATGCTCACGCAGCTCCTGCCTCCTGCAGGTCCCGCACACGAGCTGCAGCGCCGCCGGCTGTCCCGATGAGGCGGAGCGTGCTCCGTTCTCACTGCTCCGCTCTTTAGGGGCAGCTGCTCGGCTGCTCGGCTGCTGACTTTGAGAATCTCCTCTTCCTCTGCCCCTCTCTCTCCCTCCGCCCCCCCTCTCTCTCGCTCTCTGTCACACACCCTCACGCACTGCCTCACTTTTGCTGTGAATGCAGAATGAAAGAGCACAAAACAAGCTCCCCTCCTCTGCCCCCTGCAGGCTCCGGCCCCAGCCAGCCACGAGCCCCCCGCTGGGTCTCCTCCTCGCAGCACCTCGTCAGGGGGGGGCTGTGCCTCAGATGGGACAGCCCAGCTCTGGGTGGGGGAATAGCACGCAGATGCGGGCGATGGGAAGGCGCTCAGCCACACACTCACCTCATCTTCAGAACCCTTCAACACCCTTATTCACTCCTTATTTACTCCTTAGAAGTAAGGAGGGATTGGGTGAGGATCCGATATGTGTGTGACCTGTCTGTTTCTTATATGTATACTTCTGGTCATTTTTAAATCTTTGATCACCAAGTGGTAAAATGTAAATACGTATGGCTAGGGGATATTTCAGGTACTCTTGAATAAAGAGTGCCTGATAGTCCTAACCCTACATCCTAAAGCATGGTAAGGCGGCAAAGATGACAGTGAAAGTCAGGAGCTAAAGTGCCTCTAGACACAGGGGGGGTTCACTCAGCGGCCCCACCCATCAGACACATTAGGGGCGACTATGGAAGGACACCAAGAGTGCCCAAAGACTCTGTGAACTAGCACTGGGTATGAACCGGGAAGCCCAGAGACAGGTGACACTAGGCCTGGGTTGCCCATAAAAGAGGAGAAAGGGGAATGCCTTCAGGGACCCAGACACTAGGGGGAGCCCATGAGTGTGTGTATTTTTTGGGGGTGGGCAGCCATGTCATATCTTTGTCCAGCCCAGCACTACCCAAGCATTTTTTAAATGAAACAAAGGAACTGGAAACACAGGGATTACACACGAGAAAGAGAGAGGGGCGTGGCACACGGGAAGGTCAGGACGATCGGGGCAGGACACATAGTGACAAAGCTTGGGTCAGAGTGCAGGATCAGACATCGATCCAGCATCCCTGGAGCAGACTCCAGGCTGTGAATGCCTCATAATGACATACACCCCAAACAGACCCTGCATTCAGAGAAGTCTTTCTGCACACCACTGTTGCACTGAGATGTTATTTTGGCTTTGATGAGCCGGGCCATACTCCTCTGAACTCTCTCATTAACAAGGTGTTCTCGCCAAAAGAATTGCCAGTGACTGGGTGTTTTTGTTCATCTAGCCTCTAGAAACTGCAGTACATGAAAATTCCAGGAGGGTTACTGAGAAACTGGAACTACCATGTAAGGCACCAACAATCACAGCATGTTTAAAAACTCTTATACAAAGCCTAGCCACACAGTAAGTGAATCCCTTGACCTGTGTGCATGCTGTATATATTCAGCTACAGCCACACGATTCACTGCTAAGAAGAGCAGTCTGCTTGAGTTAATAAGCAGCTGTAACTAAGAGTGACCAGTTTACATCTTACCGGTTAATGGACGGATGATCTTTTGCTGGGCATAACCCTTCATCTAGGTATTTAACAAAGAAAGTTCCTGCAGAGGTACAGTAATGTCACCAGACAGAGATCCTGGGTTCTCCCCACACTGAACATTTTGGCAAGAACGAGGCTTTGCATCAAGACATGCTGACATTAACATGGTCGATGAAACAATAAATATTCACCCATGCTGCTACTGCCCTCCAAGATCGATATCCGTAACTCAATCAGAAAGGTGCGTCACATTTTACAGAAGAAACACGCACATACAGAAACTAACTTAACACTGCAGCAGTTTATATATGTAAATAAAGTACAAATAAATGATTCTACAGAGATACCGAAGACCAGTCTTTTTTTTTATGACTGCTTCATTAAGCCATAACCAATTTGACTTCAGCATTTTATTAACTACCCTACCAATCCTTTTACTCAGACGGAATCAGTATCACCAGCTGTTCCTTCTGAAATAAAACCAATATAGTTCTACAGTATGTAACACACAATAGACTTAAAAAAGAACTTAACTCTACTCTTTTCTTTTATCTTTTGCCTATAACACAAATGATAAATTAAATCAAAAATAGAAAGCAAAATGGTGAACTGTGAACACTAACGTTTAAAATAAAAAAGAAGAAGCTATGCTTAATGGGTTTTCTGGCTTCTAGATTTTTGCTTTTTTCTGGACCTATGCAGAGCCATGTTGGATGTTAAATCCCCTTCTTGCAAAAGTATGTCGAACTTGGCAGCCTTTTTCTGACTGTGATTTCAAATGCAGATTTTTCATTGTCCCTGACAAATCTGGCACCCAGGATATCAGCGGTTTTCATTAAAGAGAGGGGATAAATGGGGAAAAGAAAAGGCAGCTCACATAAAGAGGAAAACAGGAAAACAAGCAGAAAGGGACACATCTGCCTTCCATGTCGCATGGTGTTTAAACAGGCAGGGCCCAGGTCAGATTCAAGCCTAAAGCAGCTTGATTGCTGCCACTCCAGCAGCTGCAAGATCATCACCACCACTGGGGGTCTGCATTTTATGACTCAAAATACATTATACATAGTTTGACAGGTATGAGGACAATAATTACATGTTAAATATCAAACATGATATCTCATTCCATAAAGTTCATACCATGCTTACAATTCTATTTAGTGATGAAAACGTCATTAGTTTGGCTCCTGTTGATTGTCTTTGCTAAAATTTACTGACTTATGTTTACCGTGTGTGACTGACATGGTTGGATTTGGCCATTACAGGGTTATAAATTATCCACAGTATGAACCATATAGCTGGTAATTGCTACAGCCTTTCTTTCTCAGTGCTTTTCCAGACACTCATTTGTGCAGCCCTCCTGTTGCATTATAGTGATTACATCTGAAATGAGAGTGTGCATGAGCTTTCACACTCCATATTTTTGCTCTTACTACAAACCTAACACCACCCAACATGCACTATTCCCTCTAGCATTCTTTGCAGTGTCCACCACATGCAGGCACAAGACAGTACAGACATGCTGAACTGGTCTGAGAAGCCTTTAAGTTGCTACAATGAGCTATCTGCCTCAGGGTTACACGTAAGCAATCAGTCACTCTCTGGGATGGTCAGGTACTCCAACCCAGTCCAGCAGCATCGAAGGATGTCTTTCTGATTCCATGAGAAACACAAATTATATGGCGAGACGCTGATCCGCTCTTGTCTTGGCCGTTCAGGCAAACATTCCACACGTCTGAGGTCACACAGGCATGAGATCTCCAATGAAGCATAGGGCTTATGGGGAAGCTGCCTGCGGCACTTTTGTACATCACAGGCAGAAAGGCTTCATGAGGTCAGGAGTCTGTATCACCCAGAATCTGGCTGGTCAAGGCGAATGAGAACAGTCCTGCTTCTCCTGCAGCTCGACCGGAAGTCGCCCCCATCTGGTCCTCCATGGTGGGTTCAGCAAGTCCTTCCCAGGTGGTGGTGCTCAGACACGAGTCTGTTTCTGCAGTCTCGAATGGCCTGGGATCTAACCACAGGCAACACACAGACCACTAGCAGGGGCTCCACATAAATGCGGGCGTCATTAGAGGGTCCTGTGAAGCTGGATTACGTTAGGCAACAACTTGACCTGTTTTCAAGCTTTTCACCAAATGACTGAACATTAAAAAAAGGTTTTAGGGCTAAGGTTTTGATAAGACTGCCCATCCACCATTGGAAATCCTCTAGCAGTTAAAAAAAAAAAAAAACATGACTTCCCTAAAATTGTCAAAGAAATATCCTCTGCATGGTCACGTCCATAATAATGTTATGAGAGGTGGTTCAGAATCATCTCTGACCTTCAATGTTATCTAGCTAGAATTATGGGAATGTTTGAGAACAAATAATTCAAAACTAAGGATTTATACTAGGGCTGCACAATATCATCGTCAGCATCATCATCGCAAGGTGTGCATGTGCAATAATCACATCACAGGACGTGCAAAGTAAGGCAAATTGAATCAAACACGTCGTAACTTTTTGCTGCTTGATACAAAAGGAAAACTGACACTGTTCTCATTTTCCATGATAATCTACAAGAGAAGTGTGTGATATAACTGACTGCGATGGTTTTTGGATAGTTTGTTGTTAGTGAGTTGTTAGTACTGTATGGCTGGGGATTGTGCAATAATATTATTGATATTCCATATCATGAACATGCAATTTCACATTACTGGGCATACCTTCATAAGTACAAGGTTTTTTCAAAACAACGTTATCTTGTAATGCAGTTCTGTTTTTTGGAATGTTGGTGATAAGATTCACTGAGCATTTGGGGCGGGGGGGGGGGGGGGGGGGGGAGAAATCTTGAGCAACTCCTTCTTTGGAGATTTCAGTGGAAGTGTGTGTGTGTGTGTGTGTGTGTGTGTCTGG
>JAOYFF010000047.1:17954272-17967865 GCA_025773925.1 Cryptomyrus ogoouensis | reverse complement strand
TCCTTAAATTTAATGATCAAATTATTTCCTCATTCATTTGGGGAGGCAAAAAATTCGCAAATCATTAACACATAAATGTAGGCTTAGTGGAAGCCTCTCTTTATCCAATTTGATGTTCTATAATTGGGCAGCCAACATTCAAAAGTACATCGATTGGCTGAGTGAAACTCATGCAGGGTGGTGCTGACTGGAACCTCAGTCATGTTCTTCTACCCCCCTCCCTGCATTATTATTGTCGCCTCTTCCTGTATCCCTCTCACAGTACACAGATAATCCTGTTCAGTTTGCCTCTCTTGAAATATGGTATCAATCTTGGCATCATTTCAAGTTTGTTTCTGCCTCTGCTCTGACCTCATTAGGTAATAATTATCTTTCTCATCCTTCACGTTTAAACTCAACATTCCATATATGGGGTAAAAAGGGCATTCAAAGTTTAATATGATAATATGTTTGTATACCTTTGTGATGTTCTTTGTTTAGCTAGTACAACCCTGTATGTTGCTATTTAACAATAACATGATAAAGGGGAAAAAATTATAAAATGAAATTCCATTTTCATGATTTCTTTCCAAAGGAGACGATCTCACATGCACCTTGATTAGAGAACTGCCCTGAGGAAATCATAAACTACAGTGAGATTTCTGTATTTCTGCTCTTTTTCTCTCAATCTCATGACTGGTAGAGCACAGTGGAGAGACTAACTGCTTAAGCTCACACTTCCCATAAATATCCACTGGATCTAAGAAATACATCTCTGTCAAAACACAGCTTTTAGCAATAAAACGAACGGCACAGATGCCAACATCAAAAATAGTAATATTATACTTGAACACCTGATATCAAGCTCCTCAAAATTATATTTTTGTACTTTTTTGTAAGTAGGAATCAATTTAAAGTAAAGTATCAGTCATTCATTTAATTAAAAAGCAGATAGGACGAGCAAATACATTACCATTTACCAGGGGTGTAACGAAAAACTGATCTGAATCAGGAATTTGGTCCAAGTGTGTATGAAACAGCAGCATCAGTTCAGATCCCCCAATCCAAATTTAAAAAAGAACATCCAAGAAAAAATCAATTAAGCCATCACAAATTGATACACCCTTTGCATCACTATTACTGTAATATTTACTTCACCTATCTAACTCTGGTTTTGCAGTGCAACATTATTCTAGTGACATTTTAAAAAACATTTTTGCTTCTAAACAGGTCACTTAAATACATGTTATATTCATATAAATTGTATCCAGTTAGACCTGAATAGAACAGCATTGTACTTGAATTAAATCATATGGAATTATTACTGAATTGAAACATATGTAATCTTTACACGTTTAAATGCATCTTTTTTGGATCTACGATGGATCTACGATGAAGAGATACACGATTACTGGTCTAGGATTCAACAAGCAGTAATCTCTGGGAAATTAGGCATTATGACCAACGTTTCCCCCTTTTAATTTCACTCAGTTATTCTAAAGTGGATATTAAAGCATAAAACATGAACATGTCACATTGCATTTTAGTCTATCCTGAAAATAGAGAAGGACTTAAAATAATGTTTACATTTCTATGTACACAAAAAGGTTAATGATGTAAAACCAGACTAAAGTGATTAGCATTTCTGACGGCCATTAGCATTGTTGCTAGGGGGGCAGAGTGCAGCATAAGGAGTATCAGCTGACAGGGCTAAATTAGTGAGGGCTTTTGGGGCTTGATGGGGGCAGGTCGCTGGGGGGCCTGAGGGCAGCTGCAAACCTGGTGCGGTATTCAGAGCCCCGGGGTAGGCCCAGGCATGCAGGCGGGGATTCCCAGCAGTGCTGTTCCAGACGCCACTGCAGTGGAGGTGGCATTGATGTCTGAGCTGGGAGCCTGCACAGAGCAGGGGTCTGGACTGCGTCAGCCTCCATGTCCCACAAAATCGGCACACAGCTGTCTAACTGACCAAAGGTTAGAAACTACCAATTTTTAATAACTGCTTATCTGCTCAGGCTATCTACAGTATAGCAACTGCATGGGATGCCAGTCAACTAAAGGTCAATTTTATAGTTTACCTGAAGAGCAGTCTTTCAAAAGTGATAGAAAAACAGGGTAAGGAAAAACCCACAGGAAGGTGTAAACAGAGTGAAAAGCTATAAAGATCCAAGGCCAGAATTCCATCCATCCATCCATCCATCCATCCATCCATCTTCTGCACAGCTTATTGGTCACACCTGCATTCAATCATAGAGCAGAAACCTGGCAGTGTTGGTGAGATGGTTGAGTTTGGGTTCTCCTGTGTTTGTTATGTTCATCAAATCAGTTCCAACTCCTCGTTTGACATTATCCATGACAGAGTCAGTATGGTTTGTACCCATCCACCCAACTTGTAAACCATTATGCTGGTAAGAGTCACAGAGCCTATTCCAGGCAGGGTGTACAATGTGGGGGGTGGCAGTCCACTGCAGGATGCGCACACACACAACCATATTCTATGTGGAATTTTGAGATGTCAGTTAGGCAAACTGCAAGCCATTTAAGGTGCAGAATGAAACTGGAGCACCCTTTCGGGAACCTGTGTGACACGGGAGAACATGCAAACTGTACACACATGCAGAGCAGCACAGAAACCTGAACCCCCAGCCTGGAGGTGTGAGGATGCGATGCTGCCACTGAGCCAGGCACAGCACTGCTGACTGCCCTGTAAAACACCACGTTATTTCAATCCAGCCCACAAGAATGCCAGGGTGAAGGATATCAGCTTATTTTGCAAACAAGTCAGCGACTGAAATCTCACACATCTGGCAAATTTCTCACTGTACTGTCCTGTGCACGCAATAGGTGCACAGGACCTTGGAAATGTAAACGCCAGGCTAACATAATTAATCAAGGTCCTTCAAAGAAGTGTCAGTTTCCCAACCAGACTGACTTGAACAAACTAAAAGACGTTACTTAGTGTCTCCGCTTCAGTTGAATGAACAATGGACAAAGCAGACAGCTGCCAGCCTCCAAAGCAATTACTCAAAGAGGAAAGTGATGTCCAGTGGGCCTTAGGAAGAAAGGGCGACGTGGAGTAACGCTGTTTTAACTACGAGTAATTCAAACAATAAAAAAAAATCACCAAGCATCATAGCTTGCTTAAATTTAGACTCACTGACAATAAAGACTGTGCTGTTTTGCAGTGGTGCTGCAGAAGCATGCAGGGCCCAGAGGTTAAAAAGTTGCGACTCATTCATCCTCAGGGGTGGTGTGCAGCTCACTGGGTTAGGATCCTGTGCTTGAAACCAGAAGGTCACTGGTTCAAATCCAAGGCTCAGCCAAATGATTTCACCACTGGCCCCTGAGCCCATATATATAGTGCAGTCAAAAATGAAATTGAGGATATTGAAGAATATTGCCTTCAAACAATTATTTGTACACCTGGCCATTCATGGAGTTGAACGAATATGTAACAATGGGAGGGGTTCCCAGTCATAATAGAGATCATTTAACACGACCCATAGCAGCAGATGTTTCAGATAGGAAACTTATTGGCTGCCCTTAGTTTCTACAAGTAGCCCTGGTGGTCATTCTCCACACAAGCTTTGTAGGGTGAGCAGAGTTTCTCAACATGGCTAAAACTACTGAAATACCCAACGCATTGAGAAAAAGAGTCATAAAATTTCACAATCAATATCCTCAATTTAATTTCTATTTTGACCATTTTTTCACAGTGTAAAAATTATTTTTGGCTGCACTGTATTTCTCTAGCTAATTTATGTTATAGCTCAGTGCTACGTTCAACTATTTGCATGGTGCAACCAGTTATTTCTGAGGAGTACATAAACTGGAAGGTAGGGGCAGTTTAAGTCCATTGTAGGCTAAGATCGAACTTACGCTTAGCTGGTGCAAACCATTGCAGGTATTTTCTTTATTGACTTGATCCTTGCGTAATACAGAGCATTTTCTGAATGTTGCTGTAATGTGTTTTCAAAGTCTAAGGCCATCTAGAAGAATTTTTTGTCAAAGGCTGGAATGGGACATTTGTATTGTTTATGCTCTCATTTTTTTAACTGAGGAAGCACTGGTATGACTGGGAGCAGCTCAGAGAGATACAGGCCTGCTGGCTGGGCCTTTGCAGTGGCACTGGTATGACTGGGAACAGCACAGCCCAGTGAGATACAGGCCTGCTGTGTGGGCCTTTGCTCCACTGAAGCTTTTCCGCAGGACGACATTTGCCTGACTGTTACCTGGCATTACCACCTGTGTGCCCCCTGTGGCACCATGACCTGCATAAAAATGACCTCATTTTTCATTCAAACTTTGCTGTCTGAATCTGCCAGCATCCAGCTCACATTAGCGGTTCATCAGAAAACAGATACAGGAAATGTATCGCAGCAAACTGGTAAAACGTTACGCTAGTAGATGCCAACAGGTGACATTAATGACATTCAATGGGCTGTACAGCTGAGTAATGCAAAACATATCCCACACTGCAGGGCCAAATCGCATTCGCAGAATGGTCCTGCAGCTTCTGCAGCATAACGGCGCCCTTCCCTCGCTTGTCACGCCAGGCGCCCCCTTCAAGTAGCCTCTGCCGGAGGCTCTGGCTAATCTGTTCCAGACCGCTGGACTTACAGGGCATGCTGATCCCACGAAACGCCCAGCACTTGCAACAACACAGCCAGGACTTGATCCCTCTCACAGCTCAGTCCTCTCTCCTCCGTAAAAGCATTTTCCAAAAGTGTTACCTTCTGTTTACTGAAGGCATTGCTTTAAAAAGACTTTAAAGATTAGTGTAAAGGCAAAAAATGACAGCAGAGTAACGCAAAACCATCTACTCAAATGGTTCAAGCTGGTTTTAACCAAAATAAGTTGTTTTTTTCTAGAAAATAATGGTAATACGACAGACAGCACGTCGGTAAATGTTTATACTAATCTGTAGATGTTTTTCAGTGATCCCTGAGCTACCTGTGGCTTCCCCAACATTCATGCCTGAAACCTCAGAATTATAATGTCAAAGCTGTAACAAAGTGCAGAACTTTGCAGTGAAGTCAGTAACAAATTGCCTCCCTGATGGTGAAACTGCCAAAAACATACTGCCCAGCACTGTAAGCAGTTCACAACTGGATCATACCATCCTACCGATGCATCTGGGAAGAATTTTGTTAATTTATTTAAAATGTAGAAAAGCAGAAAAAGCACAAAGTGTTACAGGAAATTATTGCGCATATTACATGCATCCTTTCATAAGACAAATGAGTCCAGGACCACCTGGAGAAAACCCTGTGTGTGCCTTTAAAAGATACTATTTTAGAAAGGACGAGGTTATGTTGCATGAAATCAGAGCCTAGGCAAAAGACTGAAAAAGTATAGGAGAACTTCTGGGGAGGGTTTCAAACTGAGCCATCGGGACTAATACAGGACAGTGATTCACCATGAAAGCAGGTCCTATCCTAAGCAAAAACCATTGCTTATTATTTCTATGAATGATGAATACAGAAATACACTGACAAATCAATTTTTGAAGGTCAGCATGGTAAACAGAACCTCATAGCTGTTCATCTTCCCAGACATGCTCTGCCCTGATGGGAGAGGTCCTTCACTCACTGTCTCCGGGAAGTGGCGGTCATGAACTACTTGTGGGAGCGGGACGGTATTGTCACTTCCTGTGTGTCCAACTCTCCCCTGTAAATATCTGGTAAAACACCTGTGATCTCACTCACAGTCTTATCTAAAAACAGAATAAGCAGACTATCCAGGCTGATCATGGACCAGTTACAAACTCACAATTAAAAACTTCACTCCATAACAACATAGTGGATTCATACATTTTCTATTCCAAAAGGGCACAACTGGTTTAACAATAGTGCTGATTCACAGCACTAAAAAAACAAAAAATACTTGAGGTGGCACAAATAACGTAGTAGTAGTACACTCATACCTGATGGATTGTTTAAGTACTGAGCCCAAGTTCCTTCATTAATCAATCATGACGTTCATGTATTTCATGCAGGTACTATATTTGTTCATGATTTCTTCTTGAGTAGTAAATGAGTTACTAAGTACTTTTTGCCCCCTCAAGCAAAGTATTACCAAAGCTTTAGATGACCGACAATGCAAAACAGGACTATATTTATCTTGGTTATTTTAAGCAGTTACGAACCTATTTCACTCTAAGGAAAACAAGGAACCCCTTGGCTTTTGGAGGATCCCCAAGACCTGTCACTACACACCTCTGCATGTAACCCAGCCTGATGGGGATGCAGGAGGGGCATTCGGCAGGAAGTGCTGCTGGCTTGACGCACGAAGCGTAGCCCTGATAGCTGACCTCCTCCCTCCACTGCAATCTTTGGCTCACCCCAACGTAGTTGCACTGCTGGAAGCCAGATGTCTTTTTCAAGGCAGCAGGTGCTACAGATCCTGAAGAAACAGACTTCGAACCGGATAGTCACATGTTCAGGTCCCTTCAGGGATCCCACACCCTGGAGCATGGCTCGTAACCCGAATTTCAGTAAACTGCCTTTGATTAAATTGACGGCGAGAGTTGTGCAGGCTACAGAGTAAACATGTTAAGCGTGTAAATATCCGGAATTCACAGCAGATGGGATACCAGAAGTGCGAAAAAAGTGTGGGACAATCTTCACACCTACGGATCACACTATTACAGACTGTCTGACTTGGTCCTTGGTGTATTTATCTAAAAACACAGGAAAACCAACCCCAAACTAGTGTTACCAACTGCCAATAAACCAGCAGAGATGTTTCTCACTTTCGATTACATTAAAAAATGAAACACCCAAAATGGTCTCAAAAACATGTCCAGAATAAAACCTGTTTACAATACGTTTACACATAATCAGCTAGGGAACAAAAGTTCTGGAAAAAAACAAAAGGAACAAGTTCCTTTAACAGTATACTGCATTAGAGTAACACATCCAAAACTGACCGGCAGGGAGTCACAACCCATGATTAATGACAAATTTCATCATGTTCCTGCATATGTATTAGAGGGACTTTCCATTCAACACAAGTATGGAGTTTAGTAGGCAGCACCCAAAAGAGGCCCAGTGGAAGATCAAAGCAGGGACTAATAAAGCGAGCGACTAAGATGCAGGGGAGACTATGGGAGTGGAGCGACACCACGCTCACACAGCAGAATGAGGGGGGCATTATCAGTGAAGTCCCACCACCTCCTCCATAGCCCATGCTCGTAACAGCGACCGCCACTCCCGCATCTCATGTACAAGGAGTGTGTACGGTTGCCCCTCGCCCCCCCAAAAAATCCTAGTGGACATGCAGAGCTGGCTGGGTGAGGAGAAGCTTTCTCTGGGAAGGACAAGGATCGGACTAAAGCAGGAACGTCAAACAAAGTCCTGTTGTCACAGACACAGGATTCTGCCACCAAAGGTGTGGCCACATAGACGGCCATGCTTCAGCAAAACCTCACGGCTGCATCTATCTGCCTGCCTGGGAACTGGGCCGGTATTTTTAGAACTCCCATCCATTTCCAGATTTTCAAAATATCAACTCAATCAGCAACCATACTCCAAACTTGAGTGAAATGTGTCTGTGCTTGATTGTTCTCTGATTTGATCCTCAAAGCCTGGTGTCTTACACTACAAGAGTAGAAAATGCTTTTTCCCAAGACAACCTTGGGAGCATAAATGAAAGCCAAATTTAATTTTAAAACATTATCCAAGGAAGGCTTTGTGTGTAACAGGGTGTGGTATAATGCATACTTTGGCCTCTGGAGATGCCTGCAAACTTCATGCACAGCTATTTATGTCAAATACATTCATTATGTGCCAGCAGTTACCGAAAATTAATTAATTTGTTTTATTTGACAGGTGTGACATCATGGTCTCAGTCATTTTTTGGATCATTCAAGCTCTGCTTAAAATTTCCTAGTCATTTTAAAAAAAATCCTTGTTAGAAAACTAACTATACAGCCTTCTCACACATGAAGAAGGAAAGAACACTGTTTGGCTATCTGAGGTTCGCCATCAGATGTCACATACGACTCCATCACCACAGTTACCCATAGAACCTACCAGTAACGTGACCGGTCAATGCCACCCCATCAGAGTATCACTACATGTCACGTTCATACTACACCAATGTGCTGGTCAGTACAGAACTCCTGCACTTAACAGCCAATGGCAGCCCTGCAGGCATCATGGGTCCTGACTCCTGTCATTAGAGATATTCCTGCAGAGTTTTGGCCATGGTCATTACCTTTATACTTCTCCCGGACATTCTCATAAGCCTGAACGTAGTCCTGCTCCTCAGTACGACCTGCCTGCTTGGCTGGATTGTATAAGGCCATGTGCGCCTCCTTGTCTCCTGGCTCCTGTCTGTCCAGGTCCGCTTTTCCCACTGACTGCGGCAGCCTTCTCAGCCCGCTCTGCTTCTCGGAGTGTGGTGCTCTCTGCCTCCCGTTCAGCTCGCTCACTCCCTCCCGAAAGCACTGCCTTTCATTCCACACCATCAGCGCTGCCTCCGCAGCCAGAGACGCACCAGCATAGCAGCTGGCCCCGCCTCTTAAAGGCACAGACGCCGCATGCCACGGGCAACACACACATACACCAAAATACACACACTGGTATTGCACAGTGTCTCAGGGCTGCAGGGCTTCTGGCATACAGTAACAAAATAAATCATCTCCTTGAAAATCCAAATGTCAGGCACAGTATTTGATTTTTGTGTGGGTTTGGGTGTGTATCACAGATTAACAGATAACACAAAGTAGAAGCTGTTCAACGAACCAGGATGAATTTCCATTAGTAGCAGCGGGTTTTCATTACAGTCACTAAAAAAAACTTAAACTCAGAACTTATTTTTAAAAATCTATTGCAAATTTAAATAGTAAAATAAAAAGCATACATTGAAAGTAATATGGACAACTCGGACATTTTAAAAAAACTTTACTTGATATTTAATATTTATCTATGGGAATGTAACTTATTTAAAGACTAAGTAAGACATGTTATTTAACTAAGCCTTTTTCATTACACCAGTCCACTGCAGGATTACTTGCAAATCTGAAGTCAAGGAGATATAGTCCCATCCCCTTCCCCTCCGTATTCAACTGGTATTTACTACCAGTTTCTATGGGGACCACATTTGGATAGACAGTGCAGAAGACTAACTCAGTTTGACGAGAACATAAAGCATCAGACCTTGGTAAACCTCCGTATGTACGTGTATATTAAAGGAATGAGGTCGCTGTGCTGGTGGTGACGCCAGCCGCCTGGCAGCCCCCTGGCAGACCTCGGCCACTCTCTTAGTGCCATAGCCAGTCGTCCCTTTCCCACATTCCTGCTCATTCCTTCTTAATTGACCTGTTCAAGGACCCCTGCGGGTAACCAAAACACAGTAAGGCCCAGACAGAATGTGACCGGATCTAGATTGTCAGTGCAGATAAGGGGGTCGAGGATATAGCCTGGGTTAGCTGGGTTCAGAGTTAAAATTCTCATCAATCCATCCAAGAGCAGAAGAAGCACAGAATAGTTAATCAATATACAAAAAACCCAAAAGGCCATTAAATAATTACTAATGAAGCTGTTGTAATTCATTATCAATTGGTCTATCATAGTTGCATTTACTTCACTACATTGGTCTGTATCCCAAGTGTGAGCAAACTATCTTAACAAAGATACTATACTAAGAACACCTTTAATTATGCATATTTGACGTTAATAAATATGATCCCTCTGCAATCTATGCACATGTTGACCCCTAAAAGAATAATTTGTCCTGTCCTGTTAAACAGGAAAGTTAAGCGTCAGAAGCTTTTAATCTTTAGTGATCTCACTAATACCTGTATTGCTTTTAGTACAGAGATCTTCTAATTGTTATCTTAAGGATAGCTCTGATGAGAGGTTAAGACTAATGAACAATAGTTATAAATCCTTGTGGTAAAAACCTGAGCTGGAAGCCACAAGGCTCTTTTTGACAAATAAAAAGAACAGCAACTGGGAGAAGGGAGGCAGTTTCAGACTGTTTCCTTTTCACTCAGGCAGTGCTGGAGCCTTCAAGTCAAATGTCAACTGCAGTATTTCTGGGTCGACCACCTTAGGGGGGAATTCCACCAAGAAATGGAGTCATTTCATTTAATGGGAAACAAACCAGCCACGTGCAATTTTATCAAACTCTTTTGTTTCCTATAAAAATCACTTTCCAGAGTTACCAGGGTTTAGTCCACAGCTCCCCACAAATCATTGGTGCTACTAAATGAAGAAGGAGATGTAATGTACAAACTTCAAAAGCTGGTGAAATTCTCCTTTAAAAGGAAATCCACCATCAATAACTAGGACGGGGTGATAACTGATTACAGCAAGTGCTAAAATTATCTTTAGTTGATTCACTTTGATAAGCACAGATTCTCACGTCTTTATGTACCTTGAGTAACAGCCACCTCTGACAATTAAACGTTTAATTGTAGCTGGTAGCTGCCTGTATGGCTGCCTGCGTTGCTATGACACACAGCCTGGAGCTCAGTCTGGCTTCCTCTCCAGCCAGCCTGCACTCTGGCAACTTGTCAGGCTTTTTTAATCAGATCCTCATTTGCAAATCCTCCCATTCCTGAATGGCAAACTAGGTAGGCAAAACGAGAAATAAACACATTATCTACCAGAGAGCAAGAAGCAATCAAATCATAATAAAGTCTTTTTCCTGAACACAGGACTAGTTTGCAGGAGATGCAAATGTAAGTTTTATACCAACTTATGCTATGCTCAACCCCACAAGGCTAATCGAACATTGAAAGAATCATGTGACTCCCCACAGGAATGACTGAAGGAAGTACAGCTCAAACATATGGGAAAATTATCAGCAATATGTCCAAAGCCCTGGATGATTCTGGTTTTGGCAAGTCATTTAAAAAATGCATTCATTTCCTCGAACTTCTAAAACGAAACAAAATAGCTATACTCTGAAAATTTAAAACTATCATTTTAAATGTGAATCTAAAAAGGACTGAAACACTGAAACAATACTGTAGCACTTATTTGGTTACCGTCGTGATCAATGATTGATTAAGTCTCCCATTTTTGATTAAGTAATTAAAGAGAGTTACAGTAGATAGCTTCCCCCCCCTTCTGTGGGGTTTACATGTTCTCCCAGTGCTCTGTGGGAATCCAAAGACAGTTTGGTGAACTGGCACTTATAAATTGCCCACTGTGACTGTGTGCATGCAAACGCGAGTCCTCTGATGGTCTGGCATCCCCTGCCGTACGGCCTATGCTGCCTAGGATAGACTCCACGCTCCCACATGACCTTGTACAGGATCTATGGTAAAATAAACATAGCATGTGGCATTTTGAACAGCCGCGGAAATGATCCCTAGGTGTTGTCCTATCGGTTGTGAACCCAGGATGAGGTTGGTGTGAAAATAGGAAAACTTGCCATATTGGGTTTCAAAAATCTGGACCTGATCCGACCCCAGTTGGAGTTCAGTGTCACAGCCACAGCTATTGCCGGGAGGCCTCCAGCCATCGCATCCAGAGATACCACCCCCCCCCCCCAGCGAAAGGGTCTTCATGTGCACCCCAGCAAAATGACCTTCCAGCACACTGTGGAGAAGCTTCAGGATCTAAACGACTGCATTGCTGGCAACATGCCTCTTCAGTGAAGCCCTGGAATGGGGGGAGGGGGTGTATCCCCCAAAGATAACACCAACTCACCTTCCTCATCAGAAACCGCTCCTTCTCTTCACTGGTGTCTCTGACTTCAAATGCCCCCCTCTCCCCTCTCAGCTGTAAATCTCCCACAGCCCCCAAACAGCATTCTAAGCACAAAACACTATCGCTCCTAAATGTAAAAATATATATTTGTTACCTAAACGTGGCATGTAATGTAAGAGCGTCAAAACAGTAGGCGAGTGCAGGTCAAGCGCATAAAATAGCTGCCGAAAGGTAAAAATCAAATAAATTGTCATTATAACCAAAAGCTGTGACCAGGATGGTGTTCAGCAGAATATTATACAACCAGACAAAACAGATTTACAGCCCAGATACCAGTGACTGTGCCCCTCCCACCCTGCATGTTAATGAATATCCAGCATCATCTCACTACGGGGAAACTGAGAGAAAGACAACCTGACAGCACACAGAGAGGGAATGCTGGATTACAACCAGACCGAAACATTCCTGCCAGCCTGCCCTGCGCCCAGCCTTCATCTGTGAGAGGAAGCCGGCCGACCGATCGCCGATGAACCTACAGAAACTGCATCCTGCCAGGAGGTCAATACACAGATGCGGAAATAGTGGCACGAGATCATAATACTGGTGTCAGAGTAAATTCTTTAGTGTTACTTCAGTTTCATTAACTTAAGAAAGGTACATAGTGTTCTTAGAAATATTACTGCACTCCAAATACAATTATCTAGTGTGACTTTAACACAGTAAAAAAAGTCAATCATAAATAATCTGGAAAAATACAATAAAGTATTATAAAAACTGTACTGTAAAAGTGAGTTTGCGTTTAAGGTGTTAGAGGCCTTATATGAACGTAAACAAAATAAATTAATTATTCATACTGTTTTGCTAAATGACCCCTTGTGGGGGTTGTGAGTACTGCATGTGCGCTAATAGGATCCAGACTGTGAACTCAGCACTTCAGAAAACTGCTGAAACTTCTGATGTCACTGCTAACATTAAACAGAACTCCTCCAGGTTTTAGCCTGAAGAGGAGTCCTCATATTGTTGCATAATTACACTGCCTTTGCTTCCAATTGCACCATTTCCTCAAATATACATGTTGCAGCATGTTAATAATTTCTCAAAAATGACAAATTACTTTCCTCTGGAGCCTCTGGTGTTTTTCAAAGTTCTTATTTATCCACAAAAGGTCATTAAAAACAATTTGAGACAGAGATCTATAAGAAATGGTACTATTCCAAGACCAGAATAAATAATTCATTGGGTCTCATAATGTGCTTAGCAGACGACGACAGAGAGTAGATATATTGCTATTATTATTCTGCTACAGCACCTGCTGATGTTAAACTCTTTAATTCCACAGTTCATGGACGGCGAGGAAAGAGACATTTTTAAAAATAAAAAGTGCAATGTTTTTGCAAGCAGAATCTGGACTGCACTTCTCAAATAAAATCTCAATAACATCTCCTTTGTGAATTTGGATGCTGCTCAACGCTAGATAAACATGTTTAAAAAGTTTCACTGGGGTAAAATTAGTGTAACAGCATGGTTTCCTCACTTGCTGATTCATCATGGCTTGTGGGGTAGTTGACAGTCCTTTCCACTGCTAATTTAACACAGTGCGTCTGTTGCATTATGGAGGATTAACAAATAAGCCCAGTGCGCTGAGGAACCTCCCCCAAGCAGAGTGTGCCACTCTTCATACACATTCCCACTTGTCATTCAACATCTTTTAAACTGAGCTAGTGGTTGTTTATTTGACCAGACCACCCAATAAGCACCAACCATCCCATTCAGAAAAGTTGGCATGGCATGTCACATCATGTCTTTACACATGCCTCTGCCATGCCTCCTTCTTCTGGCGGGAGGTCAAACCAGCATCATTCCCATGTGTAAGTCATCAAAGCATATCAAGCCACACCTTCGAAGGAATGGTCTGGGGCCCACCCCCCCCCCCCAAAGCCCCCCGCAC
>JAOYFF010000047.1:17899697-17954172 GCA_025773925.1 Cryptomyrus ogoouensis | reverse complement strand
GCACCCCCGAACATGGCTCTGCATAGGTCAGGTCACCTCATAGGAGCAATGGGGGCAACGGCCTGGGTCAAAGGTCACCATACATTTTCCATGACACTATTTTTCTTTCTTAATAGCGCAGAAAGCCCAATGCAATATGTGAGACCTGGAGGTCACCAGTTCCCCATTATCCTACCTCTCTCCATGTGGAGCTGCAGTTTGTCATATTAGAACCCAGAGTCACAATGTGAGTGACATCAAGTTAAAGCTGCCTTTCTCTGTGGTCTGCAGGATGGCTTTAGCAGTAATTAGCATCATTTCACACTGACCACTGCAGTGTATTCAATCTAAGACTGCAGCTATAGTCATTACGTTTGTTTTGACTGCACACAGTACATTCTCCCTGCCGCTATACATGCCAGGAAGCTGTGCCAAGTCGCAACCAAACACCATCCTTGGCATGCTCCTTCAAGAGTAACATTGCTGGGGAGTAACTGTATGGCATCACAACGACCCTCCTTGTTTATGAGAGATGCAGAATGCACAACAAAACCGATTTGGATCACCTCTGTGTGGGCGACTAGATGATGGACGAGGACAATTGTCACCATCAAACTCCTTGCTTGTTACATTTCTTCCAAGCTCATTGTAAACAACATAGAACCTCAAAAGGACTGTGATGGAACAAAAACTGAAGCATGTTTACAGACACACCAGCAGCTCATGACTACGTTGTCTGAGAGACGCCAGTTTCCCCCTTTTTGGCAAAGACTTTCTGAATTTGTCACTGTGCCAGTGTCCTTTTTTAAAAACCACGAAACCCGTCAGGTTACGGTGATCCAGAGCCAACCCCAAAGAACAGAGCTGTATCACAAGCCAGCCTAATGCACAATATTCACAAAGAGTCACACAATGGATTCAGTTTGGGGTCAGATCTGGCTCTAGTATCTGGGCCTCACCATGTATCTCTAAACTGAGGGGGTAAACCAAGCAGCGGCGAGGAAAAGCCACACAAACGTTCACACCTAAATATGATGTGTGACAAAATGATGTCTAAATGTCTTTAAGGTGAAAGAGCACCAAGAGAGGCTTCAGGAGGAATGATGTAAAACAGGGAGCATTCCCTGACTCAGCTCCTCACAGGGCTCTCCGCCACCTGCTGGCCGGCTGTTGTCCACATGGCAGACCCAGGGCTCTGTCCAAGCCACCCCACAGCAAGCCAGCAGCAAAAGAGCGTGTGGCAGCTCCGGGGAAGCGCTGAGTCAGGGTGGCCGGGCAGAGCCAGGGAGAGAGGGGTGGAGCAAAGAGCACACAAAGGCCAGACTGCTGGCTTACATCATCCTCAGCCCACATCAATGACAGAAAATAAAACAGCAGATCCCGTGCCTTGTGGTTTTTACACCAACAGTGTGCTCCTCAATCACAGGCAGAAACAGTGTATGTGTAGCTCTGTCCTAGCAGCATGAGTTACATGTAATCTAGCTAGAGTAACGTATGACTGCATCACTGATTTTACCCAGATATTACTGTTCATCTCTAATGATACTGGTGTCTGACATTATACTGATATCAGTGCCACCAAAGCAAGGCTATTCAAGAGATTACATTTGCATTTATTACCTGAAATCATATGACTGCATCTGAATGTTTGTTAATGCAAAATAACTGGTCATGCAATACCCATAAAAAGATTAAACGAAATTTTGATCCAGCAGCAGATTCAATAATCTGCTGACAGAATCCACTAACAAAGGGGAAAAAACACAAAAGGAAATACAGACGCTCTTCTACTTACGAACTTTCAGACATACGAACGAAGAGGACTGCAAGTCCAAATTGTGATGATTAGGCTCCCGTTTCCTGTCCGCAACACCATTTTTTTTTTCTGCGCGCCAATTCCGCCTAGTACGACTTCTGGCCTCTACTCCCGCCATGAAGCAGTGTAGCGTGCGAACTCCCAGCACCCTAATTATTTGTACTTGCGGAAACCCTTAAAATGATGTTGAATAACGACTTAGGAACATTTCAAGTTACGAACGGCCGTTCAGAACGTAACTCATTTGTAAGTAGAGGAGCATCTGTATATAATATCCTAGAATGTTTTTTCTCCAAAATAAAATGTGAATTCTTTAGGTAGCAATTAGATGTCTGTTATGAGTAATTAAAATCAGTGATTAGAAGAACAATGTGCTCCATGTCACGATGTACGCACCCGGAGTGCAGACAAACGCACTGGAAGCCAGGAATCGGGGAACACGGGGTTTAATCACAAGAAAGGCAGGCAATAACACATTGACAATACAATTACCGGACTGGGGAAACGAACAGAAACGCGGACTAAATACACTGGAATAATGACACCAATCAGAAAAAGCCATAAAACACTGGGAATCCACATGAGGTTAACGAGTGGGGCGTGGCACAGAATTATCGGCACGATCGAGGCGTGACACTCCATAACCTGAACACTCATAACACTGCTGTGCTAACGAGATTACCGGTGACAACTATACTACACAGCAAAATACATAACCAGGAGGAAAAGAACTTGCTAATGCTTTTTTTTTTTTAAGTAGCACAATATGGTAGATGTATGTAGCCATCCAGATGGCTGGATTTCCAGCAAGTGGAAATATACCTTCCAACAACTTGAAATATAATGGCAATCATCATAAACCAGAACTTCCACCAGCATTTTCCCAACAATCTGAAACAGAATTCCGAGGTGCACTGCTTGTTCCATGCAAAGCTCTCAGCTGAGATCTACACAGTCTGAGCTTGAGAGAGAAACAGAGGCCCGTATGACTAGATATTCTTGTTCATTCTCACCTGCAAGTTCTAGTCTACAGTTCAGCAATATGTGAACCTGTGTCATCTCATACTAATGACTGATGAGACAGACCTAGTTTGTTCTGGGATTTGTGGCTCTCATAGGAAATCTGGTGGTACTTACAGAAATGTTATAATCGAAAACCTTAAAACATTTAGAGCCTAAAATATTCCAGAGAAATGAAGGTGACATTGTTATCACATGTACTGCAACAGAGCTACTCCTTGGGCAACCATTTTCTCCGTAGTCAGTGCAGCTTGTTACTCATGATTTACTCTCCGGATGACCGCGGCACGTGCAGCAGTTCACACAGTTCAGATCTCCATCTGTAGTCAAAGTCTCCAAAGCTGCATATGACATTTGAACATCTGTGAGCTTAATATGGGCTTTCAAAAACAGTTTAGCTCTGGTTTTTAACTTTATTTACATTTATTTATTGGGCAGACACTTTTGTCCAATGTGATACACAATTGAAGGAAATTTGAGGTCAGAAAGCCATTTCAGGCAGCTTTCAGCGACCCTGGGGCAGCTGTTGGGGTTAAGGGTCTTTCTCATGGGCCCAACAGTGATACTGTATATGCTACTCACCAGTTACAATCGAAACACACAAGTCATACGTTAACCACCACCTGCAGTCAGAAACCATGCTATCCACTACTTACAGTCAGAAAACTTAAGCCACAGGCTAACCATTAGCTACAGTCAGAAAACATAAGCCACATGCTAACCACCACCTAGAGTCTGGTAACAAACCACATGCTAACCACTAGCTACAGTTAGAAAACAACTGGCATGCTAACCACCAGCTACACTCAGTAAAAATAAACAGTATGCTAAAAACCAGCTACAGGCAGGGCTCAATGCACTGGGTATCATGGCACATCACTCCCATCACCATCATTAAAATTACCTGTGATTTGTCTCACAGTGGTTCTTCACTGGGCTTGCACCAGACCAGATGGCCATTGTTCATTCCCTATCATTAGGTCACTAAAGTTGACCTTGCTGGCCCTTGTCAAGGTCACTTAGGTCTTTAGTCCTGCCCATACCTTCTGCATTCAACACATCAGCTACAAATACCAAATGTTAGCTTACCGTCTAAAATATCCCATATCTTGACATGCACCATTTTTATGAAACAGTCAGCATTATTCGCTTCACAAGCAAACGATCATAATGTTTTGCCTCATCATATAATACATACACGCGCCCTCACTTACAGTCAGTGAACGCAAGTCATAGGCTAAACTAACTATCGTGAAATATTCTCATAGCAGTCTCTGAAGCTCAGACTGTAAAGACTTCATAGAAAGGTAGGTAAATACCTGCATACAAATGCACATCTGGCTGGGGCATGTGTGTCTGTGTGCATTCCTGTGCTGTGGCCTTACCTGCTATGCGCACGACAGCCCGCTCTGCAGGGTCCAGCACGTCCCCTGAGGTGGACTTGGAGCGCTTCACCCTGTGGTGCTTAGCTAGGTTCCAGGGGAGGGTGTCTCCAGCATTCGGGGAGCCCCCCCGTTCGCCAGGGCCCAGCTCCGCCACCTGCTGGCCATTCTTCCTATCCTTCACCTCTGACATGGTCTGTGGCAGAAACAATGGAGGGATGTGGAGTTGAGCAGGGGTCAAGTACAACACTGGTGCAGGACATCAGATCCTGGTAAGGCTTGCCTTGGCATGCAACTTCACTGCCATTTAGTTAAAGGGAATAAAAGAAAACTATTAATACGTCTTCCTCAAGTATATTTTCAGTTCCTAAAAATCACCACAATTCTTTTTTGAGAAAAGACATAATAATGTGCTGTTATGCTCCACCCCTTTTCTCCAAGCCTGTACTGGATAGGCTGCTTGCTCACTGTGTGTATGCTGACAATATGTAAGACCTTACTAGCACAAACAGTAATACTCAGTGATGCTGCAAAAGATTGTAGCTTGAGTTATTGCTTTGTTACCTCAAGTGTGGAGTGGCAGGTGGAACCATATAATGCAAAATTAATGAGAATAATGTTAATAGGAAATCACACTACACATGAGATATATTTCTTGAAAATCTGGAATTTTGAGAATGGTTTTTGGAGTGTTAAATTCCTCCTTTGTCCTAACAGGCAGATAAAGCACATTCATTTTTGTAAAAACAAGCGATCAGCTTTCAGAGCAGACTGACGTCAGGGTACTCAAAACCACAGGCTGTTCATCAATCCGACAAAAAAGGGCCTTCATGCCTGATGAGCTCTCCGTTCTACTAGGAAAAACATGTAGCCCAGTCCCAAGGCTCACTGAGGCCTCAGATGAACAGAGACTGCGGGAGCAGAGGCGTCCCAGTGACACAGCGAGCCGCTGACCTCCTCATTACCGCCATGCTGCGCCTGGCCAGAGCCCATGCCAGACTGAGAGCAGCTCGCAGTGCCGCCACACAACACCTAGCAGCCCAGTGGGTGCATCTCAGCTGTACAGCCTGCTCCTCTGGAGGCTTTAAGGGTCTCTGTACCGCATAGTCTGTTAGACTTTAATATGCAAAAATCTAACATCACATGAGAAAGCCATTAGATGAGGTTAGGAGAAGGCTATAAGCTTGAGCTGTCATCTGCAGAACCCAGACACATATCAGAATGGAAAACTGGTTATTCTTTGGCATAAAACCCGATAGTTTTCTTTCAGCCAATGAGACTTGTTTATCAGTCAGGCTTATCTAAATATCACATCAATTAAATAATTCCTATAATGCAGTCAATTAATTGCAGAGAAGAGCAAAACATATCTTAGCCCAGTTTATAAATACTGATTTCTAAAATAGTGTTACATGAACAATTCTCTATCCGTTTCTTTCATAACAGTGTCTAATCTCCATTGTGTGATCTTAATTTTTTTTTTTGACATATATTTTATGCAATAGACTTGTTGTTTGCATGGTAGATTGTTGTTTTTTGTTTTTATAGATAAAACTATTCCATTGCAAATATATAACTACTTACTCTTATAATGTATTTTACTTTGCAGTCACAAGCTATACAATTACAGAAAATCCTCTATATAGGAACCTTCAAGATGCAAATGTGCATGTCCAATAAATTAAAATTAAGATTTTTTTCTTTAATCTGGCCTTTAACCAATTTACAAAAAATGAGAATACATATTCATGATACAGTAATGTAGGCTTGCGCGCTAACGATTAGCCTGATCAGCTGACTGAAATGGTAAAAAAATAACTCATTTGTCAGTTCTTAAAATGCACCCGAAATCAACAAAAAATTTTTTAAGCCATTCATTTCTAAAAGCAGTTTCTTCTGTACAGTACAAATAGCACGTTTTCGTTAAAAGTTGAGGATTGGGGGGAGGAGTGAGAAGTAGGTGTCTGTATGTATTCTTGATAAAGTAACACAGGCTTGCTCGCCAGTGGCAAGAAAGGTCAACTGACTGAAAACAATGGAAAAACAGAACTCTTAGCTGGTGTTTGTTAAAATGCACCCAAAACCAATAACAAAAATACAAATATTAACTTTTAAAAACATTTGCTTATGTAAATGTTTTTTACAGGAGTTGAGGAGAGAGAGGTAGGCTAGGTGTGCATGTGTAGAGCAGGCTATCTCGCTAATGGTAAACAGAGAGATCAGCTGACGAAAAACAATGGAACTTTGGTGCTTGCGAACCCACTCTTGGAATGGAATTTGTTCGTTTTTTGGAGACTTAATGTACGCTGTTATTTTTTTCCAGATTCACCTTATTATTTGCTCAATACATTTAAACAATAAAAAAGGTACAGATTAAAAATGCTAAGTGTGAAAATTAATACTATTAAAGTAACTGAAATTCTGCCCTCTGGCTGATAACATTAGTTGTGAGCTATTCAGTGCAAAGCTAAATGATCCTTATTCACTTTATTGGGAAGTTGTCCAAATGAGCTCAAAGTAAAGACAATTATAGTTGTGTATCCAAGCAACCTGACAAAGCTGGAGAGAGCATGCTTTCTTGAAACAGTACCTAGACAAAAGGAAGCCATCAATATTGGCACATTGAAACAGACATTGGCTGTGCTTTAATAATAATAGCCTCCAGTTCTAATGTCATTTGGTGAAGAAACATATGATATGGACTCCATGAAGTACTCTCAGTTGGCTGATCATTCTTAGGTTGTTAAACTTAACCTGGATACCTCATGAAGTTAGACTGATATGACTAAATGGGAGACTCCATAAGTATTAGAGGTGCACCAATCCGATATTCAGGATCCAATACTTACGTTTTCGGCAGTCTGTAAAAAGACTGCCCCTCTCTTCTTAAATCGATTTGTACAACTGATCGCACATCAGCTCGTTCCCATTATAGATGTGTTTTGGCGGAATTCAAGCTGAGCACTAATGCTGCGACACAGTCTATTTGCCCCTCAGTGGGTGTGAGCACAGTGACTTCCACCTGCTGTGACGTCATGTGCAACCCTAACCCTAACCCTAACCCTAACCCTCTGCAGCAGGTGCAGAATAGAACATCAGATAAGAGGGTGGTGAAATGCGGCTTGCACGCCAGCACAGCAAACTAACAAACATGTCTGCAGTCTAGAAGTAGTTTACGCTTGAAACAACAACTAGGAGCACATCGATTTGCAATATTTGTAAAAACAAAGCTTTGAGAGGTGGAAGTAGCATTCAGTGAAAAATCCTACTAAACAAAGTACATGCAATTGTGCGAGACAAAGTGAGTAATATGAAAAAAGCAATCAATAATTTGAGAGGGGCTGCTATCACCCCAAAGTGCAAGTGATGCTGTTGCCAGTGGGTAAAACGCTTAAAACAAGATGGTGGAAGAGTACATTATGCATGTTTCTAGTAGCCTAATTAATGATTTTTTGGCATACAAAAATTTCATTTGTATTTATTAGTTTAAAAAGAGCTCTGGTATTGGATCGGTACATATATCGGTCAATACCCTCTGTTCAAGTATTGGGATAGTATAGACACTGACAGAGTGGGACTAGGATTCACAGGAACCAGCTTACACCTATTAGCAGGTATGTGATACTAGAACTGTACCACAAAGGAGCACAAGTGGACTGGCTCACCGCTGGGACCACTACAAGTAATAGTTTGACGGATCATACACTCAGCCATAGTAAGAAGCATGCAGACTCAACATAACGCCTATGTCCAAATCCAGGGATTCCCTCAGACACCCACAAGGAACATATGTCAGCCGCTGTTGTCTTCATGGGTATGCACATCATCTGAGCCATCCCCTAACCTTCGTGGCTGGGCACAGGTCCACCTTAGAGCGGATCAGCAGAGAAGCTGAGGGTCAACGGGACGACAAGGCCTTGGCTTGTGACTCTCAAGTTCCAATATGAACAGAGGCCAGTTCTGTCTATTCCGCCTCAAGATAAATTAAGAACTGGGTAGCTGAAAAGGTAAACAAAGGTCAGCCTTGTCGGCAAATAATTACACTTCATCCCAATTCACACATCTCTGTGTAACCCTTTAGGAAAGCCATGTAATATTACATATATGAATTAATTATACAAATACTGTGGTTGTTTTCAGTTGCATCAGAATAACTACATTCATCTCTATAGTTACGTTATGGTATACAGTAAGCAGTCCCACAACATTAAGATGAAAACAAACACTACAGGAGTGCACAGGCATAATGCTAAACCGTGTGATTTAACTACCTCCATTTCAGCACTTCCCCCCTTCCAAGGAAGTGCCATTTTATTCCGACAAGCATTCAATTACCTAAATCTAGCCCCAAGGTGATAGAGTAACAGCCATAGTGGTGTGAAGATAATATTACATCCAACATGCAGTTTTTTAAAAGAGGTGATCAACAACGTCACGGGCACAAAGCTGAAAGAATGAATAAACAGACACCACAAAGAGAAAGCTAATGAACCGAACAAATATCCTCCTCAGCAATGTACCTTGGTCAAAAATGTATATAGAATTAGGTGGTGTAAATGAATGCTCATATAACAGAGAGGGCCCTGTCACTGCACCGAACAAAATTCTTATGAATGTATACATGACAGTAAATGATCAGATAACAAAACTACAGCAAGCAGTTCATTGTAACACATTAGACTGTCAATAAACTTTAATATAAGGAAGTATTCCTAACAACGGCATGGCCACCTACTGTTAACTTACCAGAGATGTCAGAAGTAAATGATTAAACGAAGAGCATGTCAGTACATTACTGCAATTATTTCCAATTTTCTTGGCTCGACGGCCTTCTGCATTTGCTATATTTGCTGTTACCTGATTTAACAGTCTTACTCTGTCTAATTCAAAACTCATCCTTCCTCTACAAATATAGCCAAGCAGCTAAATATAAAGGCTCTGACGGGCTGCCACTAATGGTTGAAACATATCACATGCACGGATGCTCAGACAGGAAAAGGTCAGCCACTCCTCTGCTGGACACGCGCACAATGCACCAAACAAACAACAACAACAACAACATGGCAAATGAAAAGCAATTCTAACAGCAAATCACCAGTTCAAATGCATCAGCAAATTAAAGAGTTCCTCAGATCCAAAGAGGTCAAGTCTGTTAACTTTGGCTGCTTCTTAAAAGAAGACTCATAAGGTGTAATGACACCCTGCGCCACCTACAGGAATGTCATAGTCATTGTGATGACTAAGGTCAGGAAATTGCTTCTTCTGTCTCTCAGAGAGAACTGAGAGGCTGAGAAGGAGCTTCTGCCCCCAGGCCATCAGACTACTTAACACTAATTGACAGTAGTAATTAAACTTCCTTACTAATGCACCAAGCACTTTATTGGAGCCAAGTCACACATATCTGGTCTTCTTTCTCTTACCACCAGCATAACTTTACTGTTCCTTATTTTTTTAAAACATTGATTATACTGTAACTTTGTCTTACTGCTTTCAGTATTCTTATGTCAGAGTTGATCATCTCGTATTTCACTGCAGGTTACAGTTGGACTGTGCACCTTGCATGTGACAAATAAAACCACTGAATCCTTGATGCAGTTGCCTGTCTTTGGCCGCAGTGCTCCCTCCCTCAGAGACCACCCTCAGCAAGCAGGGGGGTGCCCCAGGATACAGTGCACCCTCCCTCAGAGACCACCCTCAGCAAACAAGGGGGTGCCACAGGACACGCCCATGGGGTCTGATGATAGTTCTGCAGCGTGTCATACATACGGCATTGGCACTGCTGTGGTGAAGAGTGATGGACGCTCACATGCTACACTCCCAGGTGCTACACATGGTCTCATAATCTCTGCGGAATTCCAATCCAAAATCATTTCATTAAGTTTTAAGTCCACTAGGGGATGTACTAATTAAGAGGTGGCCACTGTGTTCAATCCAACACATTACTCAGTGACAGCACTCATGAGAACTGTATGGTGCATATTTTATTAAACAGTCAGAAAAGTACCCCCCCCCCCCAATATGCATATTTAAATCTAACAAAACATTTATTTAAATCTAAATATTAAACCTAATTTGCATTATCCTTGCAGTAATATCTCTATATAAATAGTGCATTGTGTTTCAGAGTTGAACTGTAATGATTGTTGTACCTGAAAGAAAGAGGATCATTAGCGTTTTTCTTTTAAATTGACAGAGTACATATCAGTGCAGCCAAATGTTTTGGCAGAATGAAAGATTATTCCAAACATGTAATACGCGATGACAAGGTGTTGATTTGGTCTGGTCATTTTGAGTGCGTAAGAACATTTTCATTACAGCATTAATCTCCCAATTGCATACCATTGCTCACAGAGTTAATAACTCTACCGCCTCTGTATTAGTCTGCAGCTATATATAGTCCAAGGCTGGAACACTGCAGCATAAGAAGAGGCTGGAAAACGGTATTCGTTCTTCGTGCATCAGCAAATCATCATACTTATCGAAACGCTGTCGTCTCACTTAAACATCCCGTTGTATTTTTCCTGGCATAAGAAGCGGAGGAGAGATAAATCAGTGAAAGATGCAGCGAAAAGCATGACATAACAGTTTGAAATCACTGACCGATCGTGGGTCCAGCCGCTCCCCCAAAAAGCTGCCAAAGGGCTATGAACGCCGCTGTCAGACGCACCTGACAGCGCGGTTTACGTGTACGACTCGGCCGATGGAAGCGCACCGGCAAAACTTAGCGAGCCCCAGCCGGCGGCTATGTTTATAAGGTTAAGCGGCCACTCCTATTTGGGAGGCAGGCTTTGGGAGATGACCCGAAACGCGGATCCTGCAGTCCTGTGCTAGAGAGCGTGTGCGTATGTATGTATCACACACAAAACCGTCCTCGATCTGCATTACAAAGCATGCAATTCATGGTTTAACGTCATGCAACTACTGATATATTACGTCGAATGCGGTTATTTTGGATTGTGATGTTGAATTGCAAAGCACGCCGAAAATCCATTTTTTATACTATAGCTACAAAAGCCGGGCAGTGAATATAAGAATCCATGTTTCAGTGACGTTACTCGAATACATTGGCTGGAATAAGCAGATGCTGCATCTCTTCCTCATTGGGTCTCTTCTGATACCTGCATCCTAATCGAAAACGTTAATACTTATACGTTAATTTGTTTGAGGTGCAATTTCAAACACAACTACCTTTAGCAATATTTCCCCCATATACATTAACCCTCTAACATTACATTTCCGATGTATACTGTATTCACGGAAGTGTTTTTTTTTCTTAAACTACGAACGTCATGCTGCTTTCACGTCACAGCTACGTGAAATACTGCTACGATCCTGCTTAAATGCTGCAGAAAAGTCACCCAGCATCCCCTTCAAAACCGTTAACAATTCCATCCCCAGATAGCACACATATGTTGAAATGACACTGATTCCATATCAGACAAAAAGGTTGAAACAACGTTGATCTTCAATCTTTTACTTTATATCAACATTAAATCATGGTTTTGCCACCATCAATTTTTCAATATTGAAAATCTGACCAAAAATCAATTGTTTCAACGCTGATAATTGAACACTGACTATAATTCAACGCATTTAACTATAATTCAATGTTGAAACAATAACATGATGCTATCTGGGTCTCGCTACTACTCTGCATTCCCTTTAAATATAATTTACCTGCTGGCTGATGCATATATTCAGCAACAGAATTACCATAGTTTAAATTGGATAAATTGGAATAAGTTTCAGAACACTGACATGATGCTTCATCGGGGGAGTTACACCACCCAGTAAGTAGTGCAAACACCTCCAATGCTCAGGACTCGAGAATCTCCTACAAACCTCGTGCAGCTCCCTGCCCCTTCAAACCAGGGTTATAAATCAGGGCAGAACTCAGAATGATCTAAGGCACGTCAGCTCCTCTACAGCACACATGCCATGGGAAATAGCAGAAGACAGGCTGCTGTAGTTAGCAAAAAAACAAGAAAAAGTGCACACAGTTAGCAAGCAAAAGCAGAATAGGAGCTACACTACAAAACACCTTATGCAGTCCTATTGTATGCAAGAAAAGAAGTCACATCTTTTAATGATGGATGATTTACAACACAATGCTGCAGCTCTGTGTATGGACTGCCTTCAGCCAGTGACGATCCCGTTGAATCAAACTGCTTATGTAACACCTCAGCCTCTTTGAAGTGCCTGCTTGACTGATGCTTTGTTTTTGAGCCACTCTGGTTTGCTGCCCATGTCCAGGCACTGCGCTCAATAGGAGGGCTGTCCTCCCGCCCCCCAGATCCGTGTTGTGAGCTCAAGCTGCCCAGCACCAACAGTAGCCAACTGCGGGGAATGCTGGCCCGATGAGCCGGGCTTCCCGTCCGAGCCTGCTGAACTTCCCGTAAATCTAGTATGGACTCCCAGGACTCCTGCTGAATCGGAGATGGAAGGAGTCTTTGTAAATTATTTTGAAAAAACTTTCCAAAAAGGTTTTCATAATATTGGCATTACTGAGTCCTCTGCTGTGCCTTGTTAGTATTTATGTTAAATTACCACCGTGTGAGCTAAGGTCTGCTGAGGGATTAACTGTCCTCTAGCTAGGGAAACTAAAGGCAAATGGAAAGGATACTTCAGGATCTCAAGGCCGGAGGTGGCATGCAATATACAGCTGTTAATGCTTCATTACATAACAGAGGCAAACCCCTGATTTGATTTCATCCACTTTCTATATTTGTTTCCTCCCAGACTGAGCTACTCAGATCACACCAGACATCAAGAAAAGTCCACACTCCTACCAGTTCCATCACCCACTGTTATTAAACTGTCATTAAGGTCTTATTGGGGTCTCTTTGAGGGTCATTAAGTGCCATCAAAATCTATCATGTAAATCCAATGCAAAAGCAAAACGCATGACTGAACAACTTATCCAATGTAGTGACAGAATCAAGGAATCAGAGGGAACGAGGCAGAGAGGAAACTTATGAACACACACACACACAAATACGTATCTTTGTGGGGACCATCCATTAATTTATGTGGGCATAACCCAATAACTATGACCACTTTAACCCCTATCCAGCCCCAAACCTAACCATAGGTAGCAAAACAAGACTTTTGGCATTTTTAGTTTTTTGATTACAGTCAGAGATTTTATAAGATTGAGTTTCCCCTTGTTGTGACTGAAACAATGGTCCCCACAACATCATAATAACAGGTTTTTATCAGGTTGTGGGGACATTTGGCCCCCACAATGTAATTCACACATATCACAGAAACAGACACACAGCTAAGGGCACAAGATGTGATGTCACCATGCCACCCAATAAAATTACTGCTGAATTTGAGCCATCGCATTCCGTGCTATTTGTACTGCTGCTGTTTTACAGTCTATCTGAGTGCTTAAAGCACCCAGTTATCATTATGCAGATTGTTCCCGTTTTACCTTCTTGCGGGGACATGATCATCAGTACATGGTAGCCCCTTAAGACTGGCTTTGAGAGTCAGCATTGTAGAGGTAGTACCTTACCTTGTGTTTGCCTGCTCTAACCGATGGTTCCAATATTTTCACTGGCTTTGGAACTTTTTTGCTCCATTGTTTCATGGCAGCCAAAGCCTCTTCTCCCATGGACGGCACTGTGTCATGGGACGGCACAGGTGCAGGTAGGCTGCCCTTTGGCTTTGAATTCTTCTTCTGAAATCAAAGAACAGGATAAAAGAACCTCAACACATGCCTCTACTACAGTAATACTAATGCTGGACCTGCTATCAGCTCTTACTCTTACTCTCTATGTATTATATATACTGTACATACACTATATTACCAAAAGTATTTGGACAACCCCTCAAAATCATTGACTTCAGGTGTTCCAATCACTTCCATAGCCACAGTTGAATAAAATCAAGCACCTAGGCATGCAGACTGCTTCTACAAACATTTGCAAAAGAATGGGTCACTCTCAGAAGCTCAGTGAATTCAAGCGTGTTACCATTATAGGATGCCACCTGTGCAATAAGTCCATTTGTGAAATTTCCTCGCTACTAAATATTCCACGTCAACTGTCAGTGGTATTATAACAAAGTGGAAGCTATTGGGAACAACAGCAACTCAGCCATGAAGTTGTAGGCCACATAGAATCACAGAGTGGGGACAACGCATGCTGAGGCGCACAGTGTGCAGAAGTCGTCGACTGTCTGCAGAGTCAGTAGCTACAGATCTCCAAACTTCATGTGGCCTTCAGATTAGCTCAAAAACAGTGCATAGAGAACTTCATGGAATGGGTTTCCATGGCCAAGCAGCTGCATCCAAGCCTTTCATCACCAAGTGCAATGCAAACGTTGTATACAGTGTTGTAAAGCATGCCGCCACTGGATTCTAGAGCAGTGGAGACGTGTTCTCTGGTGTGATGAATCATACTTCTCTATCTGGCAATCCGATTGACGAGTCTGGGTTTGGCGGTTGCCAGGAGAAACGGTACTTGCCTGACTGCATTGTGCCAAGTGTAAAGTTTGGTGGAGGGGGGATTATGGTGTGGGGTTGTTTTTTAGGGGTTGGGCTTGGCCCCTTAGTTCCAGTGAAAGGAACTCTTAATGCTGCAGCTTTGAAGCCATTTTGGACAATTTCATACTCCTAGCTTTGTGGGAACAGTTTGGGGATGGCCTCTTCCTGTTCCAACAAGACTGAACACCAGTGCACAAAGCAAGGTCCATAAGGACATGGATGAGCAAGTCTGACCTCAACCCAATAGAACACCTTTGGGATGAATTAGAGCGGAGACTCTGAGCCAGGCCGTCTTGTCCAACATCAGTGCCTGACCTCACAAATGCTCTCTTGGAAGAATAGTCAAAAATTACCATATACACACTTCTAAACTTTGTGGACAGCCTCCCCAGAAGAGCTGAAGCTGTTATAGCTGCAAATGGTGGGCCAACTCCATATTAAAGCCTGTGTATTAAGAAGGGGATGTCATTGAAGTTCATGTGTGTATAAAGGCAGGTGTCCCAATACCTTTGGCAATATAGTGTATATAAGGATTTATAAGGATAAAGATTTCCTATTTTGTCGATTAACTGCATTGTTCTGAAGTTTAATAGCAACAGATTACACAGTTCTGTACAGGTTGAGAAGAAGTGCTTTCTTATCACCACTTAATATATTCTAGTCATTTTTATCCATCTTTTTTCTGTACTCACCTATTCAGGGTCTCAGGAGGTGCAGAGCCTGTCCTGGAGACTGGGTACAAAGCCGGGAACAACCCAGAATGGGGTGCCAACCCATCACATGGCGCACTCACGCACCCTTCACTCGCACTTGCACACCTACAGACAATTGGCTAACACCAGTTCACATTAGCATGTTTTTGACATGTTGGGGGAAACCAGAGTACCCAGAGAAAACCTCACCAAAACACTGGGAGAACATGCAAACTCCATACACATGGATCAGGGGCAGAGACTCGAACCCTGGTCCCAGAGGTGTGAGGGAACAATGCAGGTCACTGCACCACCCCATTAGTTTTTATATTTATAATAACCCTTGTTGCTAACCTACTCTTAGCCATACTAATAACAATCACAATTTCTAATATTATCTATTAAGTTTGTTCTACACCTACACATAGTAAAGAGTTAGGCCTACCAGTATATAATCTAGATTGCAACGAGGATATGTTGACTCAAAGCCCAAGGTATGTATATGAATTTCAGTATGCAGCCTTGCTTTCATATAAGTAAAATCAGGTGAGATTTACACTAGGAATCCAGCTCTGAAATGCACCCAATGTTCCCAGTCTTATGTTCAGAGGGGAAAAGACTCGGCTTCCTCATTGCCATGGACAGACAAAGCGTGTCCTTTGTGTCTTGTCTCATCTTGTACCATCTCTTTGGGTCTCACTCCAGCACTTTATCAAACCCAGAATGCTGTCAGTGGACCTCCAGTGCCGCCCTACAGCAGACACGCAGACCAGGCCCATGTGCCCACACAGCTGCCAGCTGTACCTTCATTCCGAGATAGAGCATTGGCTGCGATTGCCCACAACGTGGCGACATGGTGTAGCATGCGTGGGCAGTGTTGGTAGCTTACTAATGATCCAAATTGAGCTCATGCAGACAGGGCCCTGATCCAATCCCGGCTGGAGTTATACACCAAACACGTAGGATGTGGTGCAGGGCTTTCATCCCAGTAATTAGAAATATTGAGCTGTTCTGCTTCTCACTGGCTCAGACAGAGGGCTACAGTGAACCACACTGAAGTTGTCATTTATAGAGAAGCTCCTTTGCAGCAGGGTGGCACAGTGGTTAGCACTCTGGGACCAGGGCTGGAGTCTCTGCCCTGACTCTACGTATGTGGAGTTCGCATGTTCTCCCCATGTTGTAATGGGGTTTCCACCGAGTTCTTTGGTTTTTCCCCATAGTCGAAAAACATGCCGAGGTGAACTGGAATGACAAAATTGCCCATAGTTGTGAGTGTGCCTAGTGATGAGTAGGTGCCCCACCCAGGGTTGTTACCTGCCATGCGCCCATAGTCTCCAGGTTAGGCTCCGGACCCCCCCGCAACCCTGAATAGGACAAATAGTTATAGAAAACAGATGGATGGATCCTTTGCAGCTTCCATACGTACAGCTGGTACAGTTATCCTCCTTTAACATATGAATACACCCTAAAAAGGTGCCATACTCTCGTTAATTGCACTGCATTCAACTTAGCCCAGGTTTCATTTACCGCAGTATGGAAATTGGGCAGGAGTACTGTGCATTGCATGGTCCTCCAGCACCCATGTGGTATGTGGCATTAATGCAGCCATGGCCCACCACCAACCCACCATTTTCTGCCAGGAAATCGAGACATTGTCAGCAAAATTTAAAACTGTAATGCTTAGATTATACTACTTAATTCCAAGCATTATTACTCCTGTTAATATTACTACTACTACTGTTATGGATTCAGCATTGAAGCTGACTTTTTAGAATGTGGACAGAGAGCATCCCATCAGCAGACTACAGCTCCCCCCGGAGGCTGTTAAATGAATAACTTTTTGGATCAGAGAGGGCCCAAGTTCGTTTTACTGGAGACTGTGTTACTGTAGACTGAAAATATGGACAATATACTATGTTTTATGTCATTCTTATAAAATAGCTACCTGGCTTAGTTGCTTCTTCTTTGACGATTTAGTCATTTCTGGGAAGGAAAAGAAAAAGGTAAATTAAGCATGATGCAAAGTGATTTTGCCTCAAATCCACTGTGTGAAAGTACTATTGCTTACATCACGGGGGAACCAACTGAATCAGGCAAATGAAGCAGGAAGAGAAAGAGGGAAAATAATTACATTTCAAAGCATCATCATAACATTGTAAAAAGAAGTGAAACAGAGTTGCCTTATTCACTCAGAAGGGTCTTATGGGAATTGACAATGCAGATATCAAACAGGTTTAATACTCAGCATTCACTTAAAGAGAGTCCAAGCAAATAAAATAAAAGTCACTTAAAGATTGTAAAGTCATAGATAGGGTGAAGTTCTACTTATGATGTGTGATCCTACGTATACTATTCAGTAACATAGAGTGATACAGCCTGCCAAAGTCTATATGGTGACTTCCCTGGAGTGTAAAGCTTTAGAAAGATTATTCTCTGTGGTTATGAACTGGACCAGTTGAAAGGTGACCACCAATGCACCCCAATGAGTGAGAAGTACAGTGAGAGCGGAGAGCTCCGTAGCATGGGGGGACGTGTGAGTGCATGATCACAGTCACAGGAAGGTCAAAGGTCAGCAGAAGAAATTCTCCTCTAGGCAGAGGTAGAGGAGACACGTGAGTGAGGAAGAACGAGAGGAAAATTGATTTTGACTGTCAGGCTGAACTTGTAAAATGCAATGTAAAATGATAAGGAGATAATTAAAAAAGGATTTTACAAGTATTAAGGTTCTCTTGCAACTAATGATGGCATTCAGCATGCCATGGCTGTCTTTGCAGAGCATATATGTACCTACACTCGGGCATCCATATGTGTTCATATCCCACCTAAGCCTTGCAGAAAAGAACAAATGATCCTACTTCTCGGTAATATTTATGTCTGCATCTGAGGTATATGGCACAGCCAACTCACATGCAAAGTAAAGTATAAGTCCTTCTTATAAGCTCTTGAAGCACATCTAGCCAACCACACCAGAGGGAAGAGGCAGTTTTGGGAAAATGGAAAAACGTTGCCTGGGAAACCCACACAAGCTTAAAATAAAACTTTTTCCGCAGGAAGATGCATTTCTTGAATAGACTGTCTCATGCATTAGGGATATATTCTGTAGGAGATTCCCTTCATGCCACTGGAGAAACCAGAGATGAACATACCTGTGAGTCGTCTATTCCCGAGGAATGCGGAGTCGTGCTTCCAGGCAGCACAGCAGAAGAACACAGCCCACACCAGGAGGGTGGCCAGTACGAGGGCCAGCACCCAGAAGAAACGAGCTGCCGCTGGGTCCGAAAAGACCCAGTCAGTGCCGGGCGCCATTATGACAGATGTCTGTCTCACTTTCACTCCCTCTCTCTCTTTCTCATTAGTTTCTACCCCTGCTCTGTGTTTCTCTCTCTCTCTCTGGTCCTTCCTCTCTCTCTATTACGCTGGGTCCCGTATCAATCTGGCTGCTCTGCCTTAGCAGAGCAGATGGGCGCCAGCTGAGTGTGACCCGGGCCTCCCTCAGCACACGTCAGCTCTGGCTGGCCGCACCTCTTCCTCAGCGAGGAATGGGAGCTGGTAGCCACTCCCAGGGCACAATTCAGAGAATTACACAGGCACCCTCTCGTCAAACAGGCGCTGCAGGATGTCCTGTAAATGTTTGAGAATTTGGGGGCTGGCCAAGGATTACAAAATAGCTCCTCAGGGCAGCCCACGTCTCCATGCAAGTATAAGGTGCACTAGCTAGGTGGGTGGGATCTCCATTTGTGGCGAGACCCAGCCACCCGGGGTGATGTGTAAATACGAAGGGTCTCATTCTTCTTATGTTCTTATATTATTTATGTTGTTTATTCTCGCTGTGCTTACTAATTTTTCTCATTATATGTGTTATTATAGTTGTACTTCCCCATTTTTTCATTATGTCTGTCTATTGGATTGGATGTGTGAACTTATACATAAACATACATTTTCTAAAATTCATTAATTTGCATATCGCAAATTTTAGCACATTCAGTGTGCGTCTTCAGTCAAAATAAATGTTTGATAAACAATGAGCTGAAGAAGTAACTGAGCATTTTCTGCTTCGTTCTATCATCACTGGTACCACACCAACCCTCCCTTAGTCAGCTGCCATAAAGCTGAAAACAGGACATAGTCTGCAGAAGAAACAACCTACATACACAACAGCAGAGGAAAGGACGGAAGCGCCGCCTGGATGGCGGTTTGCGGCGCCGTATTTACTCATCTGTGACTCACTGGTCACGGCCGCTCGGTGTTTCCATTTTTACACAGAATCACCGGCTTCTTCAAACCGCCGTTTCACTCACTCCAGGACAGCCAGCCTGCGTCCTCACGGTGACAGGCACGAAAACCGAGCACCGCACATATATAAAACTTAACCAAGTATATTTCACACCTTCAAACTTCATGAAGAAAAGCTGCATCATAAATGAACGACGACAGGGGTCACCAGCAATAGCGGGGCTGCAGAGGGGCGGGCTGGCACCAGCGTACCGAAATCCGATAGGCTTTCCCAGACTGTTCCCCCATTTTCATTGGCTCTCAGTTTTGTCATTCGTCAAAGGAGGGACACCGATTTTCAAAAATGTCCCCAGTAGGGATGGGCGATACTACTGATTTTCTTTTCGATCAGATACCAAGTAATACCATGGTTGGTATCGCGGATTCGGTGCCAACCCAACACTGACGGTAAAAAAAAAAACGGGGGGGGGGGGGGGGTTTAGTATTGAGCAAAATGTCCTTAGTGCTTTGGTTTAAACTAGTCCATTATTATAAGCCTTTTCTTTAAAGGCATAAAAATGCGTCCAAAAACTTAATTGAAATTATGGTAACATTTTCGTACTCTGTGGTAGTTCACTCTTAGTTAAAATCCTAATAGTCTTTTCATTGTTTGATATACTAATTAATTGTGGTAGGCGAAATGATCGGCAGAGTGCCTTATATAAATGTTTGATTTAGTCAGAGTTTAGAACAAATTTGCGAAATATATTTTACTATAACTTTTCTGGAGAAGCACACGAGTAACAAGACATAACCATATAATTACTGTGCAATTTAAAAAATGTTTTTATTTTCACTTTATAGAAAGCAGGCGGTGACGGCTGTAATATTTCCTATTCGGATATACCGCCCCTTTTACTGTTGTCCATCCATGCCCCTCCCCTGAAAATAAACTAGAGCTGTACAATAAGTGTGAACTATACTATGCCTATATATTCATTATTCTAGTGTTCATCCATAACATCACCCAACTCAAAGGACACATACTCTGACTCTTCGCCATACTGTTTCACTTGCATTAAGGTATTCACCTTCTGTATTTACAAATCGTGTTTCTGCTTCATGTATACTCCCTGCACTGAACTATACACGTTACTGTTATATATTTATGTCTTATTACGTATATATTCGGGCGGGGTATTGTACAATGGTCTATATTTGTCGTCTCAAGAGTGATTTAGTCATATTATTATGTAAATGCTGCCATCTAGTGGTAAACATTGCCTTCTTGATATTGATTGTTCAATTTTAAAATAACACCAAGCTGTCCCACCTGCATTAAAGTTTGCACCTTCTATGTTAACAAAGCATGTGTCCGGTTCATGTATACTTCCTGCACTGAACTATACACTTTTTTGTTATATTCATTATATGGACAAACATATTGGAACACACCTCTTAATCATTGAACTTTGGTGTTTCAATCAGACCCATTTCAAGTGTGGTACTGTCATTGGATGTCACCTTCGCAATAAGTCACTTCACTTCGTGATATTCCACGGTCAGCTATAAGTTGTATTATTGCAAAGTGGAAGCGTTTATGAGCAACATAAACTCAGCCACTAAGTGGCAGAGGACATAAAGTAACAGTGCGGGGTCACTGAGTACTGAGATGCATAGTGTGTAAAAGTCCCTAAGGCTCTGTTGACTCCATGACTGCAGAATTCCAAACTTTCTCTGGCATTAACTCCAGCACAAAAACGATGGGAGCTTCATGGAATGGGCTTCCATGACTGAGCAACTGCATGCAAGCCTCACATCTCCAAGCGCAATGCCAAACGTCGGATGGAGTGGTGTACAGCACTCTGGAGCAATAGAAGCGTGTTCTGTGGAGTGATGAATCACACTTCTCTGTCTGGCATTCTGGGTTTGGCAGGTACCAGGAAAACATTACTTGCGCTACTGCATTGTGCCAACTGAAATTTTTGGGGAGGAGGGATAATGGTATGGGGTTGTTTTTCAGGGGTTGGGCTAGACCCCTTTGTTTCAGTGAAGGGAACTATGCTTCCAACTTTGTCGGGACTGCCCTTTTTTGTTCCAGCATAATTGTGCCCCAGTGCACAAAGCAAGGACCATAAAGACATGATCGGGTGAGTTTGGGGTGGAAGAACTTGACTGGCCACCCCATCAAATTCCTTTGGGATGAGCTGGAACAGAGATTGCAAGCCGGGCCTTCATGTCTAACATCAGTGCCTGACCTCACAAATGCTCTTCTAGATGAATGGGAAACATTCCCACAGACATAAGCCTTTGCTTTGTTACAGCTACAAATAGGGGACCAACTCCATATTAATGCCTATGGATTTAGAATATGATGTCATAAAAGTCCCTGTAGATGTAATGGCCAGGTGTCCCAATACTTTTGTCCATATTGTGCATGTTAACAAAGCATGATTCAGACTGATATACAGCACCCTCCATAATGTTTGGGACAAAGACACATTTTTTCCTCGATGTACCCCTCTGCTCCACAGTTTAAAATTTCAAATCAAACATTTCGGACATGATCAAAGTGCACATTCCGGATTTTAATTTAAAGTTATTTTTATACATTTTGGATTCACTCCTGAGATTTTCACACTCAACAATGTCTAGTGTTTACTCAGAATCTGCAAAAAACAAACAACATCCAGTGACCCGCAGTTTTGCAGATGGCAACGCCTTATTGATGAGAGTTCAGAAGTGAATGGCCAGACTGGTTCAAGCAGACAAAAAGGCCACAGTAACTGATCAGGGGCACCATACATTGGGGGAAGTTAGGATGATTCCAAGGGCCACAGAGTGACAGGGGCCCTAAAAATTGAATTGAATAAAAACTGATTTGGTCTGGGTTGGGGGCTCAATATGATATAGTTTCATGGGGCCCAAAATGTCTATCAGTACTTCTGACTCAGATAATCACTCTGTGCAACTATGGTGAGCAGAGAAGTACCTCAGAAAAGTATCTTAGAAACATGTTGAACCTTGAGGCTGATGGGCTACAACAGCAGAAGTCCATGTTGGGTTCCTCTCCTGTCAGCCAAAAATAGAAATCTGAGGCTGCAGTGGACACACGCTTACTAAAAGACTGACCAGTTAAGACTGGAAAAACATCTTGGTCTGATGAATCTCAACTTCTACCGAGGCACACAAATGGTAGTCAGAATTTGGTGTCAAGAGCATGAATCCATGGACCCACCCTGCCTTGTGTTAACAGTTCAGGCTGCTGGTAGTGGTGTAATAGTGTGGTGAATGTTTTCTTGACACATTTTGGGCCTTTGATACCAATCAATCATCACAGCCTATTTGACTATTGTTGCTGACCATGTGCATCCCTTCATGGCCACAATTGACCCATCTTCTAATGGCGAATTCCAGCATGATAATGCACCATGTCACAAAGCAAAAGTCTCAAACTAGGTTGATGAACGTGACAGTGAGCTCAGTGTTCTTCAGTGGCTTTCTGTGGCAGCACATCCATGTCAAAAGTAGAGGGCGAAAGTGAAAAATATAAACCTGCAAGTTTTAACATTTCGCATGCTTAAATATCCAACTCAAAAGCGCAAATGCACACACAGAAAGAAGAATAATTTATTTCCTTCTCGGTTTGACAGATATCCTTGTGCACCAAGTGGATTACCTTCAGCTGCTCTCTGTGCACAAGTGATATTTTTGCGCCTGAGTTTTGACATGGGAGTTGTGTTGACAGTTTGGGGGCGGGCTCATAGCTATTTCTGTCGGTGAATGCTACTGGCTCATGGCTGTTTCTGTCGGTGAATGCTACTGGCTCATGGCTGTTTCTGTCGGTGAATGCTACTGGCTCATGGCTGTTTCTGTTGGTGAATGCTAATGGCTCATGGCTCTTGGTTTTGTGATTGACTGTATGCTTATAAAAATTAAAGTTAAAGCTTTACTTTTAAATTAGTGAATTTGTTTATTTATTTTTGATAATTAATACATGATCTTTTCAGCACACTGGTCGGCTAGAGGCATACCATGTTCCATTTTGGGTGTGGATTCTTTGCAGTGGTTTATGGAGAGTTTATTATTTATTTTATTATTTTATTTGATATGGACATGACAGTAGCATCAGAATTTAGTGATTTACAAAATGACACCTCATGAACCAAATGATTGCTCTCATTGCCAAATGATCTGGCTCACTAAAAAGACTCAGAATTCCCATCATTGCTGTCTATGATCTCTGTCTTCTGAAGCTTTTTCTAGCATACAGTCAATCACAAAACAAGCAGCCATCAGCCAATAGCATTCACCGAAAGAAACAGCCATGAGCCCGCCCACAAACTGTCAAAACCACCCCCCGTCAAAAATAGAACAAAAACAACATATTGAATGTTGAAAGTGAGAAATGTTATTGTTTTATGACAAATATATGCTCAATTTGTATTTCATGCCAGCAACACGTTTCAGATAAGTTGGGACAGGGGCAACAAAAAACTGGAAAAGTTGTGTAACGATTAAACAAGACACCTGATTGAATATGCCACAACTAATTTGGTTAATTGGCAACAGGTCAGTAAGATGATTGGGTATAAAAAGGAAGATTCTCTGTGCAGTGAAGATGGGGAGGCGTTCACCACTCTGTGACAGACTGTGTGGGCAAATGGTGCAACAATTCAAAAATAATGTTCCTCAATGTACTACTGCAAAAAATTCAGGGTGGAGGGGCACTCTGAGTGTGTGAGCATATCCAACAATTCAAACTTTTCTTAAGTCCTTAAGTTCATCACTTTGCTCTGTGTCTTGGGAGCACTTTCAGAAGCACTGCACTTTGGACCCGTGATTTTAGTACAGTTCAGGTCCCTGAAATGGCACAAAAAGATACGAGAAACGCCGGATACAGAGATCTCTCCGAGACATCATGAGAGACTGTGCATAGATTTTACACATTTATTAGTTACTAAACTTTTTGTGTTGTCCGCTGGCCTTACTTGTCATCTGCAGCTTTCACAAAACTCCCAAAAAAATTCCCATTTAATTGCCGACCCTGAGATATATCGGAACTGCGATGGGGAAAGTCGTTATGCAGGAGGGTCGACTGTATATGTACTCAGTGCTGCTGATAATAGCAAGCTATGGTCAGAGAGTAGCATCATAAATGAAAAAGGCTAAATGAACCGTGACCTGAAGCATGACACTAATAACAGTCTTCTTAGCCATAGTAATCAAAACGCATCTGCCATACTGATTAATTTAGTGCGCTAAATTAATCAAGCTGGTACAGGAAGCTGGTCACAACTGCCAACAAATTGTAAGAAAAAAACCACCACAGACACAGCAGTGACTCACCCCCCTGAGTTTCACCAAAATTGTAAATATAACTGCCAATAAACAAGTGGTTTTATATTAACTAAATAAAATTTTAACTTCATGTAAAACAAATATATTACAAATATACCTACAAAATCCCTTTCCTAACTAAAAACTATCAGCAGAAAAGGTAATAAAAAGTCTCTACCCCCCCCCCCCCCACACAAACACACACACACTGTCAAAAAACTGATAAATGGCAAGTGTTTAGAATGAAAAAGACCTAAAACACACACAGTAAGGGCACAGATGAGGCTACGATTCCTACAGGAGGTTTAATTAAGAAGGTGAGCTAAGTAACATCAGCATTGCATGAAACTCCCCTGCTGGTCCTCAGTTTAACCTCAGTTCCCATGATAAATGTAACATTAAATCCACACTTAAATGTGCATCTTTGTAAGAGTCATTCACTTTGCTGCCCTCTGATCCAGCCTGTTAGCAAAGATGTGGCCAGTGGTAGAACTCATAGCATTCTTCATCAGCACTCAGTAGAACAAAACAACCAGTAAACAGATTGTCTTTAATCTCAAGCTGACCAGCATGGAGTGTCTCCCATTTCAGACACTGCATCTTCTTCCCCACCCACCAGTCCAGAGCCGCTGTCACTTTCCAGGCATCAGATTGTCACCTGAATTCCCAAGCTGCTCCCTTCCATCACAGCTTCAGCATCACAGGCACTGCTTCAGCATCACAAGCACTGCTTCAGCATCACAGGCACTGCTTCAGCATCACAAGCACTGCTTCAGCATCACAGGCACTGGCCACAGCTACACCCAGCAAAATATTTAAAGAAAAGGAAATAATTCCCCTTGCTGTGTTAAGACTCTGGCCAATGAATAGCAATGCAACTTGTTGGAGCCCAGGAGGAAATAAAACACCAGCGATGAAGAAGTTGCCAATCACTCTCCACAAAGGAAAAATTCAAAAATAAAAATTACTTGACTTTCCATAGCTACTAATCCAGCGTAGGATCTTATTTACTGAGCCTGGAATCTATCCCAGTAAGAACAGGGCACACCCAGCCTATACACACGTGCACACAAACACACTCACACACACATACACAGAAGTAGAATTTAGAGACACCACATCAGGTACGTTTCATATCTTTGGAACATTGGAGGGAGGTGAAATATCCAAAGTACAGCCCTGTAAACACAGGAACGCACACTCCACACACAGGAACGCACACTCCACACACAGGAACGCACACTCCACACACAGCAAACCACGCACACTCCACACACAGGAACGCACACTCCACACACAGCAAACCACGCACACTCCACACACAGCAAACCACGGACACTCCACACACAGCAAACCACGCACACTCCACACACAGCAAACCACGCACACTCCACACACAGCAAACCACGCACACTCCACACACAGGAACGCACACTCCACACACAGAAAACCACGCACACTCCACACACAGCAAACCACGCACGCTCCACACGCAGCAAACCACGCATACTCCACACACAGGAACGCACATAAAACCCAGATATGGTACTCTGGAAAATACATTTAGAAATAGCGTCTGAATTATTACTGAATCAACCTGTTGTAACAAGTGTATCTGGTCCATGCGGGATTTTGATTTGGCTTTAGAGAAAAAAGAAAAACAAGCAATCACCAATTATTGCTATTCGGTCATAAAAAAAATAAAATGATCCTACAGACAGGTTTTAATGGCATAGAGTTTTATTTGGCAGAAACAGGAAATTAAAAACTGGCAGCATCTCTCCCTTGTCCTGTGATTCATTCCTTTGCCCTTAGACAGGGCAGACTAATTCAGGACTGTTTTTTTTTCCACTGGCAAACACATTATAACACTCATTTTAAACACGGATATATTTTTAAAGTGCTGGAGAGCCGACAGTCCCAGCACTGCACACATTATAGTTAAGGTCCTTTCTGTCCTGTGTTTCATTTTTACTAGATCTACAGACAAGTCACTTATCTTTCTGATTACTTATGTCCCACACATTCTCCACCTTCTGGATGGTTAATTTTTCCTTTCCAATTCCTTCCTTCTGATTAGTCATCTAAAATACCTTCGATTTGGTTATTTCAAAACTCCAAGTTAGTTACTGTCATAACCTACCGATTAGTTAAAATTGGTAGCTTTCTTTTATAATAAGTAATTTAAATATTGCTGGATACTACCTCTGTGTGTTTTTGAGTAAACATTTATCATGCTCATGAAATGGCTTCAAAATGAGTTCCTAGTGATCTGTCCAATTGTAGATTGTAATTGAAACCAATTGCCCATGCATTTATGATATTTAGCTAGTTATCTGTTTGACCTAAAACTATTTATACTTATATTTCCAATATAGTGGCTGAATATTTTTGTTTCCTACATTAATAGTCAAGTAACTACTACCATCAAATGTTCATGCAATATACATCTTTTAAAAACACAAAACATGAAGACGTGACTGCTCGACAGTAAAGGTGTAAATATTGATTGCCCCGCTAGAGGGAGCCAGCACTCCCTAGCAAGTTCGCAAAGGGTGTACAGCAGTGCTATGACTGAACATGCAGTTTTTTTCCTATTTAAAGCATTTTAACGTTGAAGTAGTTATGCTCCTTGCCAGTGGTTGCGTTTGTAGCAATTATAATTTGTTTGCAGCCGCTCAGTATGAACATATTTTGCCCCAAACCTCCTCCAGCTTCCTGCCCTTGCCCCACGGTAGCTGTATGGTCAGTGTTTCCACCGACTAATAAATCTACCTCTTAGATTTAGCTGGACAGACCAACAGACACTCTGTACTATGTTCACATTGTGCCTCATTCCCTGAAATTTTGCATCAGTAAAAATACAGACATTTACCACAGGGCATTTTAAGACCAATTTAAGTTTTATTTCAAGAATTTTCCCGCGGTGAACTTATCTGGTGTCAGAGAAATGACTTTTAAAAGTGAGTCGTAAAGTACTAGTAGGGAACGTTTGCGGGTAAGTACAGCTCTTTGGCTTGGCTTTGGGTCTGTATGCTACCAAAGGCCCTTGAGACAGAGGTCTTGCGCACCTCTTTCTGTAATCGAGGGATTTAATCACAGACAAATTTACTGTTTCAATATGTATCTGTTACTGGAAAAACATGCATGTTTGCAATTATATAATCGCGATCAGCTGGCAATTTCTGCCTTTTACCGACGTGGCTGCTTTCGCGAACCTGGCGTATTAGCCAGCAGCAATTTGCATGACAATCTTAAGCATTTCGGGGCTCTGAAACATTAACATTTTGTCAGAACGCATAAATGGGCGATGTTTTCAAACCCAGGCATAGCTTATCATTACCCCGCTGATGGTTCAGTGACTTTGCCCGCCGATACGGCCACGTGTTGCGGGGATCGTTTACAAGTATGATGCAGAAAGAAATAATAAATAAACTTACAAACCGCACTTGTTTATGACTCAAACCGGTTGGGATGTCTTGTAATGAACTTCATTTATGGACATGTGGTTCACTAGGCCTGGAAATCTTGAAACTGTTCATTCAGCCGTCTGATATGTATTTATATATAAATGCGCTTCGTGATCTGAGCCGTGTTCTTACGTGTACGCTGTAAAATGTCTTTGGTTGTGTTTATGAAGGCCACATGTACACTGTGACTCATCGCAGGTCACCGCTGGCAATTATTTATGATTGCGGTTGAATATGACCAAAACATGGTCGTGTGCTTCATAAAATCGAGTTGTCAGGCTATTAGCGGTTTAATAGGCTGATTGATGGCAAATGTTTCCGAAATGTCTCAGGTGTGCAGATCAAAACGTGCATACTTCAGTTACAGTTGTCAGGTACTGTTATAGTCTTATTTAGAAAGAAATATAGCAGTATGCGGAATAATAGGAATATTTTACTGGCAATTCCATCCATGACCAGTAAAATCTGGCATGTGATGCAAAATGACCGACAATGCACGAAGTTCAACTTGAAAAATGTTACGAATTTCTGTATAGGCCTAACATTCGGATCGGAATCAACTACCCGTTTTTCTGTGCAAGCTTGATCCGCCCTGCATATTATCCTGAAAACGAAAAAGAATTTATGTTTTGAATCATTTATGACCAAGAATGTTATACGTTTCAGTACATTCAGAGACTTTCACAGGAGTGCCTCAAGGAAATGTATCAGTTGCAGTCTGGCACTAAAATAAAAATTGAGCAAAATATAATCAAAATAAATATATTTCTTGTGAATGGGCGTAGTGTATGGAAACCAATACCGCGCTTGTATTTGGTCACATGATTTGTGGGAATCTGTCATTTAAACCGTTTTCCCATAAAAACTGAACACACTAAACCACCATCTCCATAAACTGCACATAACATCATTTTGGAACTTTTGCATAGTTTAGAGTAAACAAGCAAATGAAAAAGTAACGCAATCACAAATATTTGTTATGATTGATCATTCCTTCTCTGTAATCAACATTTTCAGAGATCAGTTCCTAAATCAAAATATATTTTCATATGCAGTGACGAAATGGTGTTTTGCCTTCGTGTGTAGAATGTGAACGCATAAATCAAAGCTTTATGGCAAAGGAAGACTGAAGACGACAGCTGGCCTTAACACATGATAGTAGCTAGGTATATCAAATACTACTGATGTAGGTATTTGTGTATGCAATCCAGTATTGTCCTATTGCATCTTCATAATCTGTTTGTTTTATTTCAATCATGCATGTATTTTTCAATGTATATCTGGAATCATGGGCACTAATTAAGTTGATCGTTTTGGAGGAAACTTCAGAGGAAATGATCAAGTGTCTGTTGTGGATCAGCCAGCCAAGGCTACAAGCTAGTAAATTGAAGAGAGGAAGCATGACCATTCCAGAGCTGAAGAGCTGCTGCTTCCCGGGTCGTACTGGACATACGAAGCAGTCTGTAGTCAATTCAGTGAAAGCCAAACAAACCACTGAATCTTGCCTATGTGGAGATGAATTGTTCATTGGCATATGCTTTTATGTTAGTCTATGGTCTGCCGCAGACCCACGTGTGACTTAGACCAGATTTACCTGGTAGATGTCGGAAGTGGGTGGCTGATGGGGGCATTAAGATATTCCTACTGCAGTCCATCTGGGCACAACAGGCTACTCAAAATGAACCAAATATACCAAAGTACACAAATATACAAGTACAAAATATACGTCCTTACCAACAAGAATGGCCTTGTTTATAATTGAAACATGTATGCATTCTTTATATGTGTATGTTGGGGAAGTTTGGTGAGAGTCAGAGGACTGTTTCTCAGTCAGGATCCATCTTTCCAGGCAGTGAGTAGCTCCTGAGAAACGGATCCTCAGTGAGGCTGAATCGCTTGGCTAGATCCTCAACTTTTACCCACAGCAAGGAAATGGGGGGAAAAAGAAAGAGGAATGAATGAGGAAAGACAGGCAGACAGAGGAGTGGGGCGTGTGTCTCATAGCAACACAGCGCTATATGGGCACCCAGGGGACAAAAAGCCAATTCCACTATGTTTCAGGCGATGCAGACACTAGTTGGCTAGTCAGCACAGGATATGTGTCTGCTAAAATAATGTTTTTATGTTTTTAAATGTCAAAATTTGTTTTCTACTGTTCTGTGATGGGAGGCGTGAGGGCGCTGAGCAGAATTTTGCCTAAGGGCACCGGAACATCCAGGGCCGGCCCTGCAGTGGCATTCCTGAGCACCTCCATTGTCTCCAAAGGGAACGCAAGACGACGAAAGACTTTAACATGGATGGAAATCTCCAAAGCATGCTCAGTAGAATGACCATGAATCCAGAAAGTTTATTTTGAGCAAGCCTGCTAGCGAGTGCTAAGATCCAGAGCCTTCCTGCCGTGTGGGCCCCCTGGGGGGTTGGGTACCTGTGGCATGGATGAACGGTGCTCCATCCTGCTCGACTGCCCCGTGATCCCTGCATCTTTCTGACTCATAAATTTCGAAGCGCTACGGGCGCACAGGCTAATCCCCGGCGGCAGATTCCCAGACGAGGGGACGGCATTTCCACGTCAGCTCTTTTTTTTAACAGATGAAACCAAGTGAATAATGGCCAGTAATCCGACTTCTTTGGTTCCAGCTGGCAAGCGTTGTCAAAAACAGGAATATACATATTTATACAGTACTTAATTTCTTTTTTCTTCTATTTTTTGGTGGTGGATAATTGATGCATGCTGGCATCAGTGTTCAGTATGTGAGCACTGTGAAGGTTTATTGAGCGGGATCCAGCGTCTCGTATCGCAGGGGGAAGCTGGAGGTTCAAGAAGAAGACTGGCTGCTTATTCATGGATGCACACTCATGCTCACAAGGGCTCCTGTGTGAGCTGACCACTGTCTATCTCCTATATACAATGAAAACGCCGGGATAGCAAAGTCCCAGGATATCCCTGGATATCCGCCCGTTTTAATAAACTGTTTTATTATGCAACTTAAAGAATGTTTCATCGCACCCAAGAGTCCAGTGCTAGTACTGTAACTCAAAACACCATTCACTTCAAATTACTGAGCTTCTTTAATCTGGATGTATTTTTTCCCTCATATATTTTGTAATAAAGCAATAAAAATAAGGGCTTGCATATAGGATCACTTCTGTTTCCAGGAATTATATTTGAGCTGTTATTATATCTGTATTCAACCTTGAGTAAAGACTGCATGAATAAAACATAGTTTATCTTTGTAAATAATCTGTCTAGCATATTGCAAAACATCAGACTTCCATGCTGGAACATCACATCACATCTGCATTCTCACTTTTGGGTTAATTCAAATATAATCATGCATCTGGCCAAGATCGTGCAAATTTTGAGTTTTGTTTCAGGGTGAAATAGTACAAAAGTACTTCTCAGCTCATCAATAACCCATTTGAACCTGAACCCAACGTCATGTGAGCTGTCCTTGACTGTACAGGTGGGGCCCACAGTGGAGAAGTGCACAATGTAAGCTTGATAGTCTCTTTTTCAGGAACTCCACCTAACAGTATATGGAGTACAGCAGCTGTTCAGGAGTGGTGTGGATACTGTGGGTGATTGTCTCGAAGGTCTCCTAGAGCAGTGTTTCCCAATCCAGTCCTTGGGGACCCCCAAACAGTCCAAGTTTTTGCTCTCTCACAACTCCCAGATATGGACTGTCTGGCAGGGAGCTCAGAGGGAACAAAACCATGGACTGTCTGGCAGGGAGCTCAGAGGGAGCAAAATCATGGACTGTCTGGCAGGGAGCAAAACCATGGACTGCCTGGCAGGAAGCTCAGAGGGAGCAAAAACATGGACTATCAGGCAGGGAGCAAAAACATGGACTGTCTGGCAGGGAGTTGGAAGGGAGCAAAAACATGGACTGTCTGGGGATCCCCAAGGACCGGATTGAGAAACACTGTGTTAGAAGGTCCATATCTGCCAGATTTCAAATCTTAATCAGTCTCTATACAGTTTCTCAAGCCAGCCCCCATTTCTGTGCTGTCCTGGGATTAGCTGTTAGCTAAAACCCACATTTGTCTAAGGACATGGAGGTAGAGTAACTGAGAAGTGCAGATGATTGTTTTCCAGCGCTAACCAAAATTAACGGTGCTTGAGAGATGGGGCAAAATGAAAATCCTGAAATTTAAAGGCACGGTTTTTAAATTAATCACCATTTGAAGAAAGCCGTTAAAGGAACATGTGGTTCTATGGTGTTTTTAATTTTATATAATTACATCCGTCACAGTCCCATATGGGAAGCCTCGAATCTCTAGGGTTGGGGTTTTCAATTTTCAAGTTTGCACATTCTCCCCACCCTTCCTCAGGTGTCCTTCCTCAGTTAAAAAATGTGCAGTTGAATCTCTAAATTACATATAATACCCCACCGTGAACTGACATCCTATCCAGGGTGTCCTTCACCTCACACCCTTTGCATCCTGGGATAGACTCCAGGCTCATCCTGGCTGTTAGGGAAAATGGATGGCATAAAATTATTCATTGTGTAACATATTACATTTTGTTGATATACAATAAAAAGTTATGGAGTACCATGGAGTGGCTAGCGGTTATGAAGAAGGATATAACTCAAGGAATTCCACACTCACATGTGTTATTTTCGCCAGTGTTGTTATTCCAATCCCTCTGACCCTGACCAGGATAATGGGTTGGCAGATGGATGGATGGCACGCCAATTGCACATTGCTTCTAAATATCATGGAAACCACAATGTTAAATTGCTATTAATATAATCCTTATTCCGAAAGACCACTGTTTATAATTATTTCATATTTTTACTATAACAATTATTTCATTTCCAATGAAATAATTGACTGCTAATTAATAATTTAATTAGCAGTCAATAAAATGATCGTTGAATAAAATGTCCATTGAAATGCAGTATACGGCAAAGGTTGATAAAGCAGGAGTGCGGAGCCATACTGATGTTACAATCTTCAGTCAGAAGGCACGGTTCAGATATTCTTTTCCTAGCGGGACTCTCAGCATCCCAGAGCACGGCACGGCAGTGAGCATGTGCCCATTTGACCGGCTGAGATGGATGTGTCCATTTCTCTGCACAACCTGAATAAATCACAGCACAAATAAAGCTGTCAGTAAGCTTAATCCCGTCTCTCTCTGCGGCGAAGGGTCTCATTTGTGACCCATCCACCTCAAAAAACATGCAACAGAACAAGATGGACTTTTTCAGGAGCCCACGTGCCGGTTTATGGCCTCAGTCAGCTGAGTGTTGTGTGACGCACATGATTAAAAAATGTTATGTGGTCTGAAACACACAAGAGGCACCATAAGAAACAAAGCCGGCAGCCTACTGTCCATCTCAGAAACTATACTACACGTGTTCTCTACTGTTTCTGTGAGCCCCCCCCCCCCATATAACCCATATTTTGCACTCATGAATGGGGAGTGAATGAGGGAATGCTCTGTGATGGAATGGCGTCATGTCCAGCATGTCCCATTCTATACCTTCTGGGACAGCCTCCAAGATCATTGTAACCCTATACAGGAAAAGTTGTGTTGAGGATGAATGGATGGGTGGATGAATGGATTACACTCATATACTCTATATCTTAAGCAAGGAGTGACATATCACATATGTCAAATATGCCCATTTAAAGCCATTAACATGTGTCCATTTTGTTTAAAGAGGAATTTATACTTTGCCCCAAGTCAAGAAATATGGTGGAATTCCACTGGTGTGGAGCAAGAACATCTCCCCACTCCTGGTTTGTTCCTACAGGTCTGACACGTGGTATCAATTTAGACAACAACCAGACGAGCAGCCGACCACCATTACTCGCTGACCACATCAGTTAGCTCAGCAAGAGGAATGTCCAACAGGCAACTGGCACCAGCCAGCAGGTCAACCGCAAGTCACTGACAAGCCAAGTAGACACGTTCTTAGAAACCAGAAGTGCAGTCCTCTGTGAAATGTACACCTGCTGACAGATTAGGGTCTATCGAGCAGAAGAAAACAGGAGACGGTCAAACATTATGGAGACAGGCGTAAGAAAGGTGACGGCCACTGACAGAGAGAACTGAAGAAACAAAGCTCACGTTTAATTGTAGACGGATTCCCACGGTCAAATGACCATCCGACCACCAAGCTGCCAGACTGGCCTCCAAAATCTGGCCCAAACCGGCGCTGGCTGGCCTGCCGCCACAGAGCAGAGTCACATGCACGCTTTGCGTGTGCTGCCGCCTGCCAGACCACAGGAAGCATAGAACAGAATGAGCGAGTGGATGTTAGCAGCCCTGTGGTATGCATGGGGTGTTAAGAGTATAAGCATGAACTCGACACTCTGTGCATCCACATATTTTTTTCAATATTTTTCTTTTTCTTTGTTCTTACTGTTGGTGTGAGATTTCATACGCTGCACGTTAAAAGCAAAACATGACAACAACAAAAAAAATCCCACATTTTTTTCACATACCTGTTACATGATCATGCCTGTGTCACGTGATTCCTGGCCCTTCCTCACGTTCTCCTCCCCTCCCCCCACAAACTCTACAAAAAACCCCTTCTGTGTTCAGCAATTACCTTAATATGCTCTATAATATAAATTTGCCCTCATGTTATACAAGCACATACCTACTGTGTTTCTTGTATAAATCCAGTGCAAAAGCAATTATTTCCATAGCACAAGCTCTTTAAAGAACTATAATATCATCCACCATTCTCTGGATTTCTGAACAGTTACATAATCCCATTTTCCTACGCTTACAGCATGTTTCCTGGTTCTTGGTGTACCTCTTTAGACATAAACCTTTGAAATAAGCCTGAACAGTATGTGATTTCTGGTATGGAGAACAGAAAAAAGTAAGAAAAGAGAATGTGGAAAAAACAGAAGCTTTCTCAAGACATTTAACATCAGTTTAGGAAAAGTAACCCAGACCACACATTGATACAGACACTCAGCTCCTTAGTGAAATGTGGGCTGCCTATTCTTGAAACTTTGATTTTCTGTGTAAGCTACATAACACGCATAATTAGATCTGTACCAGATTATGTCGCAAAACAGCTTTATGCTACTGATATTTTTTGGGTTTCACAGCATCTTAAATTTATTCAAAATACTTTTGCCACAGGTAATGTTTGTCAAACATTCACGACACAGGAAATAAGCTTTAAAAGCGACCTTTACGCAATCTATGCAAATTTAGTTTTCCTTTATGAATATTAACGAATTAAAATCATTAAAAAATTAAATTGATAACAGACAGATGACGTTCGTGAAGCATTTCCATTTCCATTCATGGCACGAAAGTAACACCTGTTGAATAAAAATGTGATGCGGCTGAATTCCCAAATGTAAATAACCTATGAGGCTGTTTCACATCTGTCACACACATTAATGTGCATTAAACATCTGAAGTATCCTGAGTCAAACCTGGTAGAAAAAAACGATCACGGTCTGTGCGACACCGAAGCCTGCCATACTAACCTAACAGTGCCCCTGACACCTTTCCCTCTGTCCACTTCGACAGAGCACTGACCCCCTGAGTCTGTGCCCCCTCAAATGTTGGCACCCCAAATGGTTTAGGTTATCTGTCAGGCTTTTTGTTATTGTCCATGTGGCTGTGCCCTGCGATGGTGCCCCATCCTGGGTTATTCCCGGCCTTGTGCCCATTAGCTCCGGACCCCCCCCTTGACCCTGAATAAACGGACATGGATGGATGGATGTTCATCTGTGCACTACATTCTTGCTGCTGTATGCACCGGAATTTCCCTCTGGGATCAATAAAGCCCAACTTAATCTTATTGAAGCTGATAGTGTACCCGCGGGTATTGCTCTGGTTACCAACCCAGCTCTTTGTCTCCATCCTCTTCCTCACAAAGCAGTGTGCTCAGCAATTACCGCAGCATGTGACTGTGATGAAGATTTCATATACTTTCATCGGGATAGCAGCAGAGCAAATGTTACACGTCAGTCTCCATGTCTTTATCGAAAGCGAAGAGAGTCCAAAATGGGTTAAAGTGCGGTTTACTTTCAATTATGTCGAAACCTCAGTATGTGACGGCTCTGCTCATTTAATCAAAGCGAGTGGAAAAAGTGTGCCAAAGAATGGTAATCCCGGATTTTTAGTCCATTGCAGCTGCTTTAAGAATTAGCCAAACCAAACTGTGTTTCCACTGTTTTCAGCTGGCACAGGAAAGGAATACTTTATTTTAATGGTTTTTTGCTCAGGTTTGAGACGCATGTTGCCATGAGTCATAAAGAGCACATGCGACTCTGCAGCTCTTCACACTTGCTTTACTTCCAGTAGGATGACGATTAAGCGGTTTGCCCAAGGAAACGGCCCTTGGTCGATAATATTACCTCAAGCGTCTTAGAAAAACATTTTAAAAAGCCAGTGTCCTCCCCTTTCGCACTAATGGAATAAACATCTAGGCAAGACGTATTTCCAAGTAATTACTAGCACCGTGAAAATAGGGGAAAATAGGATGTACGGAGATTGCAGGCTGCCTTAGATTTTCTACGGGACGCAGTGGCCCGGCTTTTCGGGGCTTCATGTAAAACATATCGAGTATCTCTTTTATGACCTGTGAAATGGTAACTGTAGTGTGCAGACTCATAAATTTTCTTATGAAAATGACTTTTCCTCTGATTTACAGGTTTTACTTCTTTTGTGAGGCCCAGTAGAAAGTCATGATCAGATCGGCCATCCTCTCCCGGCTTCCTGTTCCTGGTGATTCCCGTCACACTGCACTGTGGGGAACAATCGCGGCTTTCACGGCACATATGCCTCGCATACAATAGCTTCATTTCCTCTTGCTGCCTCCACAAGCCGTCACAGGCAATTACTCCTTATAAACACATTTATTGACGCGTATAATGATTGTTTTACTGAGTAAAAGCAGCTTAATGAAGCCCGGCTGTGTAACCTGAAATGTGCACTTGACAGCGTTAGCAATCAATAATGAATTAGCGCTGCTTGATGGGCGAATGTAAGCCCATAAGACACATTTTTCTGAGTCCATTCATATTCATTCTCATTGCGCAATGAACGGGGGTAGGTTAGCATTTTAGATCTCAGGAGGTGTGTGAAAGTACTGTTTCTCCGATTAACGTCATAAAACCCAGGTTCCTCGCTGGAATACAGATCCATCCAAAAGAGCATCCAACATAAAGACTGTTTTGCGGCCCACAATGGATGTCTTGTCTAAACATGGAGGAATTAAAGGAACTAAAGCTAATTCAAATAAATATTAAGTAATCTAATGGAGTGCATTAGGATCACAATGCACAAGTCACAAATCTGCATAGTTGGTATTATTTACCAATCAACAAGTAGCTGGTGTAAGTATATAATGAAACGTATGCCTTAGGCTCTGGAAGGACTTACCTTACTCACTCTCACTCTGTATCTGTATATAGAATTCGTACATGGTTAAAATAGCAGTTAAGCTATGTATTTTTTAGTTTTTAATTTTTTCTTTCACATTTTGAGAAGAAAAAAAAAAAAAAAAACCTGAAAAAGCTTTTTCTTGTGTTGTCTGCTGGTATAAACACACTCAACCAGAGCTGTTTTCCTTATATTACTCTTCATTTTCTTTCACATTGGCTCATTTCAGGAGGGTAACTAGGATTTGCTCATTAAACTGTAGATGTGCAACAATAAGAGGCTGTAATGGGTAAAGCAAGTTTGCACTGGGGAGCACTTTGAAAAGATGGACAGCTCCCATGTCACCAGGATGCACGCAAGATTCATTTTGATTTATGCGTTTTCGACTCTGTTACGTGGAACAGGCTTCCTTTGTACCGGACAAAGGGTCCCACAGCCATGAAAGATTTACTACCAGAACACGGTGATATTATCTCCTGCGGCTGTATCTAAAGCAGAGGAAAACGGTACCTGGAATTAGGCAAATCTCACAGGGCAGAAAAAAGGAAAGTATTTTCAGTGATGACCTTTGGCCTTTGGGAAGCTGTGCGCGTGAGCTGAGAAGCCTATGTTTTAGTAAATCTAGTCTGTGGGCTGAATTTTCAAAGAAGTTCTGCATGTTGAAAAAAAAGATGATTTATGTGATACTTTCATAAACTAGCTGGCTGTTTGGGCCTCACGTTTTCAAAGGACACTAGTTACTATGAGTCAAGCTTAAATTGGCCGTGACATCCATTAAACTTTGGCAACTCGGGGGAATAAATAAATTGAGCTCTGAATCTTAAGTGATCAAAAAAAGTTCAAACTTATGTGAAAAATGTGCAGAGAAAAACTTTTGAAGTGGAAACTGTAATATATAAGAATAAACATGTGTGGATATATTATACATGATTGCTGAGTAATGGATCCCGGGTTTGCCAATTAGCTAATTTTATATATACATAATTACCAGACCTCATTAGACTCCCATGAAATGCACAATCGCAAGACACCAAACACATTTTCTGGCTAATATTATACACACCTAACTGCATTATTGATTTACTGTTAACGACACCAGGAAACACTCAGCGCTGCACTGTAAATACTCAAATGAAATTAGCAGGTCGGCTTTAATAAATAAGATCAGCAGGTCTTTTCCAGACTTTATTAGACTGATCCGCTGTTCACCCTTGGCGTGGGTTCCAGCAAAATTAGGCGTTGCTGTACAAGAAAGAATGTTCTAGAAACATTCAAAATAAAAAAAGAGCACAGTTAAAAAAAAATAAATAATTCCCAGATACCATACAAATGGTATAAATGTGGCTGCTATGTGTTTGCATATTATAATTTTAATGTTTACACATTCTGAACACAGCGGAAGTACTGAAAAAACTTTTCATTTTTAAGAATATTTAAGCACCTACTCAGCACTTCGTACACAACAGAATTGCCATGCTTAGCTAAAGGACAGAACTTCCACAATGTACATTAATAGCAAAAAGCAGTTTGAAGTAATCATTTTAAGTGCTGAGAAAAAGAAACATACACTGCAGCCTATGGATGGTTTCTGTATACATTACTCTCAAATGTACATATTATTATAAACATAAGGGCTGTATATGAAACTATCTCCATCAGAAAAAATATGTTTATACAAATGCCCCCATTTCTTGGCTCCATTTCGATCCTTTGGTTTCCTGTATGACATTCTGCACTCCCCCCCTAAGTCGCAGTGCTGGCTTATCAGGCTTCTTCCTGTCCTCATTTCTGATGGGTTATCAGGCCAGCGCTGTTTCGCCACGATTCACCTTCTCAGAATCAGGATCACAGAGAGCGATGCCGCTGGACTTGTGCGCCACAGATGGACAGCCGGGGCCCGCGAGGTTACTGGGACAGAGGACCCTGGCACTGAGGGGCGGCGGCCTTGTCCCAGGTGGCGAATCGGCGGTGACGGGGGCGTGGCCTGGCCGTAGACAGGTGAGCACTGTGCTGGTCCTGTGCCTGGGCCCGTAGACTCTTCTGTGACTTCCTCTTTGAGTCTCTCCTCGTAGAGGAACTGTCCTGATGTTTGGAACGTTGTTTCCCTGACCCTGAGGGGGCGCAGAGATATACAAGTCTGTTTGGTTAAAGTGAACAGTGAGCTGTTCTGCTTGCCACTACATGCCATGTCACCATGCATCTTTTATTCTATACAAGCTGAAAGTAATATCTCACATAATAAACAGTTATGTCTGTCCATCTTCTTTAACCACTAATCCACCCCAGGGTCGCGGTCAGCCTGGAGACTGTCCTAGGAACCACAGCACACAAGGCAGTGGACTCCCTGGATGGGATGCCAGTCCATGGCAGGGGTACACACTCACAGACTGGACAATTTAGAGACCCCACTTTGCTTAACCGCATGTTTTTGGACTGAAGAAGGTAACTGGAGTATCCAGAAGAAAGCCACACATGTACTGGGGAAACCCCCTGACTCTGTACCACTGTACCATAACAAATATATCTGTTCATTTTCTCCTCTATGTGGATCGGCGTTCATGTGACCCGTGCATGTGACCCGTGCATGTGACAAAAGCAGACAGGCCAGCGTGTGGGACACGATGAAGAACCATTCATTGTCTCTCAGGCCGTGCACAACAACAATTTCGATAAGCTTTTGAAGTTTTTAAAGAATAGCTAAGTTTTGCTGCCTTGTGCAGGATGAGCAATTCATTTATCTCATATTTCCAAGCACTTCAGGTCACGTTGTTCAAAAATTTCAATTCCACCTCCATCAGCTCAGCTTAGACAGGGCCTGCCAGCGCTAATTAATGCCTCTCGAATTCCCGTGGCATACACGCGTGCACAAAAACACGCACACGCGCGCACGTTTCATCCCCCGTTCCTTGGGAAGCTTCCCATAGAAGACGCAGAACACATGGAGCTGCCCTCTTTCCAAGTCTTGGGCGCGAGGTTAATGAAGTCCAGATGGTGCAGGATTGATGGGGATGTAGGTGGGGGAGCAGTTTCAAAATGGATGAAAGTGGGAGAGAGACGGAAAGACAGCGAGGGAAAGAGTGACTGACAGGCCTCCCTGTGTTCTGTGTCTGCTGAAGGATATTAAATATAGTGAGAGAAGAGAATGGACAATGGAGCTTCTCTGTATGGTAAAATCATAACGGGGCTGGAGGCCTTGCAGCTGGCGAGGTGTTGCTGACATTATCATCTGCTAGAATACTGTGCAAAAAGAGCGTTTTGAGGGCACATTTCAATCTCAGGGTCAGTTCGCTGCCGCCATCGCACTCTCGTGTGTCATTTCACACATGAAAATTAGGAAAAGCTGTGTAAACCGCGGTCAGATCTCTCCATACGCCAGGAGCGTCACGTCCAATTACATCGCTCGTGTATTATCTGGATGGTGTAAAGCAACATTTCACAGCAATAAGGGGAAAAACCCAGCTGAACTTATTTTATAGTGCCATGCAAATAAAACTGCACATATTTCTGATGATGTTGTTTAGTGTGATTTATGAGATGCTGGGCACCACAGGTATGCCGCCCCACCTGTTTGGGCCAAGTTTTCTAAGGGGCCAAGAACCCCAAAATTTATTAACATGCTGCTGATTTTTTACAGAATATTTTTCCTTCTTACTCTCTCTTCTTCCTTTGTTCACTACAGTGACGGGTTGTGGAGTCATTTGTTAATTTCAGATACAGTACCTAAGTCAGAACTGAACCCAATGTAGACCCCAGTGTCGCCTCAGAAAAACACAGATACCATAATAGCTGTCAAACACATGTAACATCAAGCAAATGGAGGCCTCCTGGATGATATTCTGCGTGTCCGACATGAGCACAGACTGAGAATGAAGGTCCGTTTGTTAGATGCGCCTACTGTTGCACAATGCCTCAGGGCTGGCTACTGCCACTGCTTATTCCGGACTTAAATGGGTGAGTACTGGAGAAATAAACATTGTAAGGAAATGTTGTTAAAATAAAGAAAACAAGACCTCCGTGGGATAGGAGCATAGACTGCGTTTGGAGTGTCAATGCCCCATTCGTATATTCAATCCAATCGGATGTTTTATGTAAGCACTTCAAAATGACTCCCTCAGTGTTACTGTTCTGTTGTGTGTGTATTTGGTATGTATTTGTTGTGTGTGTATTTGGTATGTATTTGTTGTGTGTGTATTTGGTATGTATTTGTTGTGTGTGTATTTGGTATGCCACAAAAGCTGGCGTTCAACTGCCTGTTACATTAATCTAACACTGGATATACTTGATCCTTTTTTTCATTTTTAGAAAAGCCATGTCTTTACAGTTAAAGTGCAGTAATAACAGTTATTATATAATTTTTCCAAATAGCATGTGGTATGTTTTTACACATTATAGTAGGGAACTTGGGCGGCTTATTGAACGGGACTATGTGACCAAGGGAGCTCAGAGAATAATTTATTTGAGGATTCCCCTTTCAGGGCGGACTGGACAGGGAGGGAACGGGACGTCCAAAAGCCTCCTAAATAAATGAGTGTAAAATTTCTGTTTTGCTGGGGAAGTAAATACAAGAAAGACATTGCGAAGACCTCAGAGCCCCAGTCTGGGGTCACAGTCAGACAGCAGGTCCCAGTAATACAGGGAATGAGGAAAAGGTGGAATGGATCAGTGTGAATGATGACAGTCACTTGACTCACTCTCTGGATGTGGACACTGTCCCCCCCCACTGAGGGGAGATTCTAACTTCCAGGGTGTTACACGTGACCATGCCCTGGCTGAGTAGCAGTTTTCAGCTTTGTTTGGAATTTTACAGCTAGATGGCATTCCTCACCAACTCTTGATCATCGCCGCTGCTAAAACGTAACTGGCTTAACGGAGCGCCTCCACAAAGCCGACACTCACGCCTGTGCTCACTGCTGAGGCAGAGCACTGTGACCTTCTCTGTCCACTACTCATTGTGCAGGCATGCAAATTATTACCAAGTATTTTCTCATTCTACCAACAAATCATTAGATAAGTCCATGTTACATAAGCAGGAACACAGCAGGGTCATCGGCAAGTTCAAAGCAAAAGCAGGACTTACTGCCATCTATAAATAATTTATTATACAAAACAGCTGCCCTAGTGTTTTGAGTAAGCGCTGCATTCCAGTGTGTCCTTCACACTGGAAAAAAATTTTTTATTCCACTGTCTACCTCTTTTTCGCTTCCACTGCTTATTAATATATGGTCACAGTGATCAGAATCCAACCTTATCACAGAGATATCAGTCCATCACCTAGGACACACACAACCCATGCTTAGATCAATTCAGTCAAAAATGTCATGTGAGCAAGAAGCTTTGGAAGATGGAGACAGACCGAACATACACGTAGGGCTGGGAGTGGATTTGGACTCACAGCTAGACGAGGCGCTTACATTTATGCTTTATGTAAACGAACGGAAATGTTCATTTGTATGTTTACATTTAATTTATTTAGGACACGCTTTTATCCAAAGCGACATACATTTTTTGGAGAAAGCAGGGAAGCAACTGGGGGTTAAGGGCCTTGTTCAAGGGCCCAATGGTGAAGCCACTCTGCCAACCCTAGGATTTGATCCAGTGACCTTCCCATCATTCGAACAAACTGGAGGATGACTGACATGAGGTGCTTTAAGAAAAGCGGGCAGTGTGCTAATCAATGTACTCTCAGTTATTCTATGATGGATACCAGTATTGAGTGTCTGGTGTTTACCATCCAGGGAGTGGTACCTCTCTTCCAGTAAGGCCACTTAGAAATAAAGTCATGTATCACGTGGGTTCTGCTGTTCGCTGCCAATGATGGACAATATGAGTCAGTAGCTTTTTATTTCTCCATTTGGCTCAGGGTTCTACGATATATTGCCGTATCAATTTCAACTCTTGATGCTACAGAATAAATGTAATCACAACCAGTACTCTACAAGATTAGCCATTTGACTGATGGCCTTAAAATTCATCAGCCGACAGCTGTAGTGTGCAAGAAAAGGCAGCGTTCTGTAAATAGAGAAAGTATTACATCTACAAATCATAACTACAAACATACTATCTTGTTGGAAGTTACATGTGCAGGAGGTCCTGGAGAGCAACTTAATCAGGCTGGGCACTCAGGTCTGAGACATGTGGTTAGTGGTTCAGGAAAGAAACGTCGGGAAATTATTAAAGCAGAAAGCGATGAATAAATTAGCGTGAGCCTGTCAGATGTAGCGCGTCGGAAGGGGGCTGGACTTGGGCATCTTCTATATTGCTTTGGCATTGGTCACCATCCGAGTGCTTATATTCGCCTAATGAAACACAGATAAGCCTGATTGGTCTGATTCCCTTTTTCAGAGGAGCGGGATGGATATTTTAGGGCTCTGTAGCCTGTCCCTGTGGTGAACATTTGTCTGACAGAATGTTACTTTAGGCTGACGTCCCTTAGATGTATGAATGATTAAAATTCTTTGATAAAAGTAGATCTTTTTAATATATATTTTTATATATACAGGGCTAGGAAACTTATTGTGTTAATGCACTGTTATTTATTTTGATTTGATTGCATGCAGTACTTACTCAAATGATTCCCCATAGTATGAGCAAAGATTTTAGAGATAATCGGGACCTATAATATTTCTCCATGGTTCTAAACAACGCAAGAGGTTAGGTTCGGGCAATGCACAGAATCCCAGGATTCAAAGCTAAAATGAAAACATTCAGTTAGTGCCTCAAAGGTTTATTTGTCTTAAAAAATTGCCAGACAAAGGCACACATAAAAATCTAATGTGCAGTATTTGTTTTATTTTATTGATGGCTAATACCTTAAAACCTTAAAATCTTTCATGTTATTAAGTGCACTTTCAGTGGTTGTCAGGCTTTCGTTTTTAGAGCCATTTGCCAAATAGTTTTAGATTCTATCACGCGGTTGGAATTAAACAGTGTGTCGATCCGCCAGCTGAGTACCTGCGGTTATATGTGCATATATGTGGTAAATGCCTTTCAATGCCTTTTTGAAAGCACTGAAATTCAGCTTCTACTTTTCTAATTTTTGTTGGAAATGAATAATCTGCTAATCAGAAGTTTAAGTTAATCCATTAAACAAATATTAAATGAAACAAACATATGTTACAATGAAATACAGTATTTGTTTTTTTTTGTGTAGAGCAATTGATATTACCTTAGTTTTTAGATATAGAAATACACACACACACACACACACACATACACTATATATATATATATATATGTTATGTATATACTTTTTTTTTACATTGATTTATAACCTACACACACACACATATATATATATGGGTTATGTATATTGCATGTTACAGTACCATGACACAACCTATACACATGTATGTATGTGTGCATGTGGGTTAGTTTATGTTACATTGTGAAGACCAAATGTCCTCCACAGTGTAATAAAAACCTGTTATTTTGATGTGAATGTCAATGCAATCAAAAAGCAAAAAAAAGTCTCATATTTTGTTTAGTTACTTATGGTTAAGGTTAGGGCTGGGTAGTGGTTAAGGTCGTCATGTTGGGATTCATTAGAGTTTTTGCCATAGAAATGAATGGAGAGTCTCCACAAAGATATAATTACAAACCTGTGTGTGTGTGTGTGTGTGTGTGTGTGTGAGTGGGTATACCTTAACCTTATTGGGACACAATGTCCCCACAATATGATGAATACCCATTTTCTTCCCTCAGTTTCCTGGTCTCCATAAGGGAAAACTCAATTTAATAAAAATCTGTGACTGCAATGAAAAAACTAAAAATGCAAAAACTCTTGTATTTTGCTTGGTTACTTATGGTTTGGGCTGGGTAGGGGTTAAGGTTGTCATAGTTAGCGTTTGCATTTTCCCCATAGAAATTAATGAGTGGTCCCCATAAAGATTTGTTTACCCAAGTTCTCAGTTGGGCCTGCAGATTGAGGAGCATTTTTCCTGAACAAAGCTGAAGATTGCTGGTGCTAGCAGAATCTGATTTCCAGAGACTGGGTTAGTCTTCATTGGGGGCCTCACACATTAATATCATACTTATTCACAGCAACTCTATCTGGGCCTGTCACTCTGACTGGGAGTGCAGCATTTTACTGGGGTACTGGTACTAATTATATTAACATGATTAAAAAAGAGCAAGGTCGTGCCAAATTACGCTAAAACTATGCTGCTAAATGTCTGAGGGCTCAAGATAAGTGATCTCTTTATGTATATCACATTACCCTGACACAGCGTAAAACACTTCATTAACACAGTTTGAACATGGAGAGTCTCAGCCAGTCCGCGTCTCCCTGCGGCTCCTCTCAGCGTAACGGCATTAATCCAGAGAGTACTGCCTTTCCCGACAGAAAGAGGCTTATGGAAAGGGATTTAAAAAGACACTGTGCTCATTATGCTTTAAAGCGCTAATATTGGGATTAGAGGGGTCATTATTTTCTCATGCACAGGTTCTCAGATATTAAGCAGGATTTGTTTCTGGCTTTGAAGCCTAATTTTCTGACAGCTTAAAAAAATAAGACGTAACCGTAAGACAGACTCCTGCAAGAACAGATCCAGGCAAAATCGGTACAAGCGACAACCTACAAATATCCATTCATTTTCCATAAAAATCACTGTTTCCATTCTACAAATACACAGGGTTGAGAAAGGCATCAACCCCACTGAACCGCTCACCAACAAAAAAAATTTAAAATTATAAACCAAAGTTGGTAATGACAGTAGATGCATCATGCTTAGGAAGCAAAGTTTAGAAATTAATTAATTAGAGAAAAATGGGCGTCCTGTACTGTCATTTCATTAGGAAATGCTCTAAAAATAGGCCTTCATCCTAGCAGAGCTCCATTAAGTCAGCCCCCCCCGAACATGGCAGGGAAAGCAGCGCCCGAAAATATATTTTTGTAGAAATGTAATACTGTAGGCTAAATCTAATCTAATTTAACCTCATTTAAAAGTTCTCTTCATATCTGGACTGAAATGAAGAGTTAATTAATGTTCCAGCTTTAAAATATATAAAACATGAGTTTCAACATTAAGCAGTATAAAGTCTTCTTGCTTACCACTTACTAAAGTACCGTATTCTTAGTAAACATACGGCTTTTCTTAACTGTTTCACATAACTAGTTATTGCTCATTTGATAAATACCATTAGCAACCACGAGTACCCAGATAAAACAAAATTAACCATATAAAGGCAAGGTCGCTTTGTTAATTGTTGAAATATTTTGTTAATTTTGTTCATCTTCAAATATCACTCAGCGGATAACTCAGCGGATAACTAATAAACTAAGTCCATTAGGGGAAGGTTTACGGTAAATATCATTTATTTGCCTAGTAACCATCCAAACCATCACTGACTTGCTGAGCTCAATAATCTGAGGCCCTGTTGATGCTTCACAGAAGATGAAGTGGAGAGACCTTGGGACACAGCACTGCACTTCCTATCTCCAGCTTATCTTGCCATGTTTATTAACATAGTCATGGAAATATTGATGGGCATTAACGAGTAAGTGAAGTTCCATATTAGTCTGGGACCCTCTCAAAATTCCAAAGGGGCAACTCAAGGTGGAAAGTTCAGGTCCAGAAAGTAACAAATCCAGACCAAGCTTTTGGTTCAACCAACCAATGGAATACTCTGTGATTATGACTCTTTATACTCAACTGGCTAGTTGAAACAAAAGCCTGGTCTGGATTTTCACTTTCTGGACTTGAACTTTCCACCTCTGCAGGCAACTGTTGTCAACTTTTTGTTTAGATACTTAAACCAAAAGAAGGTTTGAAGGGGGCAATTTCAAAGGTCCCCTCAAATCTATGCCCTTAAATGACACCATCACATCACAGGGCTGCAGACAGCATCACTAGCTGCGAGTCTTATACTCTTTCGACCATGACAGCTGGCTGCCATCCAGGGACTTTCTGCCAAAGACTGCACTGATGTATGCAGGAAAAATGTGTGCACAGCAAAACTCACAACAAGGTACGATCATTTCTAAGAACTGAACTGGCTACACGTGATATTTTCTTTTGAAATTTAAAAGACTAATAATTTTAAAAACTGGTCACGTTGATCTGTCTCTTCCCACACTCACATTCCTTTCATGCCACCTTGTAATGTGCCAATGAAGACACCCAGTATGCCCAGTATTAACAAAGAGGGGGGGCAATTAACAGATCGATTTTTAGGATCTAAAGCAGGGGTCACCAACCTTTTTGAAACTGAGAGATACTTCACGGGTACTGAGCCATACGAAGGGCTACCAGTTTGAAATGCCTCCTAAACTTATCTAAACTTCATGTATAATAAACATGTTTTAAATGCTTTTTTAGATATTGTCATTTTCAAATCTATATAAATGCAAATGTGATTAAAGAAGAATAGCAACAGGATAAAATAAAATTTTAGACGCTGCTCACTGGTGAGTTGTGCTATTTTTAGAACAGGTCCGCGGGCGACTCGTGTGGTCCTTGGGGGCATCCTGGTGCCCGCGGGCACCATGTTGGTGACCCCAGATCTAAAGTGTCTTTAGATCCTAAAAATTGAATACTGCAGCAGCTAGACAAATGTTATTTGTGGCTTGGGCCTGTAAAAGGGCCCATACATGCCCTGCCATCTTAAAAGCAGCTCGTCTTCATTCTGCTCTGCTGTCAGCCTATAAAATGTTGACGTCACATCCAGCTCTGTCAGTAAGGGGCTGATTAAGAGGGCTACAGCTACTAGGAAAACTAGCAGTAAGAAAAATAACTAATGATGTGCAATTCCTTACTCCACATCACCACCATATAAACAAACATTTTTGAAACAAAACCGAACAAAATATTGCACTGTAAATACAGACATGCCAGGGTCCTATTTATTGAATTAACATTGAACTACAAGGCAATTCTTCATTTTCAATGGATCATTTTATTATTAGAACTAAAAACCATTTATAAGTGGCCAGAGTGGAAAGTAGAACTTAATTGCATTCTGTTCCCAAAATGCAGCAGAACAAAAAAATACAAATTAAAATACAGACATTGCCCAGAAGAGAAAATGATCATACAGAAGATGTAGTAAGTGTTGAAAGCAAACATAGAAAAAGCTCTGTGCCATAGAAGACGTGATCCTCCTTATGTTCATCGTACACCTCCCCCGCCCCCCCACCAAGACGAGGCCATCAGCTGGCACACAGCGCTCTGAGTATCGAGGTCCACAGCCCTCGGGTAGCTGTGCAGGATAACTGATGGAAACATCACCACCCTGCAAACTTATCATGCGTGTTCACTGGTGTGACATTTATTCCTTTGTAAGGATACTCAGTGCAGATCGCTGCTGAAACAATTAGAGCATATCATTTAATGTAGACATTTTATAGAGAAAAATAAAAGCTCTATTTGGGGGGGGGGGCTGATCCAGTCCTTCCAGTCAATTTGCTTTCAGTGAAACTTTTCATGAGAGCAAGACATTCCAAGAAATGCTTATAGGGACGTTACGCATGTTTTCACAGCCTAAATGCTGCCACAAACATGCCGAGCCAAGCAGACCAGGCGAGGTGGCTTCTTCTGAAGGGTACAATACCCCCAGATCCCTCAGCCTGCAGGGCTCGCGGTGGACCTTAATGGCCGTGTCCGAGCCCCATTCGTCTTCCATGTCAGCTTGGGATTCCGCAGCATCGAAGGCATCAAGAGCCTGCTCCCAGGAATGCTTCTCAAGCAAGGAGGGAGGCGAGATTTAAGGGAGTGTTACCGACAGCCCAAAATTGAATGGCTCATTTTCTAACTCTTAAAAAAAAAGCACTACAACAACAAAACAACCAACAACCATGAGAGCCATCGCTGACACTGCCATTACTCGTCTAGGGTTGAGCCTGTGATTTTCTCGTCTCCACTAAATCCTCAGGCTTGTTCTCACAGTCAGTCGAGTATTAGCACTGTGGCACTGCGCCAAACACCAGCATCATCCCTCTCCAAGGTGCCTCTCCACCAGACCTCTTGTGGTAGCCAGTGCTATCAGGAGAACGCCGGGAGGTGTCATGCTCTTTCCTTTCTCTTCCCTTTTTGGAACCTGCGTTGGCACGTTACTGGACCGTGAACCACAGATGTACTGCTTGGATGTGTCTGGATCAGTGTTTCCCAATCTGGTCCTTGGGGACCCATAGACTGTCCAGGTTTTTTGCTCACGGAGGTGGGAAGGAGCAAAAACGTGGACCGTCTGTGGGTTTCTGAGGACCGGGTTAGGAAACATCGGTCTGGATGAATGGCCTCCTGGCCTGTTATCTTCCTCAGCGCTGGAAAAAACATCATCATATTTCCTGCTTTGTGTTCTTCTAACAAAAATCAAGGGCAGAATGTATAGTAGTATGTCATTCTCAACAATGAATAATTTTTATACCCATACATCCATCACCCAGACCTCAGGGTCGCGGTGAGTCTGGACCCTATCCGAAGAAACATGGGGCTTGATGCAGGGGACACCCTGTCTGGGGTGCCAGTCCATCGTTATATCTACAAAATGTCTTGCATGTTTTGGAAACTGCAGTATGACCTTCTGTTACCTCGGCCATCGGAAACATGAAAATTTTTGAAATGTGAGCCTTTTGCAATTGAATTACACAGTGAGTATGCTTCAAGCAATAAACATCAGAATTTTACAATTCGGGAAAAATTCTCCGACACCAGCACAGGCCACAGGCAAATGCAGGCAAGCAGACGACAGGCCACATCGAATACTGTCACACTGAATCCCTTACGCAGTGTGCAGGTGCTGCTGCAGCCACACAGTCCAAGGAATACTTGTCTTGCACGTAAGGCGGGTGGTAGTCTTCGCAAACAAACAAAAAAAACGGGAGTTCAGAGCAGACGCAGGCCTGAGCAACCGAAAACATTTATTCTGTAGCAGAAAAAAAGAGGGATTGGGGTCCTGTCTACATAGTTTGGGACAGAATGCAGGCCCCAGAGACCCTGGGAGCTGCAGTGATGGTCACAAGCCATGACTATGAAACGTGCCACAGCCAGCGGGGAATGTGTCTGAGCGCTTGACAGATTTAATAAGAGCCAGTGAGGACATCTAGCCAATCACTGGCTTCTTGTTTTAGTCGCTTTTCTTGTGTTGTTTTTGCTGCTCAGAGCGTGTCCGCTTTTATCTTCACCAGATGTCAGAGGAAGCTTCCACTGCGGGCTGTTATACTCCCCGTTTTGCTGAACCCAACATGCTGTTTCTGTCCTGAAGCTCTCCAGGCGATATCTACCGGCCTGCTGTCACTCAGCCTGACAGTCTCACGGGATGTGCAGCAGCCTTCGAACCCTTCTGACTCCAGATGCCAAAACGTCACGTTGTGGAGCGCATAATGGTATGCTCCGACTCGCGGGGGGAATCCGCTCACCACAAGTTTGGCACGGACGCCCCCGACATCCTGGAAGATGTTGACGACAGAGGGTAACGCGGACCACCGGAACAATTACAAGACAGTGGTGTGGTTTGAATTATTCCTTCAATAAACAATTACAAGCCGTTACAGGCACCAGTGAAGAACTGTGGTTTAGGGAAGAGCAGTGACCAGAAGACACCAAAATACCTCTTGATATAGACAAGTAATATGATTTTAAAACACCTTTTCCAGCAGAAAGCAGTCGGTCCTTTCACGCAGCCCTCGGAAGCCCTATGTGCTCTGTAGCCCTACTGTGCTACGGAGCTAAATCCTCCACCTAAAATCTACCAGTGTGAGGAGTGTTTTCACTATTTTCATGGTGGCAGAAGAGCCATGACCTCAGTCGGACGGCCAACGAGCAGAAAGGCAACGTGACTAGACCAGAGACGTCTGGAGCTGTTCTCTCACCCCCCACAGGAAACAACGATGGTCTGTTCCAAAGGAGCTCCCAATAATGACCGTATCGCCTACAGATGATGCTACATACTTCAAAGCAGGCAGAAAGATTTCAAGTTCTTGAAGACATAAGACACAAATACTCTATGGCAAATTCAAACAGTTTTCAAAAAGACAGCTGATCAATAAAACAATATAAACGGTCTGGCCCCATGGAGGTAATGCATTCTTCCTGTCCCCGGGCTTGAATGGGATACATTTTTCACCTGCTGCAGAGCTAATGCGATATTTCAGCCCCTCCTTTCCCTTGACACCCCTAAAGCACCAAGGTGTTGTAGACCATAAAAAAACACATCCAGTTTTACTATTTGACCAACACAGAGAGTGTGACTCTGGTATGCATTTGCAGTTAAAATCACTGACAGATAAGGCCCTAAAATATGACTGCAATTAAATAGGATCTGGAATCGTGGAAACTGAGCAGCTGTGTTTGGAAAAAGAACCTGCTGTACATGTGTCTCTCCCAGAAATGTTAAAAAACATAAATAAAACATAACTCATTTTAATAATATAGGCAAGATGTGGCTTTGCCCATATCCTCCTTCCTTCACAACTTACATTAAATATTATATTGATTTTCTTATAATGAATGAAAGGAATTCAACCACACAAAAAATGTAAATATGGCAGCTTCAGCTAACACGGTCTTCAAAAAGCAGGTCTAATTAGCCTGCTACCCTGGGGTACAATCTGAAAGCTGCTTCTGATGGACTTTTCCAGTGAGCTACACGCCCCCGTTGGGACCCGATGGATGTCCGCCTGGCCGGCCAAGGCGTCCAGTGCTCACCCAGGCAAAGACCCATCAGTTACAGATGAACGCTGCCCCAGGAGTCCTTCAGCTGGTGCAATTTGTTTAGGCTACACAATAGTCTATCTAGGTTCCTGCTCATTGGGTCTTGCTTTCTTTGGAAGATATTGTGTTGCTCGTGCTCCTATGGTACTTACACTTCTAACTGGTCATTCATTGGAAGTTCAGCCTTGCTGTTCTCATGCCTGTCTGACTGCTTGACAGCTGTACGTTTGTAATGTGCCCTTTGCCTTCCCTTTACGTTGCTTTAGGCAAAAGCGCCTGCCAAATAAAATACCATGTTAATTGGTTGTCAACTATGATGTTATTAGAGCTCCATAAATGAGATTACCACACCTACGGATTCCGTGCTGGACCATCACTGTTCATCGTTTTGCGCATTTTCACCAAGGCGTCTGCCAAAACAGACATGCACGTAAACGTCCTGTAAGGTCAGTGACGTCTGAAAGGTGCGTCTGACACGAAAAATTTATAGACTATAGTTTTGCAAACGAGGTCGGCTCAGCATTGGCATGCTGAGCATCAACGGGGTGAGAGCTGAACTTTGCTAAAACCAGGAACCGTTCAACCGTTTAAACATGAGTGCAGGGAATCCGTGACACACCGCATAATCGGAGAGAGCGGAGGCCTCGAGACGTAATGTAGACCAGGGGTGATATGTCTGGGTTTTTATTGAATCCCTGTTCCCAGTGGAGACACCAAACAGGGCACTGGGAGGAAACGATTCAGCTGCATTGTGGGAAAAAGACTCCCCTGGGGACAGGGTATCCCCGCGACGCTACTCGACGCTTTGACGTCCTTGGGAAATGTTATGCCTGTTCATCGAAGGGCTACTCAAGAGACAACACAGACCTGTCTGCTCTGTTATGTGGGAATAATTGTGTGCTACCACAAATCTGCAAACAGGAACCACCACAAGGAGTGGAACAGGACAAAACTTTTGGGCTAATACATTAGCAAAACTGGCTAAGCATATTAGCCATGTATTTCCTCCTGTTGATAACTGGTTATTTACATCCAAAAATACAGAAATCACACTATTTAATGCTGTTTTTGATAACGTACCCCTAGTATAAGCTGAAGTTAAAGGTGTTAAGGGTTAAGCTAAACAGTGGGAGCTGAATAGTGAGTTTTAGTACAGTATTTTAAAATACTTTCACTTGTCAAACTTCTAGACGTAGCCATATTTCCAGAGATTAAGAAGGTCTTAAATGTTTTGGGGCATTAATACTGTTATGTGATGTGTCACCTGGGATGTAACCCAGCTCTTCCGCGCACTGTACTGAAATCAGCGCTGCACACATACGGTAAGGTCATAATCATAACAGGGCACTAGTGAAATTCCTTATGCACGTGCAAAAAAAAATAACTGGAAGCATGAAGAAATGAAACACGGGCTGTGAGAAACGTTCCCTATTAAATGACTACTCACAGAAGAGGAGCGCTACACTCAATCTGCACGTACAAATAAACACATACGGCCATAGATGTCAAACAAAGAAGTGCATTAATTAAAAGCATATCATTATTAAACCTAAATTAAACTTTATTAGCTAAATTCCAACGTACAAAACTAAATAGACTGAGATTTCCTTTTATATTCTGATGGATCCGACAAAAAACAATAAAAGTGCCTTTCAACTTAGGTAATGTTTAAATAATGAAGCAGGCTTGTTACAGAGCATGGTAGCCAAATTAAGCTTTTCCTTCTGTCAGGTAGGTCCTCAACGCTAGAAGTCTGGTCCATCCTGCGTCACACTTACCTTTTCTGCAGTGTCGTTTGGGCATTCTGCACCTCCGGGACTCGGCTATGGTGGGGCAGGGTATTGAGTCCCTGGGGGGCTTTTTGACGATGGGCCGGGTGCGGGTCTCCAGGCCCCATTTGAATCCACAGGTTCTGTTCCTCCGGGTGCAAGTGCCCCAGTCGCTCCATGGGCCAACCTCACAGCCGTCTGTGGCAGAGTCAGAAGGGCGGGAAGGTTACTGCACGGGGCTCAGAGTCAGAAGGACGCCAAGGTTACTGCACAGGGCTCAGAGTCAGC
>JAOYFF010000047.1:17806431-17823464 GCA_025773925.1 Cryptomyrus ogoouensis | reverse complement strand
TCCCACCTACATCACCCCCCTCCCCACCCACCCACCCACCCCCGCGCGGCGCAGAACAAAACAACACAGAGCGACTGGGGGTGTGCGGGGGGGGGGGGGGGGGGGGCGCATTAAAAAGAACACACATTTTTCACAAGTAGTGAAAACCAACAAAATATTTCAAAAATGAAAAAGGCATTTTTATCACACAGACAAATTCACATGAATTTGGTATGTCAGGGTGTGAGGAATTTTTTCATTAACAAACAGTGCAGTTTTAAGTAATGAGGAGCATTCTGCTAATGCACCTGGACGACTTCCGCACTTGTCGGTATCCGCAATGGCCAAAACCCCAGGAGGCACGTCGCTGTCCCACAGGGGGACAACTGCTGTCCCCAAACCCATTATAATCCCTCCCATACATGGACAGAACTGACACTGCTGAAGAAGAAGGGCTCAGCAAGCCCTGGAAGTTCCCAAAGCCAGCTGCCTCTCCCACCAGGGACCCCACCACGGCTTGCTGGCTGGCTGCCGTTCAGTTCCACCCAGGCCACCTCTCAGCCGCGTGTAAAATTAAGTCCGATTCACTTACATCTGCATCCCTTCACTGTTTGATCACTGCAAACCCAAAGACTCAGCGGGGACAGGTGACACACTGGCGCCTTACAAATGCAGCATTTTGTTGCCAAGGGAGACCCATGCGTCTGTCCTCGTTATTGTCCAGCAGCGGGGCAGGAGGCAGGGTGCCGCTGTAATTGCTGCCTTCCACTGCGGCGGGCGGCCCTGATCGGCTGCGTTCCTGCTGCTCGCAGTGCCGAGGCGCCGCGGGGACAGAGAGCCTCACGCCTCCATTGGGCAGAAAGAATTTACCCTTTATTGCAGCCATTATTCCGTTTCTGAACTGACACTTTAGAATAGAAAGCCAGCTACGATTCTAACCATTATATGGTATCATACTGGAGCAGTTACACAGCTGGACTGACAAGAAGGAGCCTCTTAAACAGGGGAAGTTTTGGTGTTCCCCTCCCATTCCCAAACTACAGCCTGTATTCCTGACCCCCAATCCCAAACTCCAGTCTGTATTCCTGACCCCCAATCCCAAACTACAGCCTGTATTCCTCACTACCATTCCCATATCCCATTCCAGACCTTCATTCTGTATTCCTGACTCCCAATCGCAAACTCCAGTCTATATTCCTGATCCCCAATCCCAAACTCCAGCCTGTATTCCTGACCCCCAATCCCAAACTCCAGTCTGTATTCCTGACCCCCAATCCCAAACTCCAGTCTGTATTCCTGACTCTCATTCTGCCTCCTGCAGCACCTGGGCGGACAAGGCTCCCTTCTGTGTGTCAACCACAGAGCTGGGAGATGCAAGCTGTGATGACACGTCTGCATTTAAAGAGAAAATACAGAACCCAGCACCGTTAGTACGGCAACACAGGATAAAGCCACAGCTTCTCAGCACAAGCTGAGGGCGGGTGGGCTCCCGTTTAAAATCATTTAAAGTTAATAATGATATTCATGATGACTGAGGGGGTGCAGTGGCTCGGAGGGTAACCCTCTGGGTTTGGGCATTCACACGCGTTCTTCATGCCACAGGGGGTTTCCGCTGGACTCTTCAGTTTCTTCCCACAGATCAAAGATACACGATTAGGCTAATGAGTCTCTAAATGACCTGCTATGCATGAATGTGCCCTTGGAGGTGACCTGTGCTTCCTGGGACAGGCAGAAGGTAGGTGGATGGATGGATGGATAACAGCACCACAGATATGAAGAGAGGTTGTGACCCAGAACAAGCACATATTTACTGAAGAGCATCAATACAAAAACTAAATACACTATAATGACCAAGCCCAATGGTGGGGTTTACAACACGTTGCCTAGTAGCAAAATGATTTCCTTTAAACATCCAAGTCAATTCCCGAAAGCTGGCTGCTGTTCCATTTTTTTTTTAAAAAAAGGACTGAATAAATGCCAGGCTTTCCAATCCCTAGTGGTGCTCCATAGGAAACACTCACTCGTGTTTATTTTGCCTTCATGCAAAACAAGTGAAAGCACAACCACGACAAGAAAAACTGATTTCCAGAGTATAACAAACTTAACGGGGAGCTTTTCTTATTGATAAGAACTTAAATTATAGGCAGTTCAGCTGCTTGTTTTCAGTCATCAGATAAAGCTCTCAGTCATGTGTCACATGAACGTTCATTAAAACAGCTACACGCAGGTCAGTAAAAGTTAAAGGTATTAAAAGCTCTGCTGCAGTTATTATGCTTTTTGCCCTAGCAACCAGATACTGAAACCAGGACACCAGCAATGGAATTGCATCATTAAAATCACCAATAAAAATGCACCAGCGCTCCACAGTGTTAGTTCAGGATGTATCCGTCTTCCTCGTCCTCAGACAGGTGTGGGGACGTCCGAGTCGGACTCGATCCCGTCCTGAAATTGATCGAACCGTACAGTTTGGCTGACTGCTTCGAGTAGGCGAAAGCCTTGCGCCTGTACATCTCGCCCTTCCACATGGAGACCATGAGCAGCGTGGAGAGCACCACGCCGCCCAGCGTAAGTAGGCAGAGCCCCGCGATCACACACCTGTCCAGGTGAGCCCCTATCCTGGCGCTCTCCTTCTCCAGCCGCTCCATCTCACGTGCCGAAACCGCGTCGGGGCTCACGCTGACGTCGCGGGGCACCGCGTAGGAAATGACCACCAGCGAGATGCCGGTCACCAGGAAGGTCACTGCGCTGATGAAGCCGTAATCCACCGATTTCTCAGAGGACTGTGATGCCAGCTCGTCGTCAGAGATAGACGAGAGGTCCCGCATCACTTCCTGTCTGCCATCGTTCGGACAGAGCGGCCCAAAGGGGCCTTCCACGGGCCACCGCAGGTCGACGTTTTGCTCTTCACCGGCGAAGGACGTCTCCAGCTCGTCGTCGCAGCACACCTTTACGACGTCGCCGTCCCATGCCACGCCGCCTTTCGGGGGAGCATCGCCTTGCCATTGGCAGCCAGCTGTCCCTTGGGCCAGACTGCACTCCTCCCTGCAGGCTGACTTTCCACCTGAGCTGCTTGGCTTGGGGATGCTCTGCTGATTTAAAGCACAGCCAGTACTGGTCGGTGGATCGGGTTGCCTGCAGGTTTTTTCTAAATAAAGAAGCTCCAGATCTGCCATTTGATTTTTTTTTCTTTCTCGCCCGTACCCCAGAGCCCCCCTTCGCCTCAGGACACGTCCAGTTCACCTATGAATACATGAAGCACTTCTGTCAACAGTAAAATACTGTACTACACTAAGACTATTAAGATGTCACTCCAAGCATGTTTAGTTTACTATACACTTAAAAAGTCTGGATTCACATCCTGTATCAAAGCACGTCTAAAAACAAAACAAAAAAAAACGTACAATATGCAACATATATGAACATGCCAGGGTGAGAGGAAAATCATATTCTCTCCGCTATAATAATTTTCATCGCTCTTGGTCAATCCCCAACATGTTTCCAGTTTAAAAAAAATACACGCAAAGCCTCGGATTACCTCTAAATCGCAATGCCTGCCCCCGTCTTTCATTATTTATTATCTGATTAACTGAATTCTAAACAGCTCTGCTCTCTGCAAAATATGCACGCTTCTGTGGGAAAAATAATTACTCCGTAATCGTCCAGTATTAATAATGCTGGAAATGCGTGCAAGATGATCGTAAAATGATATTCAAAGTATACACTTAAATACTGTTGTGTAAAATTAAAGAGAGTAAGACACCACAATTGAACACCTCCGGAGAAAACTCTCCCATAGATACTTACTCAACTCAAAGCACGTGTGACATATTAAACCCTACTGTAGTTTGTACCTGTCATGCACCCCCATAACTCATAAAAACCTTGAAATACGCAGCCTTCCGCATCCATACCAGCAGGTTAGTAAACGCGTCCTCAGTGGCATCTTAATAGTGCATTAAAGATTAGGTCTATTGACGTTTGCCTTAATAGTTGAATATATCGCAAGCCCATTTTTAAAGGAGAATGGACTTACATACCAACTCCCGCTTTTGGAAAGACCCGCATCGCCGGCTTGTCCTCCGTGCAATAATTGTGAAACAGTCCCTCCCACACAGGCTTTCGAGCTGCCTCCCAGTGTGGCTGGACTGAGTTCTGCACTCTTGAGCAGATTCAGAGCACTTCAGCGACGTGTCTAATAAGCAGAGACACGTGAGAGAAAGACCCGAGGGGATTGTGGGAAACGTAGTGCGCGCTCCTCGCACCTCTTTCGATGATACTCACTTAAAAAAAGTTTACTTTTTTGTAAAAATGTTTTCTGGACATATTAGTGTAACCCCAAAAAACGATTTATTGCATATTGCATAGCAGTACGCCTGAAATAATTTCAGATTCAACTGTTAAATTTGCATAAATAAATACTACATTTATTAACCGGAGAAAAGTTGCACATGCAGTTTATTGCTTTTTGAATTGTCATGACAACACTGTCTGAATACATCTTTAAAAGAATCTATTCAGTAATAGTTTAATAGGAGGTACAGGTCAACGTTTCTTGAGGGTAACCAATTCACAAGTAACTCCTTTGTAAATGAAATCGAAATATCATGCCCTTGTAAATTATGATGTGCACAAACTGACCCATTCACACATATGATGGTGAGACGTACCGCTCAAGGTGTGTTCAAGGTACAAATATAACTGCTAGTACCTTCCTTGCCTAGAAGAAAATCAGCCCCCTGCAATCTGACACAGTCAGTGTGGTGGCAGCTCAAGCTGTGCATGATTAGAGGCAGTCATGCATTAATTGCGGCTGCCAGGGGTCATTGTTAGGGCATTGCATCATGCTGTTGTTACACAAGGTGAAGAAGACCTCTGCTCTGTAAAAAATGAATAAAGCATGGAGGTGGACGAAACACCGAAGGCTGTTTTTAACATTCCTGACAGTCGGGGGGAACACATGAGAACAGAGGAACTAGGCAAAGCAGAGGACATAGCACACAGATGGGGGGGGCACCACTGCCCACTGCATCAAAACTGCTCCTGGAGTGTGGGGTGCCCCCGTGGCCATGCTCACAGCCCACCCCTACAACAAAACGGCTCCCACACGTACTCTGCCTACCACCCCCATACCCCAGAAGGTCACAAGGGGGGTGTGGGCCTTCGGCAAGGCTCAGAGAAGAACGTCGGCCATCACGTCCCACCGAGCACCCGGCCCCCCTCCCCCCGCGGCACACATCCATCGCGGCTTCCTGAAAGAGTGGGCGGATTCCTCGGTGTCATCCATATCTGATCACCATCTGTGACAGTTCAGTCACTGCTGCCTCGTCACCGCATAGGAGACATTGCACACTCTGCTTACTTATTCAAGTTGCATATACAGAATTTCTGCCTGCCGGGCCAGTCGGCACTGTGACCTCACACCTCCATGGCTGTGGGTGTCATTCCCTCCTCAGGCTGTGTGTATGGAGTTTGCATCTTTTCTATCACAGTCAACAAACCAGCGGACTGGTGTGTGTGAATCGCTCATAGTGAGTTAATTTGTGTGCCCTGGGCATCCCAAGAGCTGCAGGCTCAAAATCACCCTGATATGTGAAAATGACAGATGGATATATATATATATAAAAAAAATATATATATATATATATATATATATATGATTCAGCTGTTACTATACTAGACAATTTGCATAAAAACCTGCAAAGCTTCCAGTTAATTTTACTGGATAATAGCACTTTTACTACATCGAACCCAATCAAGATCCAGTGTCCAGTGACAAGACATTCCTAAATCACCATTTTACCTGCTGCCCGAAAACATACTATAGGCACAATGTTGTGAGAGAAAGAATTCATCATTTTTTCTAGAGTGAGGCTCACCAGATACACAGGAAAATGCCCCTAGATGTCAGCCATAGTCAAGTAGGATGGATGAAAACAGGTAAAACCAAAATGCAGCATGATGGTTGCGTGTGAGCACAGTATCTTACTATCTTTATAAATATACATTTCTCTTGGGGCTCTATGCAAAGCACCAGGGCCAGTTAAATATCAAGAACAAAGAATTTATAATCCATGTACAATAAAACTGTAGTTTAAGGTGGCATGTGCTCTAAATACCACTGTTTTGTGCAATGACTGGCACCATTATTTACTCTTATTACAGACTCCTTAAACTTAAATTCTTATGTGAACCAAAATCTTTGTTTGTGTGGCAGGGATTGTTGTAGCTGATTAAGATGTGCAGCTTGTGCTTCTTACCAACGATCGCGGCTGTCAGTCAGTGATGTTACAGGGATGTTACAGCGAATGCCTGGCATTCTTAATGAGCTATGAACAGTAGGAACGCAGCTAAGAATAGCTTTAGGGCACCCAGCAGCCGGTAAACAAATAGAAGACGAACCCATTATGCTACTGTCCCACAGCTGAGCGCACCGTGCCGAGAGCGAAGGAGAGCGGCTTCACAGGGAGCCCAAGCCTCAGGCAGCCATGTATGCATTTAGTCCCACACTGTCAATATACGACGCCACATAAAGCCCAGGCCGAATGCTAGCGCCCAAGCTTTAATGCTCCCATAATAACAGGGTAATGGGGTCCATCATGGTGGCCCTGCAAAGTTAGGGTTAATTTTAGTTTTATGTGCTCAGTCTGCACATCGATATACAACCATCACTCATTATATAATTGCACAAATATGTACCTCTACAGTACTTAATTAAACATCTACTTTGATGCTTTGTGGATGCTGTTTAATCTTGTTACATGCTACATGTTAATGACCAGACAAAGACTAGCTTCTTATGCAGTAATATACAAAAGGCAGATACACAATCCAGAACTGCACACAGATGCGCACTGTATGCAGAAAAATGCATGTAGAATACACATTCTTAAATTCAGAGATACATTGCCTTGAGACCATTACAGGGAAGTACATTCACATGTCTGCTCAGAATACCATTTGCTTATTCACATGAGGAGAATTGGCCTAAGCAGCTTTTTCCCACACTCATGCATATTTTAACTGAGTATGACAAATGGCCTCAGAACATCCATATGATCAGTGGGACTTGCTATAGCTCAGCCTGGAAAATAATTTATTCCTCTGCTTAGCCAGCATACTGTACATTTTGTTGTTTTATCTCTATCAGCGATTCTTACACCTGCATCCCTCAGGTACGAGGGAGCAGTGAGCCTACAGCTATCCCAAGAAACACGAGGTATAAAGCAGAGGACGCCCTGTGCATGCCAGACAAAAATAGTTATATCATTTGAACATAAACATTGTCTACTGACATCTAGTGCATTTCTGAATTTATTATACACAATACAAACATAAAACAGTGGAAAAAACAACAGTGAAAACTAAGCCTTATGGGTAATACCAATATTTCATGATGTATTTTCACTTGTAAAAAGCTGGGGTTGTGATATTGAGGATGGGTGACTTCAAGGGCAATCCAGAAGCACTTGCTGTCTCCATATTTCACAGAATGACCTACAGAAGCAAAGCACATCCACAGGTGCTCTGCCCATGCACACACCCACGGTACCATCTGCCAAGTCGTTGTATCTTTTAAGATATCTACATGGTGCATGAGTACTGAAACCTCCCTCCTGTGAGGCACTTTATGTAGAGACCTTCGGGACTCAAAGAATCAATAATCATCCATACAAAAAATAATTAGTACCATGTGGCAACTGATTGTCAGATTGTTAATTGCAGTAGCGCCACCTGCAGGTATGTCATTGTTACAACAGTACAATTTGTATTCTATTTTTTCTTTATTGGACTGCGGTGTTTGTGTATCCTCCCTGTTTTCCTCATTTCCTCATCATTTTGGTGAACTGAAACATGCACCCACATATGCGTATAAGAGAGAGAGAATTCATAACATCCAATTTAAACTTTTTATTCACTAACATTACATCAGATAAATTCTTCTGAGTAACCAGTTTATTTTCTAAGCTCACTAGGAATTTCATTTAAGTCTTAATTTGTGCCAGTCAATAAACATGTTTAGTTATTTATTGATTAATTGATTTTTCTTTACATGCAGAGACTGATATCTCTTTCCCGCCATCAGCTGAACACCTCCACACTCGACGCACCGCTAAATGTGGCAGAAGGATTACAGAGGACCCCTCACCTCTGGCACATGACCTGTTTCAGCTGCTTCCCTCAGCTCATCACAAACAGCAAACTTCAAGGACCACTTCTTGCCCAGTCGTTGAGGAGCCTCCTCAACGATCCCTCCTGCTTATAATCAAGAAGAATGCAACCTTTTCACCATTTTAATGTTTACACTTGCATTAGCACAAACCCCGAATGATCTGTGTGTACGTTATAATTGCACACTGCTTGTGATGTATGTTATGTGCTATATGTTGCATGTTGTCTGTATTGTACATGTGTCAACTTTCAGGTAGGATCCACTTCACCTTTGTTTCACTCCAAGAGCACAGTCCTGGAGATACGTCAGGAGGCGCCTCTCTTGATGGGGGTGCATTGTCTCAATGACAGTCCCTGCATAGTGTGGTAGTCTTGGGGTCAGTTCTGATGAAGGGGTAACTGCAGGTGGGGGCATCTACGAGGGGGCAGGCAAGCCTCCTGAGGGCTCTGTGATACCAGCCAATCCCTGTGGACTACCGCAGTTTGATGACTTGGTCCCGTGAGAACCTTACACCACATCACACAATTGTGTCAATACCCATAGGGCCACTTTCTTGTTAGTGGAATTATGCAGCCCTGGCAGCAGTGGTTCATTGCAGCTGTGGCCATCGTATGCCCTCTTCTGGTGGCCCCTAGCCTGCTCCTGGTGTTTTCTGGTGAGCTGGTTACTGTTTCTGTGTGCTGTCAGAGCTCCTGAACATACAACGGTGCCGTCTGCCCTGCCGGGTCTTGATCTGAGGTTCTGTCAAAAGCCAACTCCACGGGCGTCCTCAATTCCCATCCTAGGAGGAGCATGGTTGACATGAAGCCTGAACCCGACTCTGGGGGATTCCTGCCAGCACTTGTTCCATGAGACGCTCAAAGGTGGCTGGAGCATTGTGTAGCCCGAAGGGCATCAGCGTGAAGTGCCACAGCCCCTGGCCCAGGGTGAACGCAGTCCTCTCCTTTTTTACAATAGCTGCCAGGGCTACCTGGTAGTACTTGCTGCAGAGGTCCAACAAGCTAAACCAGCTGAAGCCTGTCAGTGTATCGAGGACATCATTGATTCAAGGCAAGGGGTATGTGTCTGTCCCAGTGATGACATTCAGTCGGTGATAGCACATGCAGAACCACCAGCTACCATCCTTCTTCTGGACCAGGACAGCAGAGGCAGCCCATGGACTTGCAGATGACCCTATGATCCCTGCTGCTGCCATCTCATGGACCTTCTTCTCAGCTGCCTGCCTCTTTGCCAGTGGCAGTAAAGGGGGCACAGCTGGATGGGGGCAGCCTCACTGATATCTCACTGGTGTTGGATGAGATCGATCGGTGTGCAGTCCTTATCCATGGTAGCAAAGATTTTCATGTGGCCTTGGAGTAAGTCCCACAGCCAATTTGTCTCTCCATGCTCTAGCCCCTTGCAGCTCCTCTCCCAGAGGGCCTCAATTACTACTTGTGTAGCCTGTTCCCCTGGAACAGGCTACACAATCCTCTAGGATTGTGTGTCTGTGTGTGTGTGTGGCAGGGGGGCATACTTACAACATTGTGGGGACATTTGTCCCCACTGTGTGACAAAAATACCTTGTTTTGTCCTCACAAGGGAAAATTCAGTCTGTGAATGCAATCAAAAAACTATAAGTCTTGTATTTGTTTGGTTATTTATGGTTAATTTTAGGGCTGGATAGGGGTTAAGATTGTCATTGTTGGGATTAGGATTATGGCTATAGAAATGAATGGACGGTCCCCACAGAGATATGTAGTAGATATCTAATTATAAATATAGATACCTGTGTGTGAGTGTGTGTGTGCGTGTGCATATTCCCCCTGTCTTGCACAGGTTTCCTCCGGATATCCCAGTTTCCTAACGCAGGCCAACTGGCACTGCCTGAATCGCCCATAGTGTGCCATGCGATGTACTGGCATCGCGTCCAGGGTATACCTGTGCTGTCTGGGATAGGCTCCAGGTCCCCGTGTGACCCTACTCAGGATAAGCTTTTGGAAGACGGGTGGAATTCGGCTGAAACGATTGCAGTGATTCCTGTGCAGCCGCAGCCCAGCTGTTATGTAAGCGCTTTAGTGACGTTACTGTTTTGTTATTCCGGCTGCGTAGCTCCTCTCACACTCACACTGCCGTCTTTTCTACAGTCAAAAGTAGCGACTGTTGACTGGGTGAGACTCACAAAGCTGTCATGGGAAGACTGTAGCAAGGATGTCAGAAAGGGCGTCTCGCAGCCTAAAATCGCAGTGCTTTTGGAGTTGCTCTGCTTTGGCAACTTTTATAACTGATGTTTTATTACTGATGGAAGTGTGTGGTATGACTATCCATGGGGGGTGTTGGATAGCTGTGCGTTATTGGTCTCGGAAGCCTGGAATAAAGAGCAGGATCTTAAGTACAGAAAGTAATCAATATCACAGCCAGTCTAGCAGCAAATGAAAAACAGCGGTATGATGGACTGTGTAAAAATAGCACTAAGGTAGATATCCAAACACTAAAGGTTGGCAGGCAGCTCCCTTCCTCGCTTCCTGCTCTGCCTGACTGGGTGCCTGTCTGTGTGTGAGTGCCTTGCAATGGGCTGATGTCCAGCTTCCCGTCCTTTGCATCTTGGGATATACCCCATGTATGACCCCGGTACTTCACCAGATTAGTATTGATAATGCACAGAACAGTGGCCGCAGCCATAAATCATTAAGTGACTGTTGTTAGCAGCTCAATGGGCAGCCAGGAGAGGTAGGTCTGGGGCCACCCAGTCTTGGGGGTTTGATTCCCACTCGCAGCTCCAGTGTGTTGCATTTATTCACTTAGCAGACGCTTTTATACAAAACAATGTATGATTGAGAAAGCAGGGTCAGCCAGTCCCTGGAGCAACTGGGGCCTAACGCTCTGAGCCCGGCTCCCCTGTGCGCTCAGGTCTCCTCCGCGGTTTGGACAGCAGGAGTATGTGCTTATCGGCTCCATGTTTCTAGATTGCGCCGGACCGTGTGTCCTGTGATAGACTGGAATCCCTCCACATCAATCATTATTTTATATAAAATGCTCATGTATTGAACAAATATGAGATCATTTTAAGATTTTCATGTAAATAAGTATAGAACTCCTAGACATTAAGATTAGAACACGTTTTTATTTGAAGAGAGTTATTATTGAGTAGAATCTTTTGAAGTTGTTTTTAATGTTATGTTGTTAACTCATTCATTTTGGTACTTGAATCAATGTTTTATGTTTCACAGAAATTTCAGGTGTTCATTTTCTGATTATACAAAATTCTTCTCTACCTGTGTTAGTTTTGGCCCAATTACGTTAACCATACACAGGCAGCAACACTGTAATGCAAAATCCTGGCATTTTAAAACAAGAGGAATAATGACATGTAACTGCCAGATTCATTGCTTATTTGGTATATTCAAGTTTTGTAGTTCCTACTCCATAGATTTGTATCTCCAGGTTATGTATTGCTCTTGTCAAATGCATTGGCATTTTTGTGATGACAAACAGCAATACAAGATGATGCTACTCTGTTACTATAATGACATCATTTGTCTTACTAATGAAACGTAAAAAGCGGAAACTTAAACCAGTATCATTGTGAAAAAGTAGAGACAGCAGCTTTGTCTGAAACACACTGCCTAAGCATTAATTCAAATGAAGACAAAATTTAACACTATATGGGGACACATTCCAATAGTAAGGAACCACATTTCATTATAGTGTGTCAGTTTGCTCTTTGGCATTGGACAAACATCATGACTATGAGTTAAATAAATGCTTTATAAAAGTAATGGGTCGTTTTCATTAGGAAAATTTAAAAATCTTGACCTCAGGCCAGAAATGCCTTTCCTTTCTTCTGTGATAATAGATTTAAGTGCTTAACTTGCCTGCCGGCTTGATACCCTACAGCACATGAATAAAATCAATTTTATGGTGAATTTTAAAAACTTAAGAACAGGATGACTGTACATTAATATTCACAGGCTCGAGGTGGTGTAATTAAATATGCTACATTATTTTTTCATGAAGTGAATATCTTGGGATAGCAAGTATTAACTGGAGAAATGAGACCATGAAATTCACAGTGGGTGGTATTTTCATGTGATGCCAGGTTTAACCAATGGGGAAAAAGAATGTAACCAATGGGAAGTGGGATAAACCAATAATTGGCAGCACTCTGTCATCCCTCCCACAGTGGGCGTCTCCATTTTCTGCTCTCATTTGTCTTAAGAACTCTCTTAACTATATGCATCCTACTATTGATTATGCAGTACAGAGACACAGTGAGCCTAGGAACCCAGACCATGTATCAGTAGAAACCCTGGACAAGATGCCAGTCATATACGCAGCTATACTTTTATTGTATATCTTTGTCCAAATATGGGATGTGAGGATGCAGGGATGAGGGATAGGTCCTGTTCATTTAAACATGGTATATGAGTAGGACATCTTCCAGCGAAGTGCACTCCCAGAAGGGCGAAATTCTTGAGGCTCCTGCCAAGTTAAATTAAATATGATGCGAGAGCCGTTTCATAGGCTTCCACTAGGTGGCGAAGAAATACTGCGTGAGATATTGCGATTGGGTTTACGGGAAGTACGTATTTCAAAGATTCTCAACTCAAATGTTTCAAGTGAAACTAAAACTACATTTATTATTATTTTTATTATGTGTTATTATGTTTTGATTAAGCATACATTTTGTGTGAATATTACGTAAGTTTTAAGTATGAATGCTGTAGCGGCATCACGTCACAGGTTTTTACCATCATCATGAACATGGATGTTTTTTTGTTTTGTTTTTGCTTATTTTTAATCTTTATTTATTTAGTTGGAAAAAGCTCCAGGCTCACCGTGACCCTATATTATATGGCCATGAACGAGTAAATGGATGGTTAAGTGGTGATGATTCTGTCTTCTTGTTACTGGTGTGTCATTGACCTGGTACATTTATTCATTACCGCTGGGAGGACACAAGTATAGCTCGAACGAGTTCATCCGGAGCGTAAACTCAGGGTTAGGGTTAGTCATTGTCTGTAAAGGACAGACGGGGAAGGGCAGATTGTGTGATTGTTTTCTGGGAGGATCAAGCTTAGTCTGTAACTACAATGTCTTCATAGTTTACTTAGCAGAAAACATTTTAACGATAACCAGATAATCTATGGCAGAGGGGACACTTTGAGCTAGGACAGGATTTCTAAATTACTGTTTCAAATGAAAGCAGCTGAGTTCTTGCTGTGTGCTGATTGGTCAGTCTCCTACAATCATACATGTGTCACTAATGTTAATGTGAAGCAGTTCATGAGTCTTTCAGTCAAAGAAACAAACCAGTCAAAGCACAAGAAGAATTCTAAACCAGGAGAGTTGCTAGCTATTGGAAAGATCAGGGGAGTCAAGTTTACCTGGCGCTCGACTTTTTTATTTTTTTTTGAAGGAAGATTCGCATCAGGGGTAAAATACTCAGAGCTGGCTTTAAAATACTTGGGAGTGATCAAAGCTAACAACGTCCATGCTGTGAACTATTTAGCCAAGCACAGAAGCCTTTCAGTTTAAAAGTTTGTTTTGTAAGACCTAAAGTAGTGCAAAGTGTCCTCCTTGAGATGGATTATCTGGTCACCCTAGAGCAGGGGTGTCAAACTCCAGTCCTGGGGGGCCGGAGCCCTGTGTAGCTTAGTTCTTTCCCTGTTCCACCACACATGATTCAGCTCAACAGCTATGTGGTAATTAGCACAAGAAGCTGAATCAGGTGTGTTAAACGAGGGGAAAACCAAAAATGTGCAGGGCTCCGGCCCCCCAGGACTGGAGTCTGACACCTGTGCCCTAGAGCAATGTTTCCCAACCCGGTCCTCAGGGAACACCAACTGCACCATGTTTTACTCCCTCCCAGCTTAGACATTACACATTTTTGCTCCCACCTGAGGACCACGTTAGGAAACACTGTCCTAGAGGAATTAGTCTTGTAAACTGTACACAGTATGTCATATCCCCGTCATCTATGGATGATGGGCATGCTCTGTAGTTCCTTAATTAAGACTGGAAGTGCCAGGCTGAGAGCTTTGCTCGAGAGTCACTTTTGTTCCTCCACTTGTGTCACATTTTCGTCTGTGGGCATCTTGTTTCGTGTGTTTTTGATCTCGTAATCCTTTTGTTTCATTGTCTTCTAGCACAGTTCTCCTCGTTTGCCTGGTCTCCAGTCATCCGCACCCAAGTCCACTTTGCAGCCCAGTGGTTACCTGTTTCTGAGGTGTTTCGCCCCCAGGACTCGGAAAACATCTGGCAGAAAGTCCGGCAGTGTAGGTGGGATGGTCTAGTCATTTTGTGTTTGCGTCTTGTGAGATTTTGGAGCAAAAAACAAATTTCTTGAGTATGGTCATGACACCAGGCCCTAAACATCAATCACTTCAGCAACTATTTAGCTTTATGAACATTTCCTTGACAATATTTTTTGGCTTGAGACATTATAGATTTGCATTAACCAAACGAAAAAGAAATCCAACTCCATTATGTTTTATGTGTTTAAACAGATTATCCCTATCTTGGCCTGTTGGGATCCTTGTAGATACCATTTTGTTCCAGCAGACCTCTTAGTTAATGAGATTTCATTGCGCTCTTTATTAAATATTCCTATAAACTTCCTGGTATTAATGAATTCTTTGGTAGCATGTGTGTATCATAAAGATGAGGTACCTTGGTTTTTCACCTCCTACCGTTCATTAATTTAATTAATGTATGTATTAATTAAAGAATGAACCATTAAATTGCTTTCCATGAAACTGATGAAAAGAAACATTTATTTTTGGAGCAAAACAGAACAGAAAATAAGTCCAAGTTCAGGTTATTCATTTTTTCTCGTAATGAAACTGAGTATCTCAGTTGTATAAATTGACACCTCTAACCACTGTTAATAGATTTTGATAGTAATGTTGTCACAACCTGGTCAACCGTAAGTAATCATGGAGTTTTCTTGAATAAAGTCTGCACACACTACAAAACCCGATATATTACAGGACTGGGCTCTAGTGCATGGTGCAGGGGAGATGTATTGGCAGGAATGGCTTGCTGTACAGTTGTTCAGCCTACCTTGCTATAAACCAACAAAGACTGTATAAAGGCTTTAATCTCACACACAAACACTGGCCCAGCTTCAAGTAGCATCCTGTACTGGATGGACACCAAAATCCTTATGTTTAAATATCTTTTACTCACATGGTTTTATTATTTGATCATTATTACAATGATTTTCGACCATGATAATTATGCTGATTGTTATGATTATCATGACAGTTTAATGATAATGATGATGAGCATTTAGTTTTCCTAGCGAGCTCTCTTCTTCAAAGCCTCCTACATAATTTACAATTTATTATGTTTTAACCTATGACGATTGTACTTTTTTAGCAATTGTTAATGAACATGAGGCAGAGTTACCCCAGGACTTGACCCTATCACCTGTTGTTGACAGTTTTGTATCCATGCTTCTAGCTGCCCTAATATCACCATTTTTAGTGGGCCTCAACCCCCCCATCCCCCCCTGTGTCGTTTTTCTAGTGACACCCAGCCTGCCAATTGATTGCTACATGATTTATGAGGAATCAACCATGAAGGAACAACAGGAAAGATACTGTAATTCACCACCTTCTGCTCTCCACAGACAATTTAAATGAGGAAAAAAGACATAAATAAAGACTGCAGAGATCCCGGTGGACACCCCTCGCAGCGTCTGCTCAGTGGTGATTGCCATCTTCACAGGTGTTGAGGAGGTGGGCCGCGTCTCACGGCCAACGCACTGAGCGGATGCGGTAACAGCACAGACCACCCGTAAGCACAAAGTTGCCAGGATCACCGGCTTAAGTCAAGTGGCTTGGAAATGTGTTTAGCCTCCTGGAAGTCTGCAATGAAACTCGATATGACATGTTCCACTCAGGTCAAAACTGGTGTGGAGAGGATCCAAAGTGAATAAAACACTTAACATGGGTGTAAGGAAATTAACAATTTCAGGCCTGATACTTGATCAGAAATAGCTTTGGGGGGGGGGGGGCAAAAATATTAAGAATTGTATGTTAAAGGGTGCAGTATACTGTACATAAACAGGGCAAGGAAAACACATCCACAGTCACATGCCAGTCAACCGTGATTGCTGTTTTCTCATTTCACTGCGGGATGATTGGGCACAGAAAACTCTGTCATTTCATCCTACTTCTCTTCCCCACTTTCAGCTCTCACAGATAATGTTATTGGCGGCTGGAAGCACCTTATGCTTCAGAAATGCATGCAAAATCCAGGCAGAAAATGGCAGCCTGTACAAATGGAAGAACTGAGAGAGGCATTTAGTAGAGCAATCTATCACATCAGATTGAAATAGCTTCTATGATACAGAAGAGAAAATTCAAGCTTTTTTAGTATCGGTGACATGGAGGTTTACTGGAATATCATCTGTCATTTATGCTTGAGGGAGATGCAGTTCAATCAATTTTAACTTCCTCCCTCCTTACCTCTTCAAACAGGTCCTGCATTAGCAGTGCCCACTCAATCTCTCTAAAAGGGTTGTGGTCCTTTTCTTTATAACTGGTTGATCTGAACAGGACGCAATTATGCAGCTATTGCAACATCTGTGATCGATTCAATGCAAACGTACGAATGGCTATGCTGATGGCTTTGCAGTTTATGAGCCAACAGCATTTGGCGACGGCAAAAACAAACTGCACCACGTGCATCCTGGCTATTTCAGGCACAAGCAAAAAGTGAGCCGCGTACTGAAAAGGCAGTCAACTGAGCCGCCTGTTACACGTATGTCATATCTTGTGTAGAGTGTGAAATTGTCTAAGGAGTATGTTTTTTGAGCATATTCTCATTTTCTACTCTTGACAGTTTTAATGTCTTAATGTCTTTTTTTCGTAGTACGTTATTCATAATCGCCAGTCAT
>JAOYFF010000047.1:17785914-17806370 GCA_025773925.1 Cryptomyrus ogoouensis | reverse complement strand
CTGATACCTTTTGTTAATCTAGATAATAGCACTAGCTCACTGAAATCAATACATGAAATCGAAAGAGTTAAATTAACATTAATAGATTCACATACCTCTTTTTGATTTTTGGTTTAGCTGTTGACGTCTACAACAAGTGCCAGTAAGATTTCAAGCGTAGGTCAGTTTGTCGTTTATTATACGACGTATTCACTGCTTCCTTGGACCCAACCATGAAGTAATAAACTAATCTATCCATCCATCTTCTGTGACGACTTGTTCGGTACAGTCTCGCAAGGTCTAGCAAGGTTATTGCGGTTAACGGGGGGGGTATCTACTTGGTAATAGTTGATTACCAAGTACATAAAAGCTCACAGAAGCGGCTAACCACATGGGGATGCTCTACACATCAAGTGCTTCTCAAAATAACACTTACTACCACTTGTACAGTTTTAGCGAATCCGAAACAGACACACCAATGTAGATAATGCTTTAGAATTAATCTAACATGTATACCAAAATAATAGCTATCAGGCAAAGAGGAGCAAATTAAAAAAATAATAAGAAAAATAAATTCTCAGAAAAAAGTTTTTCGAGTAGTGTGAAGTGTAGATTACTCACGGCAAAAATCAAAACGTATTATGTTTATGTAAAAACACGTGTCTTAAAAATAAGCTTACATTTATGGAGGAAATAGTTTCAACGTGTGCCGACTACAGGATTAGCATTATTTAACAAGACGTAAGTTTTCAAACAGTTTTCACTCATTAATTATTGGGAAGCAATTTAATTAGTTTACATTCGTTCCCCCGAATAAACAGACATTTACTTTTAAACTACATTGTGCCCCCCAATATCAAACTCTCTCCTACGCCCCTTGAGCAGCGGTCTGACATAGACTTTGACGTATCCCGTCGTACAGAGATACAGATACGTGCAGCGCTTCCTTCATAGCTGATCACCGTGCAGCGCCCCCCCCCCCCAATACACACCTCCTAAATGCACATATTATATCACCCACCTGTTACTTTCCTCTTTCACCCGTGTCAAGTCTATGGAAAGCTCCCGAGACATTGACTATTAACGTTAGTCAAGCAAGTGAATTTCACATTTTCATAAGACTCCCGCTTCAACATTAATTAATGAACATGCCATTCCACCCGTAAATATGTTTGCGTGATACAGCTAACAAATTTGTTAATTTTTTGTTAATTTAACTTTTTTGTTTCAAAAGAATACCCAAACGTGTAAAGATAAATACGTTTGACAAATATAAGATGGCAACTGCTTTAATTATTATAGAATTTGGCACTGATGATTGTGTCACAGTGAATGCTTCTGCGATATATATATGTTTTAATCCCTCTCAGTGGAGGTAATTGGGGCACTAATTGTTGACGTTTTCCATAAACTTGGTTATATATATTTTGTGTCCCCGTGATCTCTGCGTTGAGTACGCCTCAGGGCGGAGGGCGGCATTCAGCATCATTACCGCGGGCGGCTCCTGGACGCGGCTCACTGAGCCCCGCAAGCTTCGTGGGGGAGGAAACGACCACGTACAGTTACGTGGCAAAACAGCGGCGATCCGCCACCGCCAACTTTAACTAAATTGTCAGCCAAAAAAAGGGTAGAACATCTTTGAGTGGCTTTTTCCCCGAGGTTTAAAGACGGAGCATAATGCGTAGTGGAACCAGGACATATTCAATGGATTATACTTTGCAGGAGTTTTAATGGAAGATACGTTTTTGAATGGAAGTATTCCTGTGGATACTGTGCCCATTGCATGACGACAAAGTAAGTAAAAAATTATTATTTTACTTTTCCAAGTAATGATCTTTGAGGCGACCCATTAGGCTAGCCTATAAATAAGCGTCGGTTTTTATTGATTAGGTGTATGCTATGTAATTAGGCTAATATAAGTCATTTTACCCACGTATATCTAGACGTAGGCTATGTGGTGTTAATAAACATTGACTCATTGACTTGTAAATACTGAATCATTATTTGTTTTTTCGCTTGGAGTTCAGAAATTCTGTAAAGGAAAGGTGAAAGATTACCATGGAAAACGCCACTTCTACCCAGGATAACCAGACTCTGGGTAGCTGGACTGATCACAGCCTTGAGTACAAAGTGGTAAGCACGCTGTTAGTGGCGGTGATCTGCGGCGTGGGCATCGTTGGAAACGTGATGGTGATCCTGGTAGTGCTCACTACTAAACACATGCGGACACCGACTAACTGTTACCTGGTGAGCTTGGCGGCCGCCGACCTGATGGTGCTCACGGCAGCCGGCTTGCCCAACATCACGGAGAGTTTGTATGGATCCTGGGTGTATGGCTATGCTGGATGTCTGTGCATCACTTATTTCCAGTATCTGGGCATTAACGCCTCATCGTGTTCCATCACTGCCTTCACCATTGAAAGGTACATAGCAATCTGCCACCCCATCAAAGCCCAGTTTCTATGTACGCTTTCCAGGGCGAAAAAAATCATACTGGCAGTGTGGCTGTTCACCTCCCTCTACTGTGTCATGTGGTTCTACCTGTCAGACACTGCTCAGATTGTTTACAAGCATGTTACTATAGTGGTGTGCGCTTACAAAATATCCAGAAACCTTTACCTGCCAATCTACTTTTTGGATTTTGGGATCTTTTTCGTTGTGCCCTTGATGCTTGCCACAGTTCTGTATGGCCTCATCGCTAGGATTCTCTTCCTGAACCCTTTGCCCTCGGACCCAAAGGAAAATAGCAAAAAGAAAAAAGCAGCCACTCCGCAGATGAAGAAGATGCAAAGTTACAGGAACTGCAGCCGCTCCTCCAGCACCACGGCGACGTCCAGGAGGCAGGTGAGACCGCGCATGAGCTAAGGAGGGACACCCCCCCCCCCTTTATCCTTACACCTTAATATAAAGTGCCTTTCTGCGATTTTTTTTCTTTCGCGTCGTAATAGACATATATTGCATTTAATTACATTTAACTTTGATGTATAACACGATTTTTGCGTTGTATACGTTTGTAATTCAATGTTGGTATTTAGTTTCGGAAGCGAGTTAATTCTTTAGTTCATGGCGGGAAGTGACCCACAATATTTATGACCTTTGTACGGATTTAGGCGTTAAACAATTGCTTCTTACACGGTTACACAACCGCACTAATCAGAATTTATACCTAGTTTCTCCTCCCATATAAAAACAAGCCTGCGCTGAAATCCAGTTAAATCGGAAATAACGTACGTTACTCTGATTTACTGGGAGATCAAGCAATCAAATTTAATTTAAGAATGCTTATACATTTTCCTCTCTGTATGAGTTTTAGCATATCGCAAGCATTTCCCGCTGTTACATTAAGTGTAATATCTGAAGGGGATTTTATTATTATTATTATTATTATTATTATTATTATTATTATTATTATTGGTGTGTTTGATAACCGACACACGCGTGTAGAGGAAACTCGGGGAATGCTGATATCCGGATCTGCGATGTCCTGCGGCTCGAGCCTCTCGGTAAACCAATTTCTTTAGAAGAAAGCGTCATCCTGCGAATAGAACCTGTAATACACTGTGTGGCTGTTAAATGGAAGCAACTAAGATGAAATGATCTTAGTGTAATGCTGAGAAGAGATGAACAATTATGAGTGAATATGCAATAATTAAACCAAAAAAGTCCTAAAATACTCAGGGATTTGTGGGCGTTAGAGAAATTATATACTAAACACTCACCAGTATCTCTTAAAAATACTGTCGTCATTTTGCAAGAAAATTTGATGGAGCCTGCCAGGGATGTTAGATGGGCATGGATACCTGATGTTAGATGGGCATGGATACCTTGGCAGATTCAGGGGACCCAACACTTGTCAGGGGCTCTTGAATATGTCAAACCGTGCATAAAATTAGACAGGGGGTCCAAGGTAACAATTTGTCAGGGGGCCCGGAATTTCTCGATACTCCCCTGGTGGTTGCTCATTTACACTTTAATAGATGCAAATGCTTTGTGTATTTGGGTTATCTGTTGCAATATACACCTGATGTTATAAGACGGTTGTATTCTTTGGTTCAAGGTGACCAAGATGCTTGCAGTTGTGGTAATCCTGTTCGCACTGCTCTGGATGCCCTACCGCACACTGGTGGTGGTGAACTCACTGCTGGAGCAGGCCTACCTGGACACCTGGTTCCTGCTGTTTTGCCGCTGCTGCATCTACCTGAACAGCGCCATCAACCCGGTCATCTACAACGCCATGTCGCAGAAGTTTCGTGCCGCCTTCCGGAAGCTGTGCGGCTGCCAGTCCAGACACGAGAAGCCAGCCGCGTGCAGCGTGGCCCTCACTTACAGCGCCATTCGCGACACGTCCAACGGAGAGAGCCCTGAGCACTTTGCCACCGAGCTGGACGAGCTGGCCGCCGCTGAGGAGCTCCTGCATCACAGCGACGCCCTGCAACTCGCCGGCACGCGCCTCCCGGCCAAGGTCTCCTTCAGCGAGGCCTAGTCTCACCTGGGGACCCCGCCAGTGGGGCATTGAATGCTGATGACCTGTTTCTCTAAAGATGGCTGAAAACTTTTAATGTCATAATACTACCACGTGGAAATTATATTAGAGTAGCTGACAGCCATAGAGGTGTTTTTCTATTCTCATTATTATTATAATAAACAACAACAGTAAATAATAACAACAGCAATAGTAAATAAATGCTAAAGGAAAAAAAGAGCATAATTATAGGTTAAGGCTACATTAGGTAACGTTCACTGGCAACTCTCCCAGTGGCCTGATAAAAGGTAATTTCACCCACCAAGAATATGTTAGAGGTTTATTTTCTCTTCAACAGGAATCCAGACAAAATGTGTGTGATCTATCTTCTTCTGGCTTTTGGATAACTGTCCATTCATATGACATCCTGCCATCATGATCTTCATTATTCATTTCATTTTCCTAACTGCGAAATTTATGGTAATATAAAGATGAAATGGGTAGGGAGACCAAATTGTGAATCATAGTATAGGAGTGTTTTTTAAAATTATTATTTTAAAAGTAAAACGCCAGTAAATTAATACGTGCAGTTGGTTTTGCCATTAACATTTGGAATAGGACTTGAGAATATTTTTTATGACTATCTCAGGGTGAATTTTTTCATGAAAATTAACACCATTTTTGTGAAGCAGTACATTTTCCCATTTTAGTGGACATTCTCCTAAAATTCAGAGCAAGCAAGTATAGGGATGGCTTGGATAATTGAATAGTTGTCAAAACCCAATAGCTTGCTAGTTAAGCAACAATGTGTGATGGAAGTAGGATGTATAACAAGTATGAATATAAGATTTAGCCATAAACTAATGAAGTAATTTCTGTAGAATTTATCTGCACAATATTTCATAGCTGCCTTCCCAACTCAGTAACTTTAAAAGCATTTTAACTACATTTTAACAGGTTCACTGAGGAATATAACTATCATGACATTTCGTATTTAAAGCACATGTTTCTGTTTGAAAGCAGTGAAAGTGGTTAGAGGGACTCAGGGTGTGGAGACCATATTCCTTCATTGATTTTCCTTATTTTTTATGTTGTTTGTGGAGTAAAACATATTCTGCCTGCATGTGGGACTGGTACCGTAGTCCTCAGTGTGAGTGGCTGGGATTCAGTTCTCAGGGCACAGATTGTGAAGTGAAGTTTACACAGACCAGAATGGCACAATAGGGATGCCACTTATACTTGGACAGACTTGTCTACCGGTTTGAAACAGGGTTGATGGAGAGGGCTGGGTGACACCCTCAGACTGTGGCGAAGGATATCGAATGGGAAGTTTCAGGATCAGATGCCGTTCCAGCAAGTATGAATCCTCCAGTGAGCTGGAAAATTCACAGTGTCGCCCTTGCATGGTTGACCCCATCGCGGCTAGGAGGTGGCTTACTGGATCCCTGATGAGAAATCAATGGCACCTGTAGTGCCGGGTTAACTTGCGCTGTGCAGTCTGACTCGTCGTCTTACCAAATGGCTTCTTCTGCCTCAATTCCACCTTGGCTGATACGGCTTCTACATGCAAGCAAGCCAGATGGATAACAGAGGTCCCAGAGCAAGAGAAGGAAATCAGGGACCTGGGAGTAAAAGGAACTGAACAGCAACAAACCTTACAGTACATCCCTTTGAAGTACTGTACTGGTGTCCATGGCGATGCCTTGTAGAGAAGGAAATACTCAAAAATCCACTTATTATTCTGATTTACACTGTAGATTTCTCATTGCAACAATGTAGTCATTTGGATATTGTTACTAGAAAGTGATGTCATGTTCAGAATGTAATTCTTTATTCATTACTCAAGTAAAATGCTTTACAAGTGTTATTTCATCCTCCAGAACCAAGGTCAATTAATTTATTTCCAGAAAACAAAAGACTGGGGACGCATTGGCAGTAGAATTTGCACGTGGCGTAGCTATGTACTTCTGTTAGACCATGATAAAGAATAAATTTTGGGATAATCTTAAAGATTACCACAACCCTGTACATAGAAAACAGTTGGGATGCATCGATGGATGAATGGATGGATATAAATGATGTAAATCCTACTGGTATCTGAGGGCTAGGACCAGTCACTGTCAAATACTTAGCAAATCTTCGCTTATGTTCACAGAGTCTGTAAAAGTGTTCTGTAATGAAGTGATAATATAGGAAAGTGAAATAAATGTTCTTTCTGAAATAGCTGCGAATATACAAAACACAGGAAAATATTTCAGCATTGTTATCTTTGCAAATTCATTTTCTTGTGTTGTGCCATAAAGAAAGTGCTTTGGAATAGATACGCTTTTCTTTAAAATATGTAAAACATATAAAATATATTCCAAATGTGCTATGCTATCTCACTGTGGTAAACAGGAATCATAATTTTTGAAAGGAACATTTTCTGTACTTGCCAGTGTTTCAGTCAGTACCTTTTCTTGTGTTGTTTATGTAGAAGGTCACTGGATTTTCTTGCCTTTATTTTATGGTCAAAATAATATAGAGAAAATATGAAGCAAATTTTCATTATTAACTTCACTGATGTTCTGTTTACACTGACATGAAAATAAAGTAGTTGGTATAACTACTCAGTCATGGTATTTTAGCCCATTCATGATATATTTCTGAGATACCTTAAGGCATTTTGTTATATGGTTGATGTTTTGCTGCTATCATAATTAAATGAGTGTGAACTATTTTTGAGTTGTCTTGTGAATTTATGGAAAAATTATTGGTAAGTTTTAAGAAATTTATAATCAGTTCTAATAATCTGGAAAGAGCTTTTATACAACCAAATATAACTCCATTAAATAAAAAATTAAAGCATAAAGCGAAGGCTTTAGCTTTATTGGAATACTTTGGAAGCTCGGCTCACTGTGAACGATGCATCAGTTTTATTTTGGTTTAATGCTCCACTGCTGCATATTAGTTCCAGACTAGAAATGCGCTAGTTTTCAGTAGCTGTGTTTAAACAAGATTGTTTAAACATATCATTACGGTTAAAGGGGACAAAAGTTGATGAATGACTTGCAGTGTCTGGGATGAAAAATAATTATTCTGAAAAACAAATCTATAAAGTAACAGGAAAATATTAACACTGCATTTACTGTAACTGTAACAGGGACATTTAGTTTTATGTGGGGGGGATGTACTTTATTATTTTTACTGAAATATAAAGATTACAAACTTCAAACTTGAATTTCATTAAAAGAGACTGAATATATAAATACCATTTAATCATTCCCAAATACTCCCTGAAGTTCTACTTAAACCCACATTGCATAGCTTCCCCATTGTGTATTTTCAAGGCAAATGTACCCAGGCAGGGCTCACGCCTCCAGAGTTGCCAGTATGAGTTCTGTTCCTGGCTCCTGTTTCATTCTGTAGTCCAGACCTTGCTGCTAGGTGGGGTTTTAGTGTGCCAGTGATGCAGCCGTGAACAGGAGAAGCGGCTGGGAAGAGGGCTGGATGTAAATAAATGCCCCATTTCCTGGCAGATGAATTAATTCACAAACTGAATGCAGCCAGACAGTGAGGAGCGTCAATAGCAAAAGCAATCGGACACCTTTCAACCACAATAAAGCTGCTATTGATCATTTTACAAAACAAAAAGAGGATAAACAGCCCCCCCCAGCATGAAAACCTAAAGTGAGGTCAAACTGGCCAGAACATACCTATTTCTGCTTGCTGATTATGAGAAAAAACAGGACCAAGTTTTTTTTCTGAATATTATTTAAATATATGAAGAGAAAATAAAAATCAGTGAGTAACAACTGCGAAGCTGACGGGGGTAAGTCAAGTGACGGCCATCTTCTGACATGTGCTTCGTTATTGCTGTTTGTTTTTCTCTTGGATCCAAACCACGTGCCCAGATCCCAATGCCTCGTCTTGCACTGAGCTATATCGCTATTTCAGAAACGGACACCTGTTTAGCTGTCCTCTGTCCTCTATGCTCCCCTTCTGCTGCAGTCAACTTTGCTTTTCATTTTACCCTTTTTTATCTACACTTCCCGTTCCTTCCTCCCAACTGTGTGTCACGTCATGTATTAAGTGTGAGGAAGGTAATATAGCATCAGAGGGATGACGGCCAAGCCGTACTGCGGAGTATAGGTAACCAGCGTCCCGTACTGGGGAGCGTAGGTGACCAGCGCCCCGTACTGGGGAATGTAGGTGACCAGCGTCCCGTACTGGGGAGCGTAGGTGACCACTGCCCTGCTAAAATTCTTACTATCTTGTCCCTTGGAGCCAGATCCATCTTTTTCTCGCATTCACCAACATCAAGGATGTGCGGTTCATTCCGTTCAGAGAGGGCTAGTACTTTAAATGACAGCTTTCATGCATCTGGCAAAAAGGTATACACAAATTTACTAAATTAACTCAATGTATTGAGTCTAGTGTTCTATCAGCAATGACTTACCTTTGGAAATTCCACAGTGCATGCCTGAATGACTGCTATATGTTGCTGAACAATGAGCAAATCTGTTATGAGAGCACGACATAATAAAGAGCTGTCATCCTGTTAGCTTGTGGTTGCCAGCGGTGATTCTAATTGATTGCTGGAGGACAAAGACATTTTTCATCATTCTAATTCACAGGAAAATAAAAGATAGAGACAACACACCCTCGGGTTGTCAAACATACTAGTGGCAGGCTGACAGTCATGTCATCATTAAAAAAAAATAATAAAATAATCTTTAAATTATCATCTGGACTTCACATTTTGACAAACATTAATTTTCCCACATCGATTTCAAACACGCAATGCCGCTGTGACAAAGGAAGGTAATCATTAGGTAAAATGGAAATCTGAAGTTCTGTTCATGTGGTAAATCCAATAACAGACCCCTAAAATTAAGCAAAATACATGGACTTGACAGCAAATATGAGGGATTTACTGTTAGAGGTTGTGATGTTCGGTTGCCCCCTACAGGTGGACGATTCCACTCTCTGGTGCCTCACTGATGATATCTGACCACGCTGTGCCAACAAATTTCCCATCATGCAGCGTCGTGCCCGCTTTTGCACACCGTTTGTTTGGACATGCAGGGGCAGCTAAGAGTGCCAAACGGACCTCAAGCGGAACATGTCGATGCTCATTAGAAGATGCTCGTCCGTCAGAGAAGAGACGCTGTTTGAAGACACTCAAATCCACACGAAAAACAGTCTACAAAGCCAGAGAAACGGGTCTCGCTTTGTAGTGCATCATGCGGCCGCTATTCCGAACTGGAGTTCACAGTGTTTAAGGAGAAAGTTGGAAAAGACACATGGGCGTTAACGTTACGCTGTAAACAAACGCAGGGGTGGGTCTGCCTTTTACATGCCTCTCTTACATCATCACTGATTATCATCTTGCAGCTGAACCATCTCCATCTGCACGGAATTGGGGTCCTGATCCTTTTGTATTGTACCCCCCTCTCCCCCCTTCAACATTAATTACATGCTTCTTTTTATACATCTGGCAGTGGGCCGGACAGCAGGTTTATTGCTATCGATTCAGCTCTTTGCTCCCGCTGGCTGTGCTCTGCGTATAGCGCAGATACGCACAAAACGAAGCTGCTTGGCTCAGGGCTGCTACAAGCCCATGCCAGCGGAAAACCTGCACGTGTGTCCTTTCATTTTTGCAGTTTTTTTTTATTAGGTCAAATAGAAAGTGATAATACGCATACCTGCACAGCATTCCTTATCAATTATTATTCACACTAGACTAAGAACACAAACAAACATCATAAACACAAACTGAACAACTCAGTCATTTTGTAACAATAAATGCAAACCTCTTGCACCTGGATTTACAACTATTACTTGACAATTAGGGTTCTTAACTGTTATAGCTGTAGATATGTTGATTTTTCCAGAACAGAAGTTGCCTAATGGGACTGACTACCATATCCTTTACTACCTAACCTAAATTTCTCCCATAAAGTGCTCAAATATAAATATAATCATGAACAGTAAGTAAATAAAAATGCATAAAAAGCTCTGGTACTATGCTTCAATTAAATCTGTAGGGCTGAACAATTTGAGAGCCCAGGAGTCCTTGGCAGTTGCATTTCTGTTCTATTGAGATTGCAGTGAAGGTGATATCTGTGCTGTATGATTAGAATTGAGCTCATTAACACCCTGCTGGAAAGCACCATGGGAACATCTCTCATTACATAAAATCAGACAGCAGCGCTGTTGAAAAGGACCACCTTCACATTAAGACTTTAGTCAATGATCCTACGCATGAATAGGCAGTCAAAACCGAAAACCATTCTTCCCATTTGACCCCTTTAACCCCATGAAATAGCAGCCAATTGATTCTGGGGCGTTTTCCTACTTTGTGCATGGTCGGACACTGGACTGTACACCAGGCAACTTCAGAACTATAGTTAGTTCAGAGTCCAAATAGCCACTTCGACAGGACTTCAGACAAATTGGTTTACTAACCCGTTTCAGGTTGGATACAGTGTAAATGAGCAGTACAGTGGACATGTGGTTTGTATGTTACGTAAGTATAAGTCTATAATCTAAATTAGCATGTTCGTATAACATACTGTAATAAATCATAAATATATAGCAATCATGTTTATTATACAGGCTGCCATAATCATGGGGTGGCCCAGCTCATATTTTTCAAGAACAAAGTTGCCAAATGATATGGAAACATAAAAATTATAATAATAACACATGAACAGTGAAAGACCAAAAGACAGGAAATACGACTTCTATAATGAATGCATAACAAACGTAACAGTAAAAGTCAATCTGAGGAATGCCAAATTACTACTTCATATACAATAAAAAATATATGTTGGATTCACAGATATTGGCCAACTCACATTTTTTTCATTTAACATACATTATCTTGACAGGAAGACCACATAGGAACGATAATCAAAGTAATCAATCAGCCACTCACTGGATTAGAGGTCACATGACTGCCCACCTCATGACTACACTACGGCATTACTATTACCATACAGAACACACTGAGATGACTCACAGCAGCCATTTTGTACTAGAATCGTCACGACGTATTGTTCAGGTTGTCTTGTTCTTTCTGACATGACCCGAATGAGAATGTTACACACACCTGCGTACGCAGCGGATCGAGGACGCCCACAAGGCCACCAAAGAGGGGGCGGGCTGGGCTTGCGGTGAGCTTTGGTGAGTGTCATTTAGTGCAGATAAGGAATGTCACACAGTGATAAACATCTCCTGGCTCAGTGGGTTACAGGGAGCTATAGGTGACAACAAAAGGCAGAAGTGTGTTCAATTACTACCTTGGCAACAATGGAAACATCGGCAGCAGATTCAGCTTCCCCTGGAGAACACGGGGGGCGTGTGATACGCTTAACTGATGCTGGTGGTGCTGAAGGTACGTTCTCTCTCTGCAATCACTGACAAAATCTGTAATCTGCTCCGCACCGGACGACGGAGAACGACAGAACCATCTGAGATTAAGAGGGAGCAGAATATGAAGTGGAGAATATCAGGCGAGGCTTTGAAGGCCACGACTTGGGGAAACGAAATCATCCCTTGCAGACAGAGTCAGCTTCTTCCAAAGCCTCCATCCACAGGCAACAGGGTAAAAGGCTGAAAGCCGGGAAACTGGCAAGATCCTGGTGATGACACAGGACAGGCAGGCATGCGTGGGGCAACCCAAAAAAAGCCATTCCGCTTCAGTCAATGCCATCTTGTTCACAGAGTGGAAGGGCCATCTTACTCACAGCATGCGGCAGCATTAAGCAAACTTTAAAAGCCTCTCTGGGGTAGACAAAGCAGTTCACAAAACAATATTGTCCAAGCATACGCATGTCTTCTTAGAATAGAAGGTAGAGTGGTTTAAAAAAAGTTTCATCCCCATCAAAATGAACCACAAGGTGGCCACACAGTGACGTAGCCCAGGAAAGAAATGTAAACAGCTGAAGGAATTATGACGTTTTCAAAAAAATACCATACAAATAAAAATGGAATAGACCTTGAAAGCTAAAGCTATTTGACACAGCAAAGGATCCCAGCCTCACAGCTAATAAAGCAGTCAGAAACACATCTGCAAAAAAGGCAGCATCACACAATAGGTCTTGTGTGATAAAAGGTCAACATATTTTACTGCATTCGGAAGGGATTGCGCTTTTATATCCTTTAATTCTACACATTTGTGGCTAATTTTGGCTTTATATATGTTTTCTCTTTATATATGCTATATACCAATAAAAAATTTTGAAGTATATGAAAAAGGAGACATCTATAGAAATGTATTTAATTTTTAACTCTTTTGGCATTGTTTATGAAATTTTAACACTTTACATTGCACCTTCATAATGCCTTTATAATGCACTCATAAGCAGCATGTAAGTATACCTTAACATGGCATGGCATTCATAACAGTTTCAATGAACAAGACATGACAACTGTGATATACATTAATAACAAATACATGATTAAACAATTGCATTACAAATTTCTGTTACAGCTGTCATGTCTGGTTCATTGAAAGTATTATGAAAGCAATGCTTAAGACGTTAAAGTATACTTACATGCTGCTTATGAGTGCTCTATGAATGCATCATGAAGGTACAGTTAACATTAAGCATTTCTGACATTTCCTTTCAAAACACTACATAGGGAGCTGGACTGGCCATCTGGCATACAAGGCGTATTCCCAGTTGGCTGATGCATATGTGGGCTGGCATTTATCGTGGGGACCTCCCCCCACTGACCAAAAATTATTTGCAAATAAGGCTACCATCACCCTCCTTCACCTTTTGTGTGTGTGCGTGTGTGTGTGGGGGGGGGAATAGCCCTTCATCAGGTTACAGTTGGCTGACCAGACCATGTTCACCTGTAACCAATATTGTACCTGGTTCAGATAACAAAAATAGCAAACCCTGATTCAATTGCACCCAAATAATCAAATCAAGAGGAAGGTAAATGAGATTTAGGGAGAAAGACAAGGACACATTGGAAAATAAGCCAATTACCAGTTTAGGTAAACTGTAGGTAAATCTTTAGGAGAACTTCACTGTGAGGAAGACTATATACAAGAATGGGTATAAACTTTATCATGGTCTGTATTAAAACATGCAGCCCAGATTAGTTTATTGCTCAAATGATGAGGTTGCTAGGCTACATGCCGGCCTGCCTGCCTGCCATCCATCCATCCATCCATCCATCCGCTGGCGCAGTGAGCAGCACTGAGCCTCACATCACACCTCTGGGACCTGGTTTTGAGTCTCCACCACGGCTGTGTGTGTGTGTGGAGTTTGCATGTCCTCCCTGTGTCCTTCTGGAGTTTGCATGTCCTCCCTGTGTCCTTCTGGAGTTTGCATGTTCTCCCTGTGTCCTTCTGGAGTTTGCATGTCCTCCCTGTGTCCTTCTGGAGCTTCTTCCGGGCACTTTGGTCCACCCCCTCACGCTGAGGTTCTTTGGAGTTACCTAATTGCCCATGGGGGGGGGGGTGTGTGCGTGCGTGTGTGTGTGTGTGTCCTGCGATAGGTTGGTGCCCCATCCTGGGTTGTTACCTGCCCTGTGCCCATAGGCTCCAGACCCCCCACAACCCTGAATAGCCCAAGCGGTTACAGAAAATCCATCCATCCTGACTGACTTGGTGCTAACATGGTTACATAAGCATATGATATTAATTAAAATTGGAGATAATATGGTGTAAAGGTCATTCTGATAATAAACCATGTTCCTGGCTGTCCAGTGAATGCACTGTGGCCTCACCCACCCAGCATTGCAGACAACCGCGATGTCACATAAATGGCCATGTGCTGCCAAACCCCAACCCCCACCCCCACCCCGACATCCAAACAGAACAGTAAAAACAGCCCACACCAAATGCCCGGAAGTGACTACGGCAAGATGCCCTTAAGCAGACTTCGTTAATGCAGTGTCCTCCGGCTCTTTGTGGTCCGTGGCCCCCTCTCTGCACGCCTCCCTTTGTGTCGCCCAAGAGGTGTGAAGCAGCAAACCAGAAATACAGGAGAGGGACCACGGCTCAAAGAGGGACTGAATCGGGGCCATTAATGGCTTTTATAAACGCATTTCCGCTCTGTTCATTATTTTCCTTCTGTTCTTGTCCAGCCGAGAGAGCATTAAAAAGTGGCTAGTGTCATGAATAAGAACGTGAACAAAGAGAGGAGCCGGACGGATCGTTGAGACTGAATAAAAGGTTTGCCATCGGTCTGCTCTGCCGTTGCAACCTCCCACAAGAGGATACATCGAGAGGAGGTCTCCTCTGCGTCACTGCTAGCTTAATTTCTCTTGTTACAGACAGTGTGTGAGTGTTACTTTGTTAATTTAAGTAGTTGTCTACAGATTGGCTGGAATCATTTTTGAAGAAATCAGGTGAATCCCTGCAGTTTGGAAATGAAGAAATATATGGCCAGTAAATAACCCATGTGAGTACCATACCTACATGGAGACAAAAACATTACTCATAGCAACAGTTCATATTTAAGGTACAATGCAAGTAGTTTGGGATCAACTAACAACAGCGTCTGTTACTTCAACTGGCATTCCTGTGATGTTAAATATTACCTCAATCAGAATATTAGTCATTAGCTGCATGTATATCATATGGGTTACAAATAATTATAAATTAATAACCAGGCTGTTCAAATGAAATATGCACATTTATCACAGGAAGGCATACAAGTGACGAGATGACAAGCAGAACGCACATTCAGACACATTCTGTTTGTGATTTACGGGAAGTTTTAATGATCGTCCCCTATTAATATCACAGCTGTGGGAGGGACACAAGGAGGCTTCCACGCAGGACACCTGATGCACGTCATGGCTCTCATTGGGAATCTGCACTGTGACGCCGACACTAATTACAATCTGTATATACTTATACCATTTGCAGAGGGCGATCCGAGACACTCAGGTCTTTTACTGTTGTCATATGGGCGACACCCCTTTGGAGTCAGAGATTTCCTTTTTTATCACATCAAACCAAAGAGATAAATCAGAGTTGATGAAATGGACAGTTTTACACCTGATGCATCCGCAGCCACCAAGCACACAGGGATATGTACAGTAAGACAGTAGAGGTCATTTCTGTGAATTGCGGGGGGGAGGTGACTCCCTCAACCCAGCACGTCAAATCATGCACCACTTCTGGACCTAATTATTGACCTTTAAGACAAACAAGTGTCCAGACGTGAGGATGAAGAGCCGCTCGCTGGTGGCCCGGAAGCCGAGGATGGCGTCATTGCAGTCCAGGCTGGCCACTTGTTGCTTGGCAACCTGGCCCACCTGCCGGCCCTGCTTCCGGTTGAAGAGTACCGTGTCGACGGGCGACGGCTGCCGGTAGATAAAGACCCGGCGCAGGCACTCGCTGAGGGCGGCGTAGGAGAAATCAGGGGCGCAGGTGGAGAACTTCCTGTCGCGCTTGGATGCCTGGACATAGCCTGCAGGAGACAGCAGTTAGGTGAGGAAGTCATAAGGTGATTTAAGGAGAAAGTTAAAGAAGCATAGTGCATCATGACAAGCGCGTCAAAACGGATCAGCCTGGGCAAACGGAGTCCTGCTTGTGCATGGAAAACAGGCATTTTTCATATGCGGCCAGTCTCAGGGTTATGAACGAGATCCGCTCCCTAAGTCTGTCTTTAAGTTGAAGTAGGATGCAAGTCAGAACAGGCACATATGGTTCTTATTTAGGGTCAGTTAGTTAAACACTTGTCTTAGTATATAGGATATACCTTTCTATGCATATAAAACATTTAAGAAACACTTCCAAATATACTAAAACATCTTAAACATGATAATGTAGTACATAATAATAATAATAAGAATAAGAATAATAGTAGTAACTATATTCGGTACTGTATTGTTGGGCTGGGTGATAGATTTTTACGATAATTATCGCGACATCAATGTGGCAAATGTTTGGTAAATGTTCCATATAATTTGAGACCTGGTGACACGTTTTGTGTCACAAAGAAATGACTTTACTTCCTCTATGGCTGCTTGTCCGGGCCAGTAATGGGGCACAAGCACAGACACGATGTTAAAGCACAGACACAATGTTAAAGCACAGACACAATGTTAAAGCACAGACACAATGTTAAAGCACAGACAGGTGATTTACTGAATGAGAAAGAAAATGCAATATGGCAGGCAGGAAGATGAAAGACGACACAATCAAAACAAGAGGGCGACTGGGAGAGCATCCAAAGCGACCCGCCCAATAAGGGTAGTCCAGCAAAACAGTGCTTGAGAGTGCACAGTAAAATTCAGTCTGCGAGGAATCCACAGTGCAGTACTCCACGGAAAATTCTAGCAGCCGTGTTTTTGGCACCGACTAAAATGACCTGACCTGCCTCCATCCGCCTATGCACAACAAACACACAAGTTTGCTGAGTTAGCACTCCACATCATGCTACTATTCTGTAATACTAATGAGTAACGGGAGACAAAAGCCTCCCTCAGAGTAAAATTCCATATCGGTGATGAAAGGGCAGCAGCCACAACATTTTTTGTAAAAGGGAGATATTGTGGATAAGCCAGGTAAAAAGACGTTGGAGGTGTGATAGTACTTTGGCAATTTAAAGAAGCCCAAGACATGCAACAGACTGGTGCTGACTAAAGCTGGAAATACCACAAATTTATTGCACCACTCAAAGCTTCCAGCCATCCAGTAGAACAAACAGAATGCAAGAGCTTACTGTCATAGACAGCAACATACAGTCACACAATTAGTGTTGGTGTAACTTTCAGTCACGTCCTGTAAAACAGCATAGGATTTTTCAATACCAGGTGTGTGGTAACTCTACTAGCATTGTTAAACTTGAGCAGTGAGGCAGTCAGAGAAAAAAACCCAGCAATAAATCGTATTGTAGGCATATTATTACAGCCGTGGCCAAAAGGTTTGGGAAACACAAATATTAATTTTCCACAAGGTCTGCTGCCTCAGTTTTTATGATGGCAATTCGCATATACTCCAGAATGTTATGAAGAGTGATCAGATGACTTGCAATTAATTGCAAACTCCCTCTTTGCCACGAAAATGAACTTGATCCTAAAAAACCCATTTCCACTGCATTTCAGCCCTGCCACAAAAGGACCTGCTGACATCACTTCGGTGATTCTCTCGCTAACACAGGTGAGGGTGTTGGTGAGGACAAAGCTGGAGATCACTCTGTCATGCTGACTGAGTTAGAATAGCAGACTGGATGCTTTAAAAGGAGGGTGGTGCTTGAAATCATTGTTCTTCCTCTGTTAACCATGGTTACCTGCAAGGAAACACGTGCAGTCATCACTGCTTTGCATAAAAGGGCTTCACAGGCAAGGATATCGCTGCTAGTGAGATTACACCTAAATCAGCCATTTATTGGATCTTCAAGAACTTCAAGGAGAGAGGTTCATTTGTTGTGAAGGAGGCTTCGGAGCACCCAAGAATGTCCAGCAAGCGCCAGGACTGTCTAAGAGACAGAATGGCTGATTCAGCTGTGGGATCGGGGCATCATCAGTGCAGTTTGCTCAGGAATGGCAACAAGCAGGTGTGAGTGCATCTGGATGCAGAATGAGGTGAAGACTTTTGGAGGATGGCCTAGTCTAAAAAGATAGCAAAGAAGCCATTTCTCTCCAAAAAGAAAAGTCAGGCACAGATTGATATTCCACAAAAGGTAAAGGGATTGGACTGCCGATTGGACTGGGGTAAAGTCATTTTCTCTGATGAATTCCCTTTCCAATTGTTTGGGTCATCCGGAAAAAAAGAGAAGAAAAGGTGAGCGCTACCATCAGTCCTGTGTCATGCCAACAGTAAAGCATCTTGAGACCATTCATGTGTGGGGTTGCTTCTCAGCCAAGGGAGTGCGTTCACTCACAATTTTGTCTAAGAACACAGCCATGAATAAAGAATGATACCAAATCATCCTCGGAGAGCAACTTCTCCCAACCATCCAAGAACAGTTTGGAGACAAACAATGCCTCTTCCAGCATGATGGAGCACCGTGTCATACGGCAAAAGTGATAACTAAGTGGCTCGGGGAACAAAAGATGGACATTTTGGGTCCGTGGCCAGGAAACTATCCAGACCTTAATCCCATTGAGAACTTGTGGTCAATCTTCAAGAGGCGGGTGGACAAACAAAAACCCACAAATTCTAACGAACCCCAAGCATTGATTATGCAATAATGGGCTGCCATCAGTCAGGATTTGTCCCAGAGGTTGATTGACATCATGTCAGGGTGAATTGCAAAAATAAGGACCAATACTGCAAATATTGATGTTTTGCTCAAGGTACCTCAGTGGTACCTTGCTGGTCAGGTATTTGAACCATCAATCTTACAACTACAAGTGCACTTCCCTAACCATTAGGCCACCACTGCCTCAAACTAAACAATACAACTCTTTTTTTTAAATAGCTGGGGGGTATTCCATGAAAGTAGCTAAAGAAAGCCAGACTTTCCCGAAAAAGTCAGACTTAAAGTAGCACCATCTCTAAACTTAGCCTCATGTCATTCCACTAATGCAGTTCAGCTTTAACTAATCAAGGCTCATACAAGACAGACTTGCATAGTCTCACTTAGTGTGCACACCCGAGATATTTATGAAGCCCAGATGAATGGATAAACGATAGACAGATCAAATGAGTCAGAAAGCATGTAAAACGAGAGCGGTGTTTTTTCCGCCACAGAACAAACGCTGCTGATGGAGCTGTATGAAGAATACAAAGATGTAATTGCTAAAAAAGGCAATACTGTGGCCATAAACACAGCCAGGGAGTTGGCTTGGCAAGGAATTGCAGACAGACTAAATGCGTAAGTTATATAAATGTGCCTAATACAGTGGCATGGTGGATGCTGTCACCTTACACCGCGAAAATTCCTGCTTCGATCCCCATAGCTAAAGGGGAACCTTCGGGGTTGAGTTCTTACTTTATAATGCTATTCTGTATTGTTTGATCTCCATAAAATACTTTCCATGGCATCCGTGTGAAATATCCTGCACAAATACCTGTATCTTTTTACTAGTAAACTTTCAAAGTAGACTGTGACTAAACAAAATATAAAAATATCTTCCTGTTTATATTATTGTAACGGATTTTTTTTTTCATTTTGTCATTGCATTTCATGGTTGACCTTTCTAATATGGGTATGCTTTTACTTGAATTATTTAACCTTCTGGACAAATATTAAACAGCAAAATTTCTGTGTGTGTGTGTGTTTGTGCACTGGGGAAAGTGAAATTTATACTTTGGGAGGCAGAGATGAAAGTGATAAAGAGGAGCAGCAGACATAAGATAGATTGGGGGGGGGGTCTTATTTGGCCAGGATAACCCTGCATCCAATCAAGGCCTTATGAATCGTCCCATGTTCCCCATGGGCCCAGGCAGGCTGGACCGACCCCACACCGTGAGCGGGCCAGAGGGAGGGGCATGGCACCCCAGTCAGCACCCCAGCCATGACACCCCCACCACAGGCAGACCGCATGCTGCATGTCATGCCGCCCCTATTCTAGGAGGGGTACTTTTGTATGTGTGTCTGTATGAGTGGAGACAGAAGGCTATTCTGGTGTGATGCATCAAAAGAAGCAAAGCATGCAGTTTGGCCCTAGCCCAGGGCGGGAGAAACCAGTGGGGCCCCCACCCCACAGCAGCTCAGTGACCCACCCCTGCTGCACCGGGTGTCCTGCCCCACCAAGACACACAGGGCGAAAGAACCACTCCCCCAGACCCAGAATGATGGAGAAAGGAGCAGAGCAACCTAGGATCTACTGGAATTGGCAGGATTGGGGGGGGGGGCTGGTGAATATTAAATGTGTGGAGTAGTAGTGGGGTGAGGAGAAGAAAGAATAGAAAATGAGAAAGAAATAAGAGAAAAAAAAAACAGAGAAAGGATTGTATTTATATGTGATGGTAGTGAATGATGTGGTGTTGCGTAAACCCAGCGTGTAAAGAAGGTGAGGAGCCCATCTAGTGCGTAAACCCAGCGTGTAAAGAAGGTGAGGAGCCCATCTAGTGCGTAAACCCAGCGTGTAAAGAAGGTGAGGAGCC
>JAOYFF010000047.1:17697473-17747680 GCA_025773925.1 Cryptomyrus ogoouensis | reverse complement strand
CTTGGCAACCGAGGTCCATGCTGCTGTGAGATCATTAACGAGCTCCTCCCATATATTTCTGGGGTTAGCCCTCACTGCTCTTAAGATCATTGATGCCGCACAAGATGAAATCTTCCTTGGGGCCCGAGATCCAGGGTGTTTGACAGTTATTCTGTCTTTCTTCCATTTGCAAATAATTCCACCAACAGTTCTCACTTTCTTACCAAGCTGCTTGCTGATGGTCATGTAGCCCATTCCACTTTTGTCAAGGTCAGCAATCTTGTCTCTGACATTCTTAGACAGCTCTCTAGTGTCTCCCATAGTGATAAGATTGAAGATCTAGAAAGGTTAGTGACCAAAGAATACTCTTCAAACAAAGTAATGCCATTAAATGTGAATGCTGGCTTGGTATCTGTTAATTCTTGATTAAGTACTACTTGTGTTGTGTTAATGCACATGTACTTGACCTAATTTCTTGCTGACTTGTAGGGGATCAAATACTTATTTCCCTAGATAAATGACAAATTGATTTGGACCTGTTACATAATGATTTTTTCTTATTTTGTTGAAGATCTATCTTTTGAAGTTTAAATACACCTACCATTGAATTGAAAGACTTCTCATTTTTTTAATAAATGGACCTAGTTAGGAATTCAATAGGGGGCCATATAATTATTTCCCTCACTGTATCACTGCACTATTGAATTCTCGAAACTGAAGGGTGTTGATTAATTTTCTAAAGCTGCAGCTATGAGAATGGGTACAGACTGGATCTCAGACTCATTGTTTTCTCTAACTCTTGCTTGCTTTAGGACATCAAATACTCACTATCCTGGGTGTAAAATTTCAAGACCAAGGCAACCACAGTAGGGTCCTTATCGGGGCTGAGGAATGCCGAATCATCCACTGGTTCTCCAGCAACATCACCTGCCTTCTGCCCCAGCTTCCTCCTGCCCTCTACAGCGTGCAAGTCCAAACCGAGAGTTGGGGCTGTGCTAAGGCCAGGTACACTCACTAGTGTGATACTGATGGATTTATAATGAAAATTACAGTCTGTTTAGGCAACATCTGACTAAGAGTTGTGAAAAATTAATTCCTTTGCATGTATAGTGGTAGGAGTACTAAGACTAAGATGATTGAATGAGTATTATTAAGAAAATGCTGGAATGTTGTTTCTAATGTAAATATGTATATATGTTAGGACAATTGGATCTTGTACCCAATAACTGACAATTCTAATTTTGCTTTCCACCTGGATCAGCATGAAAGCGAATGCCACCATTGAGTATGTGCTGAAGGTAACAGGCATCCACCCAACACAGGGCTCTCTATATGGGGGCACAAGACTCACAGTGACTGGTTCCGGGTTCAGTTCCAACATATCTCAGAACCTGGTCTCACTAGGTAAGTTCCCTGATCACTCTTAGTCAAAGAATTGTATAGGTAGCCCGTTTATCTTAAGCTTTGATGTAACAGGCTGGAATTTGGTTTTTCAGGAGATGTCAGGTGTGAAGTCGTCTCAGCTTCAGAACACAACATAGAGTGCATCGTACAGTCAAGTGAAAAAACCTACACTGTGACAAATAAGGGAATCCATCCTGGTAAGGGGTCCTGGACATTCCCCCTAAAAAGTTCAACCTGACTAAAAAGTCACACTACCACACATTACATATTTCTTTGAAGTAGGCTGGTTTGTTTACAAGTAACTTCCTTCTTGAGCATTCTCTCAGGAATGTAACAGCTGACTGACAGCATCGATGTCTCGCTCTTTATTCTAAGATTATGGGATAGGGTACATGTGGAGTCCCTCTTCCATTACTGCTCAAGTTGGCGACACTGTGGTCTGGCGCTGGGAGGTGCCCCCTTTCATCTCTGGAGTCGGTTACAGGGTTTTCAGTGTCTCCAGTCCCAGCAGCACCAGTTACGATGGTGCGGGCTTCACCAGTGGGGACATCAAAACGAAGTCTGGTATGACCCTCCGAAGGATGAACATGGCTAACATCAAAACGAAGTTCAGTTTTAACCTGAGATTTTCATGAGTAACAAAATTAGTCCGAGTCAAGTCTCAAGTCTCCATCATGGTTCCAACTTAAAATTATTATTTAAAATGCCTTTGAAGCAATAAAATATTTGGTAACGCTTTACATTAACTGTACCTTCATAATGCTTTTATATTGCATTCATAAAACGTTCAGTACACCTTCATGATGTATTCATTAAGTATTCATAAAACATTTATAAACATCATGCAAGTACACCTTAACATCCAAACATCCCTTAACAGCTGAAATATACAATAGTAACAAACATTATATAACAATAACAAATAGTATAATTGTATAATCATGTAATGTTTGTTAAACTGAGTCAATTTAAGAGCGACTCGAGTGTAACTCGAGTTCAAGTCACAAACTCGAGTCCCCAACTCTGATGTTAACCGTACTGATCAGTAATGCACTGATTAGTGCAAATCTAATGGATCTGAAATTTTCTTTAAGCCTACCTTCTGAAAAATGTATCAATCTTTTTTTTGATACTTTAATCAGGGTTCTTTAGCTACCGTTTCACAGCTCCTGGTACCTACTACTACAGCAGTGGCTACGTCGATGTAGGAATGCAGAGGTTCATGCAAGGTGTGGTAAAAGTTCAGTCTCTGCAGGACAGAGACAGCAGGCTGAACCTTACCATGGGAGGATTTGAGGCTAATTATCAGCCAGGTAAACATACAAAACCTTCTGTAACAACTGTGAATTACAGTGTGAATTACGACGTGCAACTGTGATTAGCTTCTGATAAGTTCAGAGGTATAAAACTTTTGTTCCATTCTATGTACATGGTCCTGTGTTTCTGCAGATGATCAGCTCTCTAATGAGTCAACATCAGAGCGCACCTCAGAGACTCAGTGCTTCCAAAATGTGGATCGCACCAGTGGATTCTACTTTAGCTTCCTGGCATGTGTCTCACCTTCTGTCAACCGCATTGTGCCTAACAATGGCACAAGTGACACTATCATCCACATCGAAGGCAGTGGCTTCAGCAACACCAGCTGTGCCAATGAGGTAAAGCACTAGCATGAGATACACTACTTAAAAGCTGTGATTTCACATCTATTGAAATTTGTAAAGAAAATAATTGCAGAGGAGAAAATAGCTGTGATTTGTCAGATGTGCTTAACTCATTGATAGCATTCAAATGAGTATCAAATATCCATGTCTAAATATATTTAAACATTCCAAGAGATGCACTTACTTTTTTCTCATGATTATAGGTTAATATCGGGGACCGGACTTGTCATGTAATAAATAGCACCACAACATATATCAACTGTCAGCTTGGCTCTGAGAGCGGCCTGGAAGTTGGGATTGCCCATCCTGTTTCAGTGCAGGTGAATAACTGGGGCATGGCAATCACATCGATGATCGGCGAGTTCGGTCGACGATTTGTCGTCCTGCCTGTGATGAAATCTGTAACACCCAAAGCCGGAGGCACCACTGGACAAACCCGCATCATTATCTGGGGCTCAGGGTTCTTAGCTGGCCAGGTACCCGCAGTCAGTGTGGTGGGTGAGCCCTGTACCATCTTCTCCCTGAACTACACTACCATCATCTGTGACACCTCCTCTGCCTCGGCACTTACTGGAGATGTTGAGGTCAGGGTGGGTCCCATCACTGCTTCCTGCCTTGGTGACTGCCAGTATGAGTACTCTCCACAGCTGGTCCCCCGCATCACTGGTGTCTCCCCAAGCAACATCAGTGGGAAATTCACCACTATCACAGTCATGGGTGCAGGGTTTGGAGACCGGGTGGATGATGTGGTTGTCTATGCAGGTTACACAGCCTTGGAGGTTTTGGAGGTCACAGACAGTAACATAACCCTCATGGTAGACTCACTGCCTGCTGGCCATCATATCCTAAGGGTAGTGGTCCTGACCAAGGGCCTGGCCGAAGGTGAGGTCACTCTCAGCAGCCTTGCCATCGCTACACTCAACCCAGTCGCTGGCAGCACCCAGGGTGGCACACCCCTCCTAATCACAGGCAATGGCTTTTTGGAGGGGAACACCTCTGTAACTGTGGGGGGGTCGCTGTGTTTGCTTCAAAGTGTGAGGCCTAATGAAGTGCGCTGTCTGACAGCTGCCAATGAGGAGGGCAGCGTACAAGTGAGGATACAAGTTATATCTGTGATGTACCCAACTATGACTTTCAAATATTCATTGAACGACACCCCGATCATCACAGCAGTGAACCCTGCCACAGGTATGTGGATTAATGTGAAGCAGCAGCTAATAAAAAGTGTTATTTATTAAGTACATCAATGTACGGTAACGCTTTACATTAAGTGCACCTTCATAATGCCTTTATATTGCAATCATAAAACATTCAGTACACCTTCATAATGTATTCATTAAGTATTCATAAATCATTCATAAACATCATGTCTGTATACCTTAACATCCTAACGTCTCTTAACAGCTGTAATATACATTAATAACAAACATTATACAATAATAACAAACATAATTGTATAATTGTGTAATGTTTGTTATTAATGTATATTAAAGGTGTTAAGGGATGTTAGGATGTTAAGGTATACTTGCATGCTGCTTATGAATGCATAATGAATGCATTATGAAGGTGCACTGAATTTTCTATGAATGCATAATGAAGGTGCACTTAATGTAAAGCGTTACCCAATGTACAACTACAGATGCCATTGAAATATTGTTTTCCTCAGGCCCCCTATGGTGCTCCACATATTACAAATGCAAAAAATAACATCCACTAATGGTCAAAACAAGACTGTATTCTTAGGCTAAACCAAACACTGATCTACTTTTGAATCCTCGTTATTATTAACTACCTTGATTTACACCTAATACTGTATTGTTGTACTGTAAAGAGTAAGAAATCAGAAGTGTTGGTATGAAACCTAGAATAATAGTTTGGTTAGGGAATCAGCAGTGGGATTGATTTACCCCTCCTGTTTCTTCATAATAGGTCACCGTGGGACAGCTATAACTATTGCAGGGTCAGGATTTGGCACAGATGCCCAGCTGGTTGAAGTTAACATAGGTGGTACACGATGCAGTGTGACTGCTATCAATGATACCACTGTCCAGTGCACTGTAGGAGCACATGCTGGAGGAACTTTTCGCATAGTGTTCCACCACAAAGTCAAAGGCTATGCTTCATCTTTGGTCGATTTCAGCTATGAGTTCCTGGTGAATGATGTTGAACCTCATGCAGGTAATGTCATACTTACAGTATCAATTAGCCTCTGTAAAGAAGAGAAAATGGTGGAAGGGATAACATATACTTCAAAAGTTAATTATTTTCTACTATTACTTTGCTGCATTGTGGAGTCAAAGAGAAATACTTGATCTGTCACTGTAAACCAGTCTGCTTTTTCTGTCATCTAGGGGGCCATGGTGGTGGTAACATATTGACAGTTCAAGGAACTGGATTTGACCCTGACTTCTCCAGAGTGATGGTCTGTGGCAGGGAATGCAAGGTGCAGAGGCTATGGTCCACATCCACCAGCCTGTATTGTGAGATTCCTGAAAGCAACAGTAAGAATACGGCTTTGAAAATACGTCCTTTTAAAATCTGTGAAGAAATGGCACTCTTAATTTCAGTGCACGACAACCTGGCTTTTTGTTGACTTTCCAACATGGAACCATACTTTAATGTTTGTAGAAAAGTGAATGATGCTTCTATTATACAATTTGTCTAGCGGTTTTGTCAGAATTATTTACAGTTACCAATCTCTAATTTTCCTCCTCGTGAGACCAAATTATTTTTATGAATGTGGTAGAACCTTGGAACTCAAACGCCTCTTAACTCGACCAACTCAGACATTGAATTGGTCTATTGAATTTTTTTCCGCTTGTACCTCGACCGAAATCTTGGAACTTGACACGCATTCAACTCCACCACCAATTTGGTCCTCGAACAGTTTGGTCGAGAAAAATCTAGCCGCAACTCAACCAAAAACTTGGAACACGAGAGAACAAAACAGACCTGCTAAAACTTGTGCAGCTCGAGACACTTATCTGATGAGCTGAAACTAAGGCAAACAGACCTACTGGGATGCTGATACCCATGAATTGCTGTCAGTCTCACAGTACCTCTCGATCAAATTCGACGTGTGAAAGTTGTGTTCCTGTGTTCGGTGTGAATTTTTTTTGCTTTATCTACAGTACGTTTAGTGATACAGTAATCATGGCAGTAAAGCATTGAGGGTAACTGTAGAACTTAAAAAGGAAATTATAGCGAGACTTGACGGTGGTGCACGTGTGTCTGCTCTCGCTTCGGAGTATGGGATCGCCCTTTATTTAATGTTTATTGCTTTTGGTGTGATTTTTCATGTGTGTATTAGTTTTATATTGATTGTCAATGCTTTTTTTATCATTAGTCAGGTAGATAGATAAGTTAAATAAGCAATCATTTGGGGGGGTCTGGAATGGATTAAATCCATAAACATTATTTCTTATGGGGAAATGCGACTTGGACCAATTTGCAGTTCGACTAGCCTTGTGGAACGAATTAAGTTTGTGTTCCAAGGTATCACTATATCTGTATTGCTGGGTTTGCATTTCAAACATGTTCACAAGAAGGCTGAAGCTTTGGATGAAATATCATCAAAGTCAAAGTTCCCAATGAATAAAATGAATATGAGACTGAACACCATTTTTCTGACCTTTAATTACAGGTACAGCACTACAACAATTTTGCACAGTCGAGGTGCAGAATGGCAACAGCTCAGTGAAAATAGTGGATGCCTTCTCCTACAACACCAGTCTTACACCGTTTATAACAGGAGTCTCCCCTCATAGAGGAGGAACTGCTGGAGGCACAAAGCTCACAATCACCGGTTCCAATTTCAGGTTCTACAGAACTCAAATAATGCAAATATAAATATTCATTGTCATCCCTGATTATCCAAACCACAGACCATTTTCAAAACCTATATAAACGTATGCTATTGGATGATTAAGCTGTCCTCAAGTTACACTTTGTCTTTATCAATCCTGAATTTCATTGTAATATGGCAAGAGGTATTTTTTCAATAAGGCTCTGTTAAAAAAACACTCTTCCACGCTTCTTCCCACAGCATGAACATCAGTGAGGTAAGCGTGACCATTGCTGGATCTGTGTGTGACGTTGAGTCTACCAACAGCACCCACATCATCTGCATCACAAATGCTCAGCCACAGTCCCAGAAAGCCACAGTCCGCATCAGCATTGGGAACAGAGGCATTGCAAAGACGGTTAGTGCTCATCATGTGTCCTCGACATTAACATTGACCCTTAACATCTTATGCGCTTCACCTTCTGTTTTTTCACTTGTACTTTTTAGGAATTTGTGCATTTCTAATAATATCAGTGTTTATTGGTTTCGGGACTGCTTTTAAGTAAAACTTTTTCAGTAATCATCGTGGACACTGTATTACGAATGGCACTGTACAAATTTGAATTCCTATATCTGAGAATTAACTGTAACCTGCTTAACTCTGTCTATATACAGGGCAATGCCGATTTCTTTTACATTGATGTCTGGTCCTCCATGTATACATGGGGAGGCCAGTCTCCCCCAGAAACAGGCATGTTTGTAGTCATTACAAAGGGTCAGACCATCCTGCTGGATATGAGTACCCCTGTGCTGAAGATGCTCCTGATTCAGGGTACAGCCATTTCATGCATGTCCACCAGTGTTTTTAGTTGGTTCAAACCATTATGCGGGCAATTTAAATTATATTCAAAATGTATTTTACACTGCTCATTGATATAGTTGGATAATTCATTATTTTTCCAGATATTTGGATCCATATAATTAAATTACATAATTCTCTGTAAGTGGCTCTGGATTTTGTGTTTAGGTGGGACCCTGGTGTTTGATGAAATAGATATTGAGCTACAAGCGGAGAATATCCTGATAACAGATGGAGGAGTCCTTCAGGTACCAGATTTAAGTCCATTTAGCAGGCATGTTGGTTCCGAGAAGGAAACATAGTAAAACCCAGTTTTCCTGTAAAAACAGATAGGCACGGAGGCTGCGCCGTTCCAGCACAAGGCCATTATCACGCTGCATGGGCACCTGCGCTCTCAGGAGCTGCCCATCTATGGCAGCAAGACCCTGGGTGTCCGCCAGGGAGTACTGGACCTGCATGGTGTGTCTGGACCCCTTTCCTACCTTGGACAACACCCCCACCCCAACTGAATATTTTCTTTACAATAGATATGTTTGCCTCTGTTTCACTTAAGAACAACACATTTGGTTACTGTGATAATACCTTCTTATGTATATTCTGTTGCGTAATATATATATATACATATTTCAGTGGAGTGTAGCACTAAGTAAAATGGCATGTCAGCTAGTTACTTGATTTTTGAATGTGTATGCATTGTGGAAGCCATTTCTCCTTTTAATATACAATGCTGGTTTGAATAGACATATCGCAAATGCCATTTTGCAGTTTGATTCATGCCAAAGTATCAGGTTAAATGTCAGAAACATTAATGGCTGTTGGTGATAATTGTCATGAAGAGCATGAACATGCTGTCCTAGGTATTCCAATTCCCACCACTTGGACACATTTGAATGAGACGGCCCCCGCTGGCTCTTCCACTCTGACTCTGAAGCAGGCAGTCACATGGAAAGCTGGGGACCAGATTGCCATTGCTTCAACTGGCGACAGGTAGCTATCATTTTTTTTCTTGGGTGATTACAAAGAAGAAGCGTACTTTGCCTAATATTTAAGTTAACCTTACATGTGCCAGTATAACTAGAAAGGACAAGTTTATTATTTACTTTAATGTTCTCACTATTCTTCTCAACCTTTCACTTTTTATGAACTAGGCACAGCCAGATGGAAAATGAGATGATAACAATAGCCTCGGTATTGGACAATGGAAGGACCCTGAACCTATCGCAGCCTCTTAAGTACACTCACCTAGGGGTGAGCGTCACACTACCCAATGGAAAGGTGTTTGAGGGGAGGGCTGAAGTGGGCCTCCTCACCAGAAACATTGTCATCAGAGGCTCCAACAACATCGAATGGAACGATAAGATAGAGGCCTGTCCAGATGGATTTGACATAGGTAACAAGTAGAGCTCCTTAGAATGAGCAGCTTATTATAATCTTCTCCATTATGTGATTTATTTATATTATGTCTTCCCTAATTAAAAACATTAAAACAAAAAACATGGGCAGATGTACTAACATGTTTGTAAATAGGGAAATATCCGGAAGGAATGGTTCCCCCAGTCAGTCCACGAGCGCATTAACAGAAACCGAAAACACACATATTCCATTAAAATGTGAGTTATATGTGATGCGAAGCCACAGATTACAAACATTTTGGCAAAAAATCCCGACTGTTCATGACACACTGAAATAAATAAAATGTTGGAAATGTTGAATGAACTTAAAATACTTTAAGTAATCAATCATACAAAATATTTAAAGTTGCTTCAGTGTAAATGATTTAGTCTAACCTGTAAAAATAGACTTAACAATAAACATAAATAAGAAAGTACAAGCGCTTCTCATGTTACGAATGAGATACGTTCCGAATGGCCGTTCGTAACTTGAAATGTTCGTAAGTCGTTATTCAACATCATTTTAACGGTAGACGAAAGTACAAGGAACTACGATGCTGGGAGCCCGCACGCTACGCTGCTGCGCGGCGGGAGTAGCGGCCAGAAGTCATACTAGGCAGAATTGGCGCGCAGAAAAAAAATTTGATGTTGCGGACAGGAAACGGGAGCCTAATGATCACCATTTGGACTTACAGTCCTCATTGTTCGTATGTCTGAAAGTTCGTAAGTTGAAAGTTCGTAAGTAGAAGAGCGTCTGTACAATCTAATAATTTTCAACTATTGGAATGAGAAGAAACACATTGAATGAACAGCTTTGTTTTATTTTTTCAATGTATCACACTCAAAGTCGAATGTGTGAGCGGTTGTAGTTTTGCTAAGCTGCAGTCGATGGATTGTTGGGTATTGAAGATACCCACCATCACCTTAAATATAAATAAACCACATAAGAGAACAGTAGCATATTTATAAAATATGACATGTGCTATTCATTGTACTTACTTGGAATAATGAAATGAGCTAGTCAACAAAAAAGTGCCACTAATTTGTTGTGAAATACATAAAAATAATGTGTGCCAAGTAACCATGCGTTTCCCAAAAAGCCCTTTCGCTTATTCTGTGGTTTATTATGTGATCAGCCGCAGTGTAACTACACCCGACATTAAATTACAGGACACAGTGTGTGCTATCTATGGACCGGCCATGTGAGGGCAGTGACATGCCCCAATCATGCAATCAGCCATAGGTTTACTACACCCATTAAATGGACATTAAATGACAGGGCACAGCATGCGCCATCTGTGGACTGGCTAAGTGAGGGCAGTGACATCCACTGATTATGTGATCAGCTGCAGGTTTCATACATGCGATTTTAAATGAAAGGGCATGGCTTGTGCTATCTGAGGACCGGCCAAGGTACTGTTTACGCTGCACTCCCTAAAGTACGTACATCTGCCCCACAGTCTCATTCCATTTTTGTTGGTCCAAAAAGCTTTTTTTTCTTACTATAGGGGAATTTGCAACCCAGACCTGCTTCCAAGGAAGGTTTGGGGAAGAAATAGGAAGTGACCAGTTTGGGGGCTGCATTATGTTCCATGCTCCAAAGCCAGACCAGAATTTGGCAATTGGAAGACTTGAGTATGTTGAGGTAAATCATCAACTGAACTGATATAGAAAACAACATCAGTTTCACATATTATCACTGAGAGAACTGAAAATATGAGTTGATTTTTGGGTCTGTTGTTACAGCCTCTATGAATCACCACCTTGCTGGGTTACATGTCCTAATTATGCGATTAGTCGCAGGTTTGTCGTTAAATGTTGTCGGGGGCAATTGCCCCTGGTAGTGTCTCCCATGGCAAAGGTCCAGGGTAATTCAACTTTGAGGTACAAAACAAGGAACCAGAATCCTTTCCCAGGAAAGCAATGCTGGGACCCTGCCTGGAAGCCATGCCTGGGGGGGAGCTTGTCAGCGAGTGCCTGATGGACAGGCCTTGACATATGGGGCCTGGCTAGGCACAGCCCAATTGAACCACGTGGGACCATTTTCCTGTGAGCCCACCACCTGCAGGAAGAGCGATAAGGGTCCCATGCATTGTGAATCGGGTAGCAGTCAAAGGCAGGGGCCTTGGTGGACCAATCATCATCTACCAACATACAGTACGCTTTAGGGACATGGAATATGACCTTTCTGGTGTGGAAGGAATCTGAGGTACTGCAGGAGGTAGAGGGATACTGTCTAGATATAGTCTAGCTCACCTAAATGTGCAGCAGGGACTCTGGACCCAAACTCCTGGATAGACGCTGGCCTCTGTTCCACTCTGGAGTTGCCTTGGGTTCGAGGTGTTTGGCATGTGTGTTGTTTGTATGTTTGGAACGAGAGGTTCGCCTCCCTTTGACTTCAGGTCAGGGGACAGGCTCTGACTGTTGTCTGTGGTTATGCACTAAACACCCGGCTTCCTGGGGTCTTAGATGGGGTGCTGGAAGTTGCCCCTCTGGGGCCTCCATTGTTCTACTGGGAGATTTTAACACTCACATTGGTAAAGATAGTGAAACCTGGAAGGGTGTGATTGGGAGGAATGGCCTGTCTGATCTGAACCTGAGTGGTGCTCTGTTATTGTACTTCTGTACTAACTAGTTTGTCCATAACAAACACCATGTTTGAGCATTAAGGTGTTCATAAGTGCACCATAGCACCCTAGGCTGCAACTCAATGATCAATTTTATAATCATAGTGTAGCACTGGTGAGATCAGCGCATCCCAGCATGCCTCACAAGCGCTCGTTTATGTAGCCTTGTGTCTGTGTAATTGTAAATACCCCTTGTATTGTTGTTGTCCGGGTTATAGTTGCCTCCCCGATCATGGCGTGTATGTTTCCCCGTGTTTTGTGTGTTCCCTATTCGATCCTCACATGTCTTTAGCGTTGTGTAAATTACCCACTGTGTGTGCACGTGTATGGGGTGCCAGCCTTCCTTTTAAGGGCCGTTCGGTCCCTGTATGACCGGTGCCAGAGCCTGGTCCACATGGGTGCCAATAAGTCGGACTTGTTTTCAGTGAGGGTTGGACTCCGCCAGGGCTGCCCTTTGTCACCGATTCTGTTCGTAGTTTTTATGGACAGAATTTCTAGGCGCAGGCAGGGAGTTGAGGGTGTCCGGTTTGGTGACCTCAGGATTAGGTCTATGCTTTTTGCAGATGATGTGGTTCTGTTGGCTTCATCAGACTGTGACCTTCGGCTCTCACTGGGACAGTTCGCAACCGAGTGTGAAGCGGATGGGATGAGAATCAGCACCTCCAAATCCGAGACCTTGGTCCTCAGCCAGAAAAGGGTAGAATGCTCTCTCCGGGTCGGGGATGGGGTCCTCCCCCAAGTGGAGGAGTTTAAGTATCTCAGGGTCTTGTTCACGAGTGAGGGGACGATGGAGTGGGAGATCGACTGGCGGATCGGTGCGGCGTCCTCAGTGAAGCGGGCATTGCATCGATCTGTCATGGTGAAGAAAGAGCTGAGCCAAAAGGCAAAGCTCTCGATTTACCAGTCGAACTACGTTCCTGCCCTCACCTATGGTCACAAGCTGTCGGTAGTGACCGAAAGAACGAGATTGCGAGTGCAAGCGGTCCAAATTAGTTTCCTCCGCAGGGTGGCTGGGCTCTCCCTTAGAGATAGGGTGAGGAGCTCGGTCATTCAGGATGGACTTAGAGTAGAGCCGCTGCTCCTCCTCATTGAGAGGAACCAGATGAGGTGGCTCGGGCATCTGATTAGGATGCCTCCTGGACGCCTCCCTGGTGAGGTGTTCCGGGCATGTCCCACTGGGAGGAGGCCCCGGGGAAGACCCAGGACATGCTGGAGGGACTATGTCTCTCGGCTGGCCTGGGAACGCTTCGGGATTCCCCCAGAGGAGCTGGATGAAATGGCCGGGGAGAGGGAAGTCTGGGTTTCCCTGCTGAGACAGCTGCCCCTGCAACCCGACCTTGGATTAAGCGGGAGATAATGAATGGATGGATGGATGGATGGATGATGTGCACGTGATGGTCCAGCATCTGACCTTCCTGTGTTTTCCTACTGTGTTTGGTTCGGTGCTCGTTGGGTGTCTGTTATAGTCCTATTAAGGACTGCAGTTAAAGAGCTTGTTCTCCCCGGCAAGCAAGTCTCCTCGTCCTTCAATTTGCTGGAGAGATTATATCTCTCGGCTGGCTTGGAAGCGCCTGGGTATTCCCTGGAAGAGCTGGGGGAGGTAGCTTGAGAGAGGGAGGTCTGGGCATCTCTGCTCAGACTGCACCCTTCGTGACCGGGACCCACATAAATGGTGGAAAATGGATGAATTCATGGATTGATAGATGGAACCGCCTGTTTTATCTAATAGGTTTTCCACTGGCATACAGGAACCAGGCCATACCGACCTGTACAACAAAGAGACACTAGTTACAGCTCAGTTACAGCTCAGTTCCAGCTTGCTTCGATTTTCTGCTGCAGAAGGGTCAGCTTGGTAAAGGCGTTGCCGGGTTTGGAGAGTGACAGTGACGTGAAACCAAAGAGATGCATATATACTGTCCACACAGTGTACATCATGATTTACTATGTACTAATTTCCTATAACACATCTGTCAGAATTACGTGTTATGTCAGCATCAAACTAGCAGAATTAGCATTTGCTTGCGTAAATTTGCATTACGAATCCACTCACATCAGCCGTTTGGGCCTACTTTTTCAAGTAAGAGGTTGGAAATTTTCAAGTTCTGAGTTATTAGGATTACATCAATACATCGCAATGTGCAATACTACTAACAATGAATAACTTAGTGCATTTTGACCAATCAGATGGTGGTGACACAAAGATCTTGGTTTAGTCATACTTTCAGCACTGTTAGTAAACAGGCCCATATCAGCACGGGTACTAGTCGGGTACAGCTTGCATAATTTACAATAGAAAACCATCTATTTATTGTTCAGCTTGGGTATGGCTTGGTTCTTGGTGGCAGTGGAAAAGCAGCATTAGTCTTATTCATTAAATGTGAACTGCAATGCAGAACCTCATGCTTATTATATTTATTCTGTTCTCAGGTCTTTCATGTTGGCCAAGCATTCCAGCTCGGGCGAAGCCCCATCCATTGGCACCTGATGGGAGATGTTCATCAAAAATCATACATTCGTGGCTGTTCCATTCACCAGGCTTATAACCGAGCTATCGCCATCCACAATACCCACAATCTGTTAGTAGAGCACAATGTCATCTATGACATTATGGGAGGGGGCTTCTTCATCGAAGATGGCATAGAGACTGGTAACATCCTGCAGTATAACCTGGCTGTGTTTGTCAAGCAAAGCACCAGCCTGCTCAATGACGACATCACCCCAGCCGCTTATTGGGTCACTAACCCCAACAACATTATCAGGCACAATGCTGCTGCTGGCGGAACCCACTTTGGATTCTGGTATCGAATGCATGATAACCCCGATACCCCATCATATAACCCCAATATCTGTCCAAAGAGAGTGCCACTTGGAGAGTTCTTCAACAATACTGTCCACTCCCAAGGCTGGTTTGGCCTCTGGATCTTTGAGGAGTACTACCCTACTAAGTATGGCATGTGCTATTCATCAGATCCACAGCCTGCAGTCTTCAGATCACTGACTACTTGGAACTGTGAGAAGGGAGCAGAGTGGGTAAACGTGGGTGCAGTTCAATTCAGTGATTTTATGATGGTCAACAATGAGGTAGCTGGTATTGAGTGCAAGCGCATCATGCCCTGGACTATCAGAGACTGGGGAAAGGCCGGTGGGGCATTGGTGATGAACAGCACTATTGTGGGCCATGTGGATGTGCTGGGTCTCGGCTCTAAATATTGCACTGCTCAAGGGATCACCCTGCCATTGGACGACGGCATGAGCATCATGTCCACAGCTTTTGTGAACTTTGACCGCCCGTCCTGCACTGCCATCGCAGTGGCAACAGTTACTGGAGTCTGCACTTACCACTGCGGAGGCTGGAGTTCCAGGTTCAGTGGAATCCAGTTCCACACCTGTCCCAAAAAGGCTGCCTTCAAGTGGGAGCATGAGGTGGCCCTCATCGACATGGATGGCTCTCTCACAGGTGAACTCGATCAGTCTCTGCCACCATTTCACAACAAATATTAGTCAGAAAATGTGTCATGAAGTGATAAATAAAACAGAAAGTGTTGGTAGTGTTGCCATTGAAGACCTACCATTCAAAAAGATTCCTTCACAATGACAATGATGCACAGACCATGGTGAAAACGATGAATTTACAAACAGTTCAGGATGAAACTGACAATCTATAAACTGTATACGATTATCCTATCCAGGGTCGCGTGGGGTCCAGTATGCCTTTTACATTAGTAGTCCTGCTAAAAACAATATGTGAGAAGCAACTAAATTAGCAATATATCTTTATAATCTTATATAAAGGCTATACATTTAAAATAATAATATAAGAAAAATAATAATAAAATCATTCTACAGATGCATGGCAATATCATCATCCCCAAGTACACTGTAACCAGCATACCCAGCTACATACGATACCACTTTCTAAATAATGGAATCTCATGCAAAATAAAAAGAAACCATAGAGCAGCTTTGCGTACAGACGATGACAGTGGAATGCTTAGATATCAGAAAAAACAATGCGTGATACATGACATTTAAACATTTGTCTTAATAGGTCAGGAAGTAAAACACGCTTGTCTCACTAATCAGAAATGACAGAAACAAGCTTATTCAAGTTTACTTGATCTTTTACCGATAACTTAAGAACGCCGCGGCCCACTTTAAAAGCTGAAAATCTTCTGCGGCCTACCCAGACCTTTAATTACAACTTTGATCAACACACAAGAATAAGGTGAATTATTTCCGTCTATATTGTCTATTTCATAAACTGAACAATTCTGTTTGAACATGGGTCTATGGCAATACAGTGGAAATTAAAAGTCCTTCCACATACATGTGACAATTTTTAAAGCAACAAATATAAGAAATTAAGTGCAAATGTTCAGGTGTTAAACCTGTATCCTTGCTGTTTCACACTGGATGGTAAACAATTTATCACAATATACAGTCTAATATCAACATGAAGAGAAAACTGACAGGAAATATCAGCTGAATGTTGAATCAGGCCAACTTTCACATCTGTCAACACATGCATTCTAGTGCAGTTACTATAATCCATCACTGCTGGGCTCATTACTGTGTAACATTTATTTTATTAGCATGGATTACCTTGTTTTAAATGTAAATATTTAGTCATACAATAAACATTTTATGGTAATTTCAAGTTTAATTACAAAATAAAAAAATAATTTTATAATAAAAATAAATAAATAAATAAATAAATAAATAAATAATTTAAATGTGCGTATTGCAAATGACATCACACTGAAATAGTATATTTAACTTGGCACACGTTTCCCCTGCTTTACAAACGTTTGCTTTATGCCACTTTGTCCTTATGAAAGATCTGTTTTTGCTTACTGAAAGAAATCCAATTATAGATATATAGTCACGCGAAGTTGCCTAACGATGCATTTCTCATAATGTATCCCTGTTGTTACGTGACACATGACTCTGTTGATTCTGGTGAAACTACACTGTACATATTTCTTTATCATGTCATTCCTGCTAATATTATGTGTTAGTGTTATTTCAGGTTTTACGTGTTACACTCTCTGGTATGATTTGGTAGGTTATTTTTTCACTCCCATATAAATAAACCGTAATCGCTTCTTCAGTTTATGCCATTTTGGCTCACAGAAGGTTTCATAGGAACGCTCTACTTTCACAAAGCGGGGGATACCTGAATACTGTTTTATTACAATAAAGTGATTGAATTGTCAGTGGATATATACCTTAGTTTATTGTCTTTCGAAATATTGAGGGGAAACACAAATTTGGCATTTCGTCTTGTTCGGGGCTCAGACTCAGTGGACTTTCCCTCGGCAGGTAGCACTGGTCACACGGTCGTGCCGCACAGTGCTCTACTGGACCCAGACCACTGCGCAGTCTCAGTGGAGTGGAGTGCTGCCTATCAGGCATCTGTGTGTGATGAAACTGTCAGATTCCATCGGCTCATCTTCACTTACCCACAGCCTTACTCTCTCTGGAATAAGGAGCTCATACTTACCAACTCGTTTGGTAAGACATGCAGATTTTACGCTTTTTTAATAATTTCAAGGTTTTTTTTCACATTATTTCAGGCAGTACATGTGAATGAATGAAATAATTATTGTTTTTATTCTCTGCACTACGTATAGGAAATACCTCACTCACGTTTATGACATACATGGTCACCCACTATTGGGGTTGGCTGGCAATGCTTCCTGACTCAGAAACGTATAACTGCTACTTTAAAGATGCAGATTACATCACATACATATCATATGGTGCTATCTTCTATGGGTTCAAGGTAAAGGAACTTTCAGTGTTATTATTGTATTTCTTTGCTGGTAAAACATGAAACAGACATAACAGAAACTCTTAATATAATGCGTGTATTATTAATAAATGCAGGTTGACATATTTACCTTTAACACAAGTGCACCAGTTTGCCATTTCTGCTTGCCTCCTCTCTTCAGGAAGAAGACTACATCATTATCAATCATAATCTGACCCAAAGCCCCGACAGGTTCCACATTGTTGATAAGAGAAATGCTTCAGTGCTTCCTTTGAATTTCAGCAGAAATGTACATGGTGACTGGTACTTCAATGAGACCACAAAGAGTCTCTACTACATGGGTAAGTGCAGCAACTTCACCGGTGTTTTTAGGCCAGGAGTTTGGTTTTGGGCAAACCATGCAACCTCTATGTGTGGTTCTGTGGGCTGCATGTAACTATTTTCCTGCCCCTGTCTGTTTCTGGGAGGGGGTCTGTTGAACATCCCCACATCCAGCCTTGTCTCAGTCTTATACTCTTTCACATCCAGTGTCTGGAAAGGGGGCACCCAAATGGAGGAGTGGCAGTGCTGACCCACAAGTAGCAGACATCCAAGTCAACTTCCAAGTGGAGCACTGTTTCTACAAGGGCTGTGTGGAACCGAGTCCTGGCTCCCCTGGCTCCCCTGGCATCCCCCTTCCTCCAGAGCTCAACCATCAACAATCTTCCAAATCGAACCTCATGTGAGTTTCCACAGCAGATTAATAGTATGGAAAGAAAATGATGCTAGGAGGAGCAGTAAAAAACCTTTAAAATAACAGAGGTAAAAAGAGATGCTGTTCTAAATCTGTCATTTCTATTTATGTGACTGTAGCCTGTGGTCCAATGAAACTTTCTGGAAGTCATCTCCAGAAAACAATTTCAGAGTTCCAACTGATGGAGACGATGTTGTTATTCCTTCAGGTAACAAAACCTATGCTAACATTTCTAATAGCAATGCTCTCATGAAAATGTTTTGTGTTTCTGTGAAAATGCATGTGATTATGTAAATGATTTATTATTGTTTATCTCTAAGTCAGCTCATGGTGTTTTCTGCCCTTTTGCACAGCCACTTGGATGGTCATGGATATCGACATCCCATCACTGAACAAAATTTTGGTGCTTGGAGTTCTGGAAATCCCTGACACAATGAACAAAACACTGAAACCAGGAGGACAGTATAGAAATTTGATTATTAATGTGACCTACATCTCTATTCAGGTTAGCACTGCTACCAATACTGTGCTACCTGCATGTCTGTCTTAATATAATCCTACAGTTATGTCTGTCTTGCAGGGTGGACGGCTCATTGCAGGGTGGCCAGACAATCCATTTAAGGGAGAACTGAGCATAGTCCTTAAAGGGAATCACTTTACTCCAGAGTGGCCTTTACCCAGTGACCTAAATCAGGGAGCCAAGGTGATAGGTATGGATACTTTAGAAATGGCTACAAGTGTCATCCTGGATGAAAAGTTTAAATATATCTGTTGACTATTGACTGTGGAGTTTGGATACTATTTTACAGGTGTGTTTGGGATCTTGGACTTGTATGGAAAGCCCCACAATATGTCCCGTACCAAGCTGGCCAGCACGGCACCAGCAGGTTCCAGCACCATCACTCTGCAGGATGCTGTGGACTGGCAGGTTAGCATGTTTACACCTGTGTGACTACAGGCATTTCTTGTTTCAAAGCAATGAAATATTACACGAGTGATTATCTTCTGTACCGAACCAGCAACTTCATGCATATTCTAATGCACTTTATATGCCATCTGGTCATGGCTAAGGTAGCATGTTGATGTGCTCCATTCTGCCCTAGGCAGGTGAGGAGATTGTCATCTCAACCACCAGCTACAACCCATGGCACACAGAGGTCCGGAGGATTATGTCGATTTCAGCCACTGGGACGATATTAACACTCAACCAATCCCTTTTCTACAATCATAGTGGTGAGTCTTCTACAGGACAGAGATCAGAGGGCTGATATCTCATTAGCAGCACTTAATGAGTGTTGCTTTTTTTTCTGGCCCATCCATAGGTGAAAACTTCACTGTTTATGAAACTAAGCAGCAGTACACCCTGGCTGGGGATGTAGGCCTGCTGAGCAGGAACATCAAGATCATCGGTGAGGAACATCCAGGCTGGGCCAAGGAGTCATTTGGAGGCAGAGTGCTGGTTGGCTCTTTCTCCAGTGGAGGGATCACATACAGAGGTGCTATGCTTATTGGCTTAGAGATAGAATGGGCTTCTATCATGAATTTTCCTGTTCTGATAATTGATTACTATTATCTTATCCGACCAATTCAAGCAAATTGTGTAAATATGAATGCAAATTGTCAGGTGCATGACAAAAAGTCAGTCTGAAATGAAAATAAATTGACAATCAAGAAAGGTTTAGTCAGATGCGATGGAAACTATGATAGATGAGTAAAGTAACAAGAAGGAACAGTTTTCTGATAAGATTTTCCTTAGCTTTTAACCTCAAGGGCAGTTTTACTATGCTCTTTCTTGTGGGTGTCTTAGGGCAAGCACAGATTAGGAATGTTGAGTTCTACCGAAGTGGACAATATGGCTATCCAGACCCCGAAGACCCTCGCTACTCTGTGGCTTTCCTCAACCTGGGAGAGGTTTGCTCATAAGCTGATTGCCTTCACTTAGCCCTTCATGTTGTGCAGCAGCAGTTGTGACTAACTAATGCTGTGGTTTTTACTTGTGCTTCCTGTTCTGTAAAGGTTGCTGGGAATGAGTCCTACATCCAGGGCTGTTCCTTCCATCACGGCTATTCTCCTGCTATTGGTGTGTTTGGAACCAATGGCTTAGGCATTGATGACAACATCATCTATTTCACAGTTGGAGAAGGTAGATAGCACTCTTATCTTCAACATGGGAATACATATCATTATGGTGTGTCACACAAATTCAAGTGATACTTGACTTTGATGAAAACCAAGGACATAGAATTTTTGATGCGACTGAACTTGTGATTGTTGTTCTCTTGAACAAGGCATTCGAGTATGGGGTAAACACTGCAAGGTTCGGAGGAACCTGGTAACGATGTCTGTGTGGCCTGGAGCCTATCAGGACAGAGGAGAGGAGACTAACTTCAACTGGAATGCTGCTATTGAAGTCAGTCATATTGAAACTCCATCCACCTTCCATATGCTTATCCAGTATAGGCAGAGGATCACGCACACACACATACACACACACATACACACACACATTCACACACACATTCACACACTACAATTTTAACTGTTTGCCTTCCCACTGTGAGAGAAAACCAAAATACTTACCAGAAATGTGCACGACAGGAAGAAGCTGAAAATCTACACAAACAATGCCACTAATTTTTATCTCTCTCTTTACCCTGCATTTCCTGGAGAATGACTTGCCTCTCTGTGGCCAAAGCAAAACCATAATTTTTGGGTGTGTTTATACTCACAACCAGCTATAATATGCAACAAACACACAGTAGCTGTCAGTCCTCCTGTTTTCAGGTTCTCTGATTATTTGTGGTTCTTTCATGGTCAGGTAAACGAAGGCATGCATGTGGTTCTCCAAGATAACATTGTGGCTGGTTATGAGAGAGTGGCATATCGCATCAACGGAGAACCTTGCCCAGGTAACAGAGTGACCTTGGAAGACAAACAGTACAACAAAATGTACATCAAAAGCATACTTGGTTCATACTTAATAAAATGTATGAAAAAAAACTTCAGTGCCATTTGTCCAAACAAAATCATTTATATAGACTGGTTCTGTAGGCACGCCAAATGCAGTGGAGACTTGGCAGCAGAATGAAGCTCATGGAGGCCTTTATGGAATATACATGAACAAAGATGGGCTACCTTCCTGTTCCCTCATTCAGAATTTCTTTGTGTGGAGAAGCTTTGACTACGGCATTTATGTTCAGGTAAAATATAACGTGGGGCTGAACCATTCTGGCAATTTCACCAATAATCACCAATGTCTTTTTTAATTAAGAAAGTTGGCCATGCACGGTATAAACCAAGACAGGAATTATGGATAATAAAATTAATTACAGTTCTCCCTGGGAATTTACACCTCATCACCAGCCCAGTCAGGATAACAGTAAAATCCAGCTATAACGAACTTCAAGGGACCAGGCAAAAGAATCCATTATATCCAAGGTCCGTTATGTCCAGAGTTGCTGTATGCCCAGAACACGACTACAGGACACCATTTACTCATGCCACACCCCAGCAGACACACTTGTGGTATAGATTATGATATTATACATGTAGTAATCAAACTGTACCTGACAGATGCGTGACTATTAATAATCCCGACTAGGCATCTGCGCCGGATATCACCGGCACGCCACGTGCCTTGAAGGCGGAGCCTGCATGTCCGTTATAGCCGAACAGAGCTACAGCTAAAAGCGGCCCTGGGGACCAAATTGTTTGTCCATTATAAGCGAAATTCCGTTATATGCCAGTCCGCTATATCCGATGCGTTTTCTGCATGTTCGTAAAGGCGCACGGCCGGGACCAGCGGACCTCGTCCGTTATAGACGATATTCCGTTATAAGCGAGTCCACTATAACGGGATTTTACTGTACCCATAAAAAGCTGAAGTTAGTCACAGGAACTAAGTCTACCCAGATACATGGTTTCCACAGGTTTAATCTGCCTTGTGCCCTGTGTTTTATTTGATAGATTTCCGTTTCCTAGTGAGCTAGTGAATTAAATAATCAGATATGATAAACAGAAAGATGGATGGAAAATGTATCTATGTTTAATAATCTTACATGCATCTTTAAACTTTGACAGGCTTCCATGACTGTCCTGATCTCCAATGTCACACTGGTGGACAACGGAATGGGAGTTATGTCCATCATCTACTCACCTCCATCTGTCTCACATGAGTATTCCAACAAAAAAGTTCTTATTCAGGTGAGCACAACCAGAACTTTCTTTGTTCCTCAAATGGGAGCTCCAGTGATGTAACTGGCTCTCACAAGATGACAAGGCGATAATCCACCTTTTTTTTCCTTTAGCATGCTCTGATTGTTGGCAGTAGCCCTAATCTGGACTGCTTAGATATTCTTCCATCCACTGATGCTAATGTCCAGTTTAGCTCCGAACACAGAGCTCCCAGGCCAAACAATGGTAATAAAATTTTTCTTGACATTAACAATCCCTGTTGATGTTATTTATCGCTAATGCTAATGCTAATGCTAATAAGTCTTAATACTGCCTTGGATCTGTGAACATGGCAGGTGGAAGGAGTGGAATCTGCTGGCCAACTTTTGAATCAGATCACAATCATGCACCTGAGGAACCTCATCATGGAATCACGAGCTACAACGCTATCAGTGGGCTCATGACAGTTATTGGTTAGTGTCTGCCTATTCTCTGTTCTGACAGCTGCCTAAAGCAGAACATCGCCAGGAATATTACTTTAACAAAAGTTCCCTTTATGACTTTAGTGTTATTCAACATGAGGTTTGATTTGTCCGGTTTCGGTATTAAATATTCTGAACATTGTGTATTTGCTGTTTCTAGATACAGTGTTTGTGGGATTTGGAAGCACTTGCTCTAAGCAAACATCTGTTATCTTCATGACCAACCCAAAGAATGAAGATATGCAGCACCCACTTCAGGTTAAGAATGTGACTGTAGTGGACAGCACAGAGGATGCAAAGGTGTTCATCCACAGGCCAGATTTGAGGTCAGGAAAAGCTCACAAGATGCCAGTCGTGTCACTGCTTGGGAAGGAATATGATTCTTTCCTGTACACTTCATCATCATTCTCTACCTTGAAACTGTCTCAGGGCAGTCCAACCTTTTTCTCCATAACAGGATGGTCAATCCTGCTAAGTGTCTGGACATGGACTGTGATGCCAAGAAGAAAGCTCTGCTCAAGGACCTGGATGGCTCCTTTCTGGGAGCTGTTGGGCACATGGTGCCACAGTCTGAGTTTGAATGGAATGGAGACAAGCGCCGGGGCCTGGGTGATTACCGAATCCCCAAAGTCATGCTCACTTACCTAAATGGGAGTCGCATCCCAGTGGACCAAATTGCCCCCTATAAAGGCAAGTGGCTCACATTTTACTTTCTGTGCCTTGTCTCCCATTTTTGGTCAACTGTTTCACAGTCATATGTTTGTGACTTATTCACAGTTGACCACTGAGATGAAAAATAATGACCAGTCTCTTTTGACCAATCTATACAGGAATCATCCGAGATTCTAGCTGCACATACATGAATGCATGGCAAAGTTACAAATGCTTTGGCCTGAATTATGAGATGCTGGCGATTGAGAGTCTTGACGCAGACACCGAGACCAGACGGCTGTCTCCAGTAGCTTTGCTGGGGGATCGCTATGTGGACCTGCTAAACGGTTCGGTGTTTTCACACAGAAACAGTCTATCTAGTCTTAATGAACAATCAGAAAATAATTGACATGCATTTAGAAAACAGACACTGTAATACTTTGATGGCATCACTATCCGTGCTGTTATCTGAATTGTTTTAAAATGTAAATGCTGAAATATAGAAACAACATCCAGTGTGAAGGTATTTTAAAAACATCCACTGACGTGTTTATTGGGACAGGTCCCCAGGACCATGGCTGGTGTTCAGGCTACACATGCCGCCGGAGAGTGTCTCTGTTTCACAGCATTGTGGCCACAAACAAGTCCTTTGATGTGTTCTTCACTAGCACTTCACCTCAGAAACTGCGTCTGATGTTGCTCAATGCCGACAACTCAAGGGTAAGTTCCTTTCACTTAAGGCAATTGAATGTTACAATAACTGTGGCAAGGTATAACACAATAATGTGCCTCACTACCGGAAAGATACGCAGGTCAAAAAAAAAATGTTGTGACTATGGAAGAAATATGGGTCGTCTTTAAGTATCAGGAATAAAAAGGTTCTGAAAAAAATATCATAACACAGATTATTCCTCTGTGTATCAGACCTCTTGGGCAGAAACAACCTCAAAAGTATAGAAGGTGCTTCGATATAGTTGTCCTTTGTCAATAAATTTTGGATGGTCCTATGGCGGTCTAGGAGGGTGGTCCTCTAGGATATCAGTTGCTGTTTCTTGGACATGTTCCATCAGCATGGCCTACACTGCACTGGGTTTTTAGCTCCCGATGGCACCTTCCCAAATGTGTGCCAGCTGGGGTCATTAGGGGAAGCCAGGCCAGGAGGGTTAGGGTTAGGGTGACTTTTGACAGCTGGTTCGAAACAATGGTGCTGAAATTTTGGTGCTGACTGAAGTTGGCAGCTACCTGCATTTTGGCTGCAGCAGCTGTGGTTTCTGGGTTCTGCAGGTGATGTTGTGGCACCACAGTCTTTTATTCATAGAACAAAAATAAGCCCTGAATACACCAAGCTGACCCTATATAGACCCTGACAAGCAGAGCAGTGTGACACAGACTCAGATCGACCCCTGTGTCCTTCCATTTCAGTCTTACTATGTGAAAATTATACAATTAAGTAAATACTTTTTTGTTTTAATAAAGATTTTGCAGAATTTTGTTGTGTTGTAGGACTTGAGAATAATGATGATCAGGATGGTGAATTAATCTTTACACAGGCTGTCCGGGTGGCTATTTTTTACTCCAAACCTCAACGTTTAGATGTCTATGTTAACAAAAGTTTGGTTGCTCCTACCAACGCAATCTGGAACAGTGATAAAACAGACTTCACTCTTAAGGAGCCCACTTTCAAAGGTAAGATGTTTAAAAACCACTAGCAGGCAATGTTTGTGATGAATGGCTGTAATGTAGAAGAGAGGCAACTAGGGAGAAACCAAACAAAGCTGATGTGCTGAACAACCTTTCTTCTCTGGCTTCTTCCAGGACAATTTATTCCAAAGCTAGAATCAGATGCTGCTGGGTCAAACTTCTTCGAGAGTACTTACAAAATGTTGAACATCCTGGTGAGAGGCTCCACCCCTGTGGAGATTCGTACCTCGCCGCTGCTCTTCATTTCCTTCCAGCTACCTGCCATGACAGAGGAGGAGTTCTTTGGTGACAATCTGGTGAAGAACCTGGCCCTGTTCCTAAAGATCTCTCCTAGTATGATTCGGATCACCAAGATAGTACGTGGAGGCCAGCAGCGGAGACGACGGGCTACTGGCTTGACTGTGGAGGTGGTGATTAGCCAACCTCCTGTACAACAAGCCACCAACACAACCAATGGTGAGAGTAGTGATTCTACACAATTGCTCATTACATTGCTACAGGCTACAATCCCAGATATTTTTGGATAAATCTAACAAGGTTATTATAGTTTTTTAATTTTCTTTACTCTATACTATTTTCAAATGTTTATGTGGGAATCAGTATGTGAGAAACTGTCAAACAGATGCCATTAGTTTTATGTTTTAACCTGGATGACAGTTATAAAAACAAGGAGTAAGAAGAATAAAAATGAACAGAAGACCAATAAACACAGTGACGTAACTGGATTCACAAAAGACTGGTATTCAAAGTCTTTGTCAACAAAACAGGTGCTCAGAACTGAAGTGTGTATATAATTGTCAGGGAGAGAAGAGCATCTCGATTAGTCTGTTTACTTCTTGTTATTCTTGAGGAAAATCTGTTGCTCCAGAGAAGTGGTAACTATATTTCTCAAACCAGGTGATAATAGCTCAATTGTAAGCTGCACAAAAATTGCAGTTTCCCCAAAAAAATGATCTGTACAATACTGTACAATATGTAGAGCTTTTGTTTTTATATGCCTTCTCTATAAAAATGAAGAAGGCACCAGTCTGTAGGATTGAATTCTACAACTTCTTGTGTTTCGTTAATTTCATTTGAATGGTACTAGCAATATTGCACTGATGTTTGTTTCCATCAGAATCAGTCAGGACAATAATGTAAGTTGCTATATACAGTACTGTACTCATAGGTTAAATAGCTGGTAATCGTACTTTAGACGTTAAATGCCATTTAAGCCCTTAATTTTTGCTGAATTGCTTTTTCAGTCTTATTAAAAGACCGTTGGACACCCTGTGCAGGAAAGAATCCCAGTTTTCTCCTACAAATAATGCCAAGATAATGTGTAAATGGGCTTGCTTTGCCACTTTGTCGCATTAGATGTGCCCTGACCTGAAATAGATAGTAAGAAACTAATAAAAAAAAACAAAATGACTATTTTATTGTCCCAGTGAATATAACCTCACTCATTCTACTTAGCTTCTTTCGACAGTTTGCCCTCCGTATCTGCAGTTACGCATCTGCAGATTCAAAACAACCGTAGATTGAAATTATTCAAGAAAAAAATCAGAAAGTTCCAAAAAGCGAAACCTGAATTTGCTGTGTTCTGAGCACTACACTGAAAGTGAAATTTCAGTAGACTATCATAGTATTTAGTTAGATGCTGGGGCGACTAAAAAGTAACGTGGCTTCATTCATTTTTTTCCACTGCTAATGTTCTGGTTTGCAGTACTGGTGAGACTGAATGCCAGAGATCTGCTCCTTTGTTGTTTACCCACACTGCTTTATTGTGCTAATAAAGAAAGAGGCTGGTTATAATTCAGTATATGATCCTGAGTCTTTAGAGTGAAGGCTGTATTTTCCCTTGTTATTTGCAGTGTATTCGGTTTTATAAGTAATCTAGAGAAGATTTATTATATATGCGAGAATGTGCGTAGGCTATAAGCAAATACTGTGCTTTTTTATATAAGGGACTTAAGCATCTGGAGATCTGCAGGAGGTCCTGGAATCAAGCCCCTGTGGATATGGAGGGCTGAATGTATAAGCTTTTTAAATTACCAGTACACTTTGTTTTGTGACGGACTGGATCTTCCTTACTTAATTTTAGTTAACGAGAATTATATATGAATGTAATGTATAGTATTTGTACTAAAGACTTTAAATTTTAGTGGCTTCACTGACAATATGAGAATCTATAATGACAGCTGAATTATGTGCTCACAGAAGCGCAAGCCTTCAAGGATTTGATGAACATTGCTAATAATTTGGGCCAAGCCTCTGCTTCTGGCAATCTAAGCAAATTAATTGGGTTAAACGTTTCGGCTCTTGGGTTCATTCCTCCAAGTCCTCCATCTTCTGACCCTACTTGGGCTGAGGTAAGATGGCTGGTGGGGAAAGACTGCCCTTTTTGTGTAATTTCATGATGTAGGAGTTTTGATGTTTATAGTGTGTATGCAGAGCAATAAACAAACAGCATCCACTTACCAGCAGCTATACTTTGAAAGTGCTCTATAAACTATATATCAACTAATTCTATCTATATTCCTTCCGTATTAAAACACACACTCACACAAAGCTGCATCAAGTATAATAGAAAATGCCTTCTTTGAACACAAAACTTGAATTCCACTGTTTGCTCCATTGCATGAATTAATTATGTGGTTGATACTTTTTTGGTTTTTATGCTTTAAATATTTTTTCTAGTAACATTTTAGAAAGTTACTAAGTGCCGTGGTCTGTATTGGTCATTTCTCAAAACACCTTTAGAAGTAGAGGAAGCTGTCAACTTCCAACACTTGTGTTCAGCTGAAAAGATAGATGAAGGATTGTCACTGGATTCCCATTTGTTAGATGGCCGCTCAGCAAGTCAGCAGGGAGGCGCCCACTGCGCTCTTTGTGACCAGAGTGGACTCACTAAAGGTGATGGTGCAGCCTGAGGCTGGGGAGTTTAATGGCCCCCTTCTTCAGCAGCCCTCCGTCATGGCCGTCGATGTACAGGTCAGCAGACTTCACTCCAAATAAGGCATATTTCTTAAATTTTTGTCTGTCCTTCACCCACTCCCACCAAAAACATTACAGAATTAAAAAATACAGAAATGATAGGCAGAATTAAAGCAAAGGCCATATAAAAATTAAGAAATGAACTAGGGCTTTCCATTAAAGTACAATAGAGTTAAAGAGCTCTCCACTAGCAGAAGCAATCCGGCAGGTGTGGGAACTGAAAGGTGCAGGAATTTAGAATTTAGTTTTCCTCAGCAGCCTGTCGGCCAACACTATCTGTGGTTCCCCTGCAGGGAAACTGTGTGTCTTTGGGGATCACATCGCTCATGCTTACAGCATCACTGAAAAACTCCAGTGGCAGCAACATAGAGGGACTTAAGGGGAACACAACCATCCCCTTTGATGGCTGCTGGGCGAACTACACTGACCTTTCCATCAGTGCTGAGGGTATGTGTCCTCTTTTCACTGTCCCACCCTTATTATGCGTATTTATACATATTTTTAGACTTTACTGCCCAATAAAGTGCATGTATTCTAACAGTCTGGTAGAAGATAAACACAAACACTTGCATTTTCATGTCTTTAGGTATCGGCCTGAAAATGCTCTTTATTCTGAATGAAGTGAGCACTGAATCTAGATCCTTCAGGGTCGGGACTGGCACCGCAACTGTTACTGGAACAGCAACTGTTACTGGCACAGCAAGTCCTTCTGCTAGACAGTCATCCACATTCACTGGAATACCACTGATGTTCTCTTCTTTTCTTTTTTGCATAAATTTATTCTTTTCATCTGTTCTTTTAAGAATGTAAATTGTAATCTAACCCCTGTGGTTATCTGTAGACCTTTGTATTAGTCCAAATTCACTTTCTTTTAAAATAATCAAACATACTAATTTTTGTTTCCACTTTCAAACAACTATGAGCAGTTTTGTGTTGAGTAAATGTCTGCTGGAAAAGTAAGAGTTCTTATATTTACCCAAAGTTAATGATAGATTTTTAATTTCATTCTTAAAATGATGCATTGATAAAAAAAAATGTTTAGGTCAATAAACATGGAAATTTACACACCATTTGTATGAATTTCTTGTGTTTTTCAGTATCAACATTGTGTCAGCCTGGTGCATCTAATCTCATATTGGACATCTGTCAAAAGGAACATCCAACGGTTCTCAACAGTTGCAATTCTAGCAGTAGTTTATTTATCCCAAAGTGGCTTCCTACTACTGTAGGTGAGGTTAAATTGTTATGCGTCATGATTTGTTTCATTCTCAAAACAATTTCTTCAAAAACAGTTCATGTTCATGTTCTGTATAAGAAGTCTAAGTTGTTCTTGTTTCAATTTAAATTTAAATAAGCAAACACCATCAAGCGACACATAAGAAACAGAACAGTCAAAAACATTTAATATTTATACCTTAATAAATACCTTACAATCCAAAAACCCTCACAATACTCGGTATACAATGGAACTGGCTATAGGACCCTCATTTTTCTTAAGCCACTGAGAAGCTGCTATCATGGGGCCAAAAAAAGAAAACAGACAACAAAGCAGAAGGAGCAAGCAAAAGAAGAGGCTAAGGGCTAAAAACACCAGAATATTCAAATAGGACTGAGGCAAAGAGTCCAGATCAAGATTTTGTTTCAACCAAACAGTTTAGTATAAAGAGTCACAGTCACAGGGTACTCAAATGGCTGGTTGAAACAAAATCTTGGTCTGGATTTGTACTCTCTGGACCTGAAATCTCCACCTCTGGTGAATGCTGCATGTTGATGACTGCCTTGATTGGTCGCTGTGGTGTTGTCACATTGGCTGTCGACATTCTCATCAGATTGGATTAATTATGTTGACATCTGAATATTACATCTATTTAGTTATGTCCCTCGGATTTTTCATTAATATTGGCTTTTTGGTAGATTACAATGTTATAATAAAACACACCACATGAGAGTCCTCTGGGAGTTAGGGAAATATGTACAATATCAGTGAGAAAATAAACCCTATTAATAAACCAGCCATCCTTTCATTTTATTTTTGTGCAAAGCGTGTAAACAAGCCTGTCACAATGCGGGAAGGATGGAGGCAAAGGCAGGCACTGGGGAAAAACCAAGGGGCTTTATTAAAGGAAAACACAATGGTAGAGGCAAAGGAAAAGGAAGAGGAGGGGTCAAAATTAGGCAGGGCGAGTCAGGAGGATACAAAGGGCGCAGGGCAAACGGAGGGGCTCAAGCAGTCAGTAATATAACAATGACCGGACTGGGGAGCTCTGAACGAGGAGGCACTATATACACCACAGATGAGGGAGCAGACGAGAGCCACCTTGGATCATCCACACAAGGGCTGAAACGAGAGGCAGGGTTAAACAAGGCACAGGTGAGGCTCGTTAGAGCCACACAACAAGGAGCACGGGGAGAAAAGGCATGTAGGGTGTGACAAGGCCATAAATGATGAGGTATGGTATAATATACAATAAATCATTTAAAAATGTATACACTATATTGCCAAAAGTATTGGGACACCCCTCCAAATCATTGAATTCAGGCGTTCCAGTCACTTCTATAGCCACAGGTGTATATAATGCAGACTGTATGTAGTTCATTTTGTGCCAAAAGTATTCATCAAAATTTTGAAAACTGCAAGCAAATTATTAGGTATCAGAATGAAAATATGTTTTCCAAATATCAAAAAAGTTGAATAAAATCATTCTTCTTCTTCCTTCTTCTTTTGTTTTGCTTCTGGAATGTTTTTCTTTGCTTTTGAAATTTTTTTTTTATTTTTCTGTCAGCAGACCGGTGCTCTCAGGGTGCTCTCTTTTTCCTGGGGGAGGGGGGGGGGGGGTGCGGTTAGAAATGAGTGGTCACAATGGGGTGTTTTAACATCTCTATTTGATTGGCAAGTGACATTTTATGAGCTTTTGTGTTGGGTTAGATTTCAGCCAGTACAACATTAGAATGGCGTTATATCAGTTATTAATGGTTATGAGCACGGAAGGAGACATTACCAAATTAAAGAATTAGGTCTAAAAGTAAATAAGATTTTTGTGTTTTTATATTAACATTGTGTTAGGAGGAGTAATATTGTGTAATTCTCATTTCAGCCTGAGCTCTCGGTTCTTAGTGATCGACCTGCTTTATACCACGGCACCTCTAGTCTAGTCTTGTCTAGTTTTGTATAATTGGATAAGTTCTGTTGCTTTTAGAAAATTCAGTGACTCATCCATGTTACCTCCTTTTCATCAACTAAGATCACAGGGTTTTTTTCTTTCTCTCATGGAGCCCTGAGCCTCAGAGAGGTAAGTGCAGAGTCAACACTCGGGTACGTGTGGAGAATGAGACCCCCGCAATAACGGCACACACATATAATATATGCCAGCCTGGGAATGCATCTTTATATTCATGTAGGAGTTTGCAAATTACAGAGCAGCCGCCATCAGCTGTATCACCAGCTTCTTCAGGAGCCCTGGTCTAATTTCATGGTCTAGTTCATTTCTGGAAACTCCTGCAAGATGACATAAAGGCACAAGCAGTTTGCTATTAAGTAATGTGCTGGGTTCTGGCAGCAAATATGAGGGCCCACTTCAGGCCTGGGTTCTGCAACCTGCTCCCCCTCTCTGATAAAGCTGTGTCTACAATGTTCAGCATCTGCCTTCTCAGTGTCTCTGTTGCCGTCGTACTGAATAATTGTAAATAGCCTTGTTAAAACTTGTTGTATTTCCTATTGTTGTGTGTGTGTTCGCCCCTGTCTTGCATAAACCCTGTTTGATTCTCACGTGTCTTTGGCATTGTATCAATTATCCAGCACGTGTGAGCTGTACCGTTCGGTGTCTGACCTCCCTGTGTTTGCTTCTTAGGCGCTTGCATTAGTCCTGGTAAAGACTGAATAAAACAACCTGGTCCTTCCCCGCAGCCAAGCCTCCTGGTCATCCTCCGCTCTCAGGATGGCTGGGTCTGCTCAGTACTATTGTATTTTACAGCAGCCTTAGTTGGTAAAAAGGGGTAACACTGTTTAAAGCCTATTTTTTTTCTTTATTACATGCTGCTAAGGCAATTAACGTGTTTGTTTCTGTTATTACAGTTTGGGTAAATGGAGTTTTACTTCTGGGAATTGCTCACGTCTTTTGCAGATTGATCTTTGTGTGTAAAGTAGGAAACTGGGAAGCTGGGAAACAGACGGAAACTGGGAATACAGGTGAAAGTTACCAAATGTATTGCTACGGAGACCCGTGCTGTGGCTCCACTTCTTACTGTAGAGCATGGAGCTGCGACCGCAGGAAAACCCGCGGATGGGGGGACAGGCCTGGTGCTCTCCTCAGTTTCGGAGATGAGGGCTAATATTACAACTACATCTGACGGAGTGATGGCAATGTTGGAGTGGATGAACGGAGAAATGAATGAATGTGTGACGAGAGTAACGCAAGCTGAAGAGAGAAACATCGAAGGCAAGATTTTAAACTTTACAAGGTGAAGTAAACACAATGAAAGAAAAGAATGTATCACCGGAGGAAAAAGTGATGGATTTGGAATTGAGATCTCAGAGTCATAACACGAGTTTAGTGGACCTACCAAAGGGGCCAGAAAGCTTGGACCTGAATGCTTCTAGGGAAAGCCTGCTTTCTGAGATTCTGGATGGGATAACATTTCGTACTCCAGGAGTGTTCGAAAAAGTCCACCCAAGTTAGTCAGTGGAGAGATGGCGATGCTCCACTATATGAAAGTAATCACAGTGGCCTGAGCAAAGACCATCATTAGTTACAAGAATCAACAACTTAGATTCTACAATGATCTAACTATGGTGATTTACAACCAAAGAAAGCAATTCAACCAGGTTTGTCAGAAACTCTGTGGCATGGGAATCAAAAAAACAGAATCGCTCCACCGGTGAAGTTATTGCTAACTTACAAGAGATAAAAATTTTAGAGGGGAATAAAGGAGAAGAGGAGGAAATGTAAGTAAAACATGGGCTGGTGTGAGAATAACTGACACTGTCAAGATTTAACTATGAAAGCATGTTTATTCTGTTAACAAGACAGTGAAATTATAGAATACCTGGGGAGGGAGACAGATGTGTCTTTTGAAAGGAAAGGAAAGAGGGGAGGGGTGGATGGGCTACCAATAGATATATAGAAAAAAATTAAAACCAAACCACTAACTCTGCATTTGGAGATGTTTTAGAGGCTTTTCAAAATTAACGTTAACCCTGCAAAACTTCTTGCCAGATATTACAAATAAAGACCAAAATGGATTTATAATAAGACAAGGTTTCCATAATGTAAGAAGGGTACTGAGTATAATATATAATATAAAGAAAGGCCTGACACAGCACTTTTATCGTTAGAGGGAGAGAAAGCCTTCGACAAAGTGGAATGGCCCTACCTTTTTACTGTATTGGAAAGATGTGGATGCAGCAGTAACTTCAGAAGATGTGTTCAAATAACATGCAGAAAACCCAGAGGAGAAATTCTCACAAATTAAAGTATATCAAAACCAATTACTCTCAAAAGAAGGCTGCCATCAGGACTGTCTGCTGTCTCCATTACTGTATGCTCTAGCAATTGAACACTTTGCCATTGCGATATGAGCACATCCACAAATATATGGAATAACAGTGGACTAACTGAAGACAGCTGAGGTCCATCATGGTCTATTTCTCTGGGAGAGATCACCCACATTGGATGTATATGGAAACTCAACATCCTCTTCCTACATATTCGGACACACCAAATGATAAAAATTTTGAATGATGTTCAGAAATATTTAAGAGAAACCACTCCTCTGTCTCAGTTTAGTCCAATATGGGGCAACCAACAGTTTACACCTGGAAGAGCAGATCCTGTTTTCAAGGTTTGGGCCTCCAAAGGTATAAAATATGTTACGGATTTATATCGCACTGATTTAGACAAGATAATATCTTGTGAAGAGCTGAGAAGCAAACATAAACTTTTTAACAAGTATCTTTAATATACAAATATATACAAAGAACAGAAACACATGATAAGGAAACCTTCACAAACACAAGTTGAGGTCATTTAAGGAAAGGAATTAGATGAGACATTATAATTAATTAATATTTATATCAGTGGAAAATTCACTGTATAAACTGGTGGTATAGAGGAAAGATTTAAAGTCTGAAATTACAGAGGAAAATAGTCTGTGCTAAGGTTGTATTACTGCAATACAATTGGCTAATGCAAACATAGGTCATACCGGAGAAATTTAATAAAATTATTCTAGATGTTTGTCTTATGTGTAATGAAGTGAAAGGAACTCTGTTCTATTGTGTCTGGGAGTTCAGAAAAATTAGAAAATTTTAGGAGGATGTACAGACTGTGATGGGAAAAATAATATCTAAACCAATCCCACCGGCTCCTAAACTTTTTCTTTTTGGTTTATACACAGAGACATATGAAGACAATAAGAGTGAATGGACCACTGACGTAGCACAAGCCTGGGAGAAAAGTGTTCCTGTTTGCCTGTTGTTTATGTTAATTTTGTTTGTTTCTGTATTAAGGATGGAAAACTCAATATAAATGTTTAAAAAGCATGACAATATAAACACTGGAAGAAAATTTTTACATCACAATTCCCAAGATAAAGCATATTATATAACTATGATTTATACAGAAAAAGGTATAGTCTTAAAAAACACTGATAAACAATTTTAAGACTTTGTGCCTCGTTCTCCTGCTCTGTGTGACTGCTGCCAGGCGGGGAATAAGAAATCCATTCAATACATAAATATCCAATAAGAAACCCATTAGGGAAACACAATGTTTAGAGACCACAATTTACTGCCGTACTGAACAAAGAGTTTGGAAGATCACTGTCAAAGCCTCTATTACCAGTCCAATTGAGCACACAGCAAAGGTTTAATAGAGACAGACAGCTCAACTCTCCCTTGATAAGAAGCAGACAGAGAGTTCACACAATATTTGTTTAACACTCTTGTACCTTCCAAAACTGGTATCAGCTTTCGGGCAATGTCAGTGTGTGAGTTGAACTTTATGAACAACAGATAACAGTCCCCAGTGGAAGAGGCACATGAACAGGGACAGAGGCCCCCCTACGATGGGAAGGGGGCTTGGCAGTGGTTAAAGTTGTCAATTAGGGGGCCTTTTTCAGACCCCTTTTTAACAAACGCTGCTGGGAAAACAGATGCATTAAGGTGTGACGTCTGTGAAAAGCAAAATGGCTGATTAAACACATTTTGGGGAGGAAGCGGTTAAAGTTGAGTGATGTTATCACAGGATGTGGTTGTTTACATTCAGCTGACTAGTGGCACATCCAGGCTCAACGAGCATTCAGCCCCCATAGATTTTACTCAGATAATGTGGGCTTCTAAGAGCATTATGTTTTGCTGACTCAAGCTCAATGTTGGCTCGTGGTACCTGATGCAACCTCGACAGTCTATAGCAAGCACCTGAGCTTCTACATCTAAAAATGATCTACATGGCATGACACAAGACACACAAGCAGCCCATCTGCTCATACGGATTGATTCAAGCTAACGGAGGACAAACACGCCTACATAAAAGAGCTATCACCGAAGAAGGTTTTTTTACACTGAGGGACAGTGCTCTTTGGTGTTCAGTATACCTAGTGCTTATCTACGTTTTTAAAGTTCTAAAAGTTTTAAAAGTCCAGTGAAAGTTCATGGGGCCTTAGGGGGCTCAATCGGGTCACACCCCCACTACTCATGTTTGCCGTCTCTGCTCCTCAGCAAGTGGCTCACCTTGCTGGTCATGCCGATGGCGACGGATGTGCAAACGAGCACCACAGCCACAAACAGGCAGACGAGGAAGGCGGGCTCCCCATCTCCATGGAGACGAAGGTACAGCATGCGGCGGCCCCGGTAGTCCAGGTGCGAGGCGTGCACCTGGCACAGGGTGCAGAGGACCAGCAGCGTGTGGAAGAGCTGGTGGCCCTGTCCCAGGAAGTCACAGCGTCCGGCCAGCCAGCGCTCAGGCAGCAGCAGAGTGAAGAAGAGGGCGCTGGCCAGGAAGAAGCCCACCTGCCCGGCGTGGAAGAGGGCAGCAGGGTCCTGCTCACACGCCGGCAGGCAACCCCACAGGCGCCAGAACACCGGGCTGGTGTCCCAGGCGTAGGCCAAGGCAGACGGCAACACCTGGCCCAGCTTGCGTATGGAGCTTGGAGAGCTATGACTGCAGTACTTTCCAAAGCAGCAGCCGAAGCAGGAGAAGCAGCAAAGCAGAGCCGCCACTGGCATGAACAGGCCAAGCAGCCAGTGGGGCCAATCGTCCGGCACCGCGTAGTAGAAGTGCACCACGGCACTGCCGTACTGGTAAAGCGCCACGCCCACGTAGTCTAGGAAGAAGAGGGCGTAGTGAGTGAGCTCGGAGCGGGGAGCCAGGAGGTGCGCGACTGCGCTAAAGCTCATGTAGCAGAAAGAGGACAAGAGAAGGATGAGAAGAGGCCAGGAATGGGCATCGCCAGCAAAGTCCACCACCTCTGCCAACTCCCTGAACCACACCAGGACCAGCAGCGCCCCCAGCAGGTGTGTCCACACGTTGACCGTCTCGTTGTGGCGCTGGAAGAGGGACAGGAGATAGTAGCGCCAGTCCTGGTGCAGTGGCCGGTAGCCTGTGAGGACGTGACGCTCCCTGAAGAAGTGGGGCACCTCACTGTCCCTCAGGGTGGCTGGCAGGCAGGGCACCACCGTCACCAGCCTGTGGGTCACCTGCTGGGACACGGGCAGACGGCTGCTCCTCTCCATGGCAACAGTCACCATGACCGCTCGATCAGGTGGGCTCAGCCTAAATTAAAAATGCAGAAGTCATAACTAAGAAGTACACAATGTATACATACTATTCTACAGAATATAATTCATAGATGTAATCTGTTTTGTGAAGAAAAAAATGAAGCACAATTTGAGCAACCTTTATAACTACCTTATGGATTGGGCGTCTTCAAAGGTTTGACACGGTAGAGCCTGAAGCAAAGGCGTGAAAGGAACATTTTTCATTTAACCAGTCTGAGAACCTGTCACTGATTTCAAAGAAATCTGCAATCTGTGCTGGATTCTGGCCCTCCGGTACCAGAACTAGGGAACCCTGCTGTACAGAACGGTATACTTTCCATGTTTAAGCTGAAGCAGTGAAAGACACTGTGTTTGTCAGCCTTATCAAGGGGGAATCTTTAGCTGTGCAGTTTCCCAGTTCAATAGTCATTGCTTCTGATAGCAGAGCATTGATACAACATCAGACAAAGTGCAACATCAGACAAGACGTTTTTCACAGAATATTCTACTCATTTATTATTAGTACATAGGCATAGATGAAAACGTTCCCTCTCTACCTTCATATAATAACATTTACTTTAAAATGCTTGACTATTTCACAAATATAAGTTGTACATGTAGTGTATAAATCTGAAAAAAATGAGTGTTATTATTTAACATAATTTTCTTTAGTGTGCATCATAAATGGCACTAATATACATCAAAATCTATTCGAGCTTCGTTAATAGACTACTTCTATTGTAAATGTGGACTTTGAGATTTCTGCCTTACTTGTCAGGGGACGAGGACAAAACATAACTTAATGTCGATAAAATTGAATTAAACCGTGCATCCAGTTCACTTCGTATCGTGCCTAAATAAAAATAATTGTAAATTCGCTAAAATTCTATATGTTACTTAGGGATGTCAAGCCACTTTTATACATTCATCTATCATCTGTCACTGCCATCCACCTAATAAAGAATCGCACGCCCAATATTTTACATGTAAAGCGCTGATTCATATTTTGGCACCGTTAAGTTTGAAGTACTATGAATAGCTCGATCTATACCTTAGTACTGCTGTATGCTGCAGAAGAAGCCGCTCCTCTGCGGTCGCACTTCGCTGGCAGTGCCCTGCGCTGGCAGTGCCCTGCGCTCTCCACCCAGGGGCCAGGCTCGCACCCCGCACTGTCATCCAGCGGGGCGGGCGCAGGACGTTCAACAGCGTGAACCGCTGCTCAAGACTGCAGTGAAATCGCTGCTGGAAGGTGCAGCAATGTGCATGAAACGGATAACACTTTTTAACAGATTGCAAGCCTTTGATAAATAAGTAAATGCAAACGTAGGCGTGCCTGCGTCGCACCGTAACCCGCGATGTCGGACGTGTTCCTCCACACTCCGCCAAACCGGAAAGCGAAAAAACCGGGGGCGGGTGGGCGGTGGTGCCATGAAAGTTTGTTGTATTCTGCTTTTAGCTAATTTTGTAGTTCTTAACCCAAACCAATGATAGCTTACATGTTAATAAAATTTTGTTATATCGGATTTGCATCTGTTGGTGTATTACTAATTGCCGGCTTGTGGGCTTTCGTTGATTTTTTTTTTCTTATTTTACTGTTATTCGGTATCAGAAATTATATTTTCAGCTCGAATGCATAATATAAATATATAGGCGTAGTTTGTCATTTTAAGTAAATATCTATACAGACGCTCCTTTACTTATGAACTTTCAGACATACGAACAAAAAGGACTGTAAGTCCAAATTGTGATGATTAGGCTCCCGTTTCCTGTCCGTAACATTAATTTATTTTTTTTCTGCGCGCCAGTTCCGCCTAGTACGACTTCTGGCCGCTACTCCCGCCGCGCAGCAGCCTAGCGTGCGGACTCCCAGCATCGTAGTTCTTTGTAGGCCTACTTGCGTCTACCGTTAAAATGATGTTGAATAACGACTTACGAACATTTCAAGTTACGAACGGCCGTTCGGAACGTATCTCATTCGTAAGTAGAGGAGCGTCTGCAGTTTTATATAGCTGAATAATACAACACTATTTTTAGATATTTATAGGCTACTGCCGTGACCGTTTAGAGTTCACTATCTACGGTACTTCATGTCCATACATGGTCTGTTGTGTTATTATGTCTTGTGTGATATCCTATGTGCAATAGTATATATATCTCAATTTTTGCCACTACAGTCACTTCTAAACAACACTGGGATGTTCACATCCAACCTCACCTTATCCGTATTAACTGCACTGGTGGTTGCATTTACTGCACCTTGTGCTATTTATGGTATTTCATGCCCATGCAGGGTTTATCGTATTATTAAGTTTTGTACTGTGCGATGTCAATTTTTCTTCTACACTGTACTCTAGTTATGCCTGTGTATTATGATGTAATTATGTAATGTCCTATATGATGTCTTATGTCCAAGTTGTTCATATGTCAATTTTTCTTCTACTCAGCACACCTTAATTTACATTTTTAATTACTCGTTATGTGTGAATGCACTGTTTGGACTGTTGTTGTACTCTGTATAATGACAATAAAGGAATTAAATCTGATCTTAATTGTAGTTCTAATCAAAGACTCCTACGGCGGCAGAAACTCACTGAAAGACACATTAACCCTCGTTCTCTCACCTCGTCTTTCTAACACCATTTGGGTATCTGTGAACCATTCATCTAACCCTTTATCCGGGTCTTGGTCATGGGAGGGTTGGAGTTTATGCAAGGTAGCACAGGGAACGAACCTGGAGAAATTCACAGGATTACATATTTGACATTTCATAGAGAGTTACAGACAAAGGTTACAGATATTATTATATTAAATTCCTCTGAGCAAGTTTGGTTACTTAGGGAGAGCTGGAACTCTCATCCGAAAAAGGGAGATCTGGCCTAATAGTGCATTGGAATGGCCAGTAAAAAAGTTGAAATAATTACCGGTTGTTTTGTTGTATCATAAAATCATTTCGCCTGGGCTTGTTTTTATTACTTATTTGCTCCCCTATTATTGTGTTATTTACAGCATGATTTAAAGCGCCCCTCCCACCCTACTGCAACAGCACTGTGCCTCCTGTGGAAACCTTCAGGGACCCAGAGTCTCCCTAAAGTGGGCGGGGCCAACACAGACACGACTGCCAAAAAGGTCCAGCAGAGGATGTATCTCCTGCACCAGCTCAGGAAGCTCAACCTGCCTCAGGAGCTGCTGTTCCAGTTCTACTCCACAATAATCCAGTCTGTTCTCTGCGTGTCCATCACTGTCTGGTTTGGCTCGGCCACAAAACAGGACAGGAAGAGACTACAACGGACAGTCAAGACTGTAGGAAAAATCATTGGTGCAGACCTGCCCTCCATTCAGGAAACGGGCAGAATCACTGCAGACCCCTCACACCCTGGTTACAGCCTGTTCTAACTCCTCCCCTCTGGTAGGCGCTACAGGGCACTATATGCCAAAACAACCAGACATATGAGCCTTACTTTGCCCAGGCCGTCACTCTGATGAACACTTAAGTGTCAAGGACAATACTTGTGCAATAATCTGCTATCACCAAGTACCCACTGTACCTCATGTATACATAGTAACCAGCACTTTGCACTATGCATGTTTGCACTATGGCCCTCTGGCTTAAATCTCTTCTGTACAAACTGTATCTAATTGTTTTTTGTAGTCACATTTTTTGCTGTATGTCTGTCCTCTTAAGTTTACCGAGAGTGACGAAAAACTGGAGAATTTTTTTTTGTATGTGTAAACATACTTAGCCAATAAAGCTGATTCTGATTATCCTGTGTACTATGCAAATTCTCCCATCAAAGTGTTTTTTCACCATATGTAAGTTCAATATATTTAATTAAAATATGTGTTTAAATTTACTTTAAAATGAGTGTGGACGTCATATAAACTCTGCCTTCAAGCAGTATAGTAAAATGTGTGAGATTCCTATTTCTATCTGGCTGCTCCTGGAATAATTTAAACACCCACTAGAGGTCAGTGTCTCTGTGCGGTGAATTACTGCTGCCTTATTTTCTGGAATTTTTCAGTCGCGAAATTTAGAAAAGGTGAGAAATTTTGTTGACTTTAAAAAAATGAATGCTATGAAAAGTGTGAAAGATTTAGTTTGTCCGTGGTACCGCACGACTCACTACAGCACTGTGAACCCATTAGGATCTTTTGGCTACTCTTACAAAACATGGGCCTATTCAACGGGACGCCTCTTAAACGCAGCTGTGATTCCACTGTGGCTTGACCCTGCAGGACCTGCAGTGTCACCAGCCACTCAGTAAGAACTTCTGAGGGCAACAGAGGCTGTTTAGCTGCTGGCTATGAGGACAGTATTTAATGTCTCTTAATACAATTCCAGTAAGATGGAGCAGTCAATGGGCCTGAGCTGCAGTGGGACAGCCATCGATGAGCATGTGAGACCCCCCGCTGCCTGAGTTTTTGTTCAGACCCTTTTATAAGACCTTAATTTGGAATATTTTTTTTTTCTTTTTCTTTTTTTATATGATAAGTGTCTCGTTATAGATTAGGGTTATTCAACTGACGGTCCTCAAGGGCCGAGCACTGCTGTTTTTCCAGCCTTTCTTTATCCGTGAGCCAGGTGTGAAGCATCTGACCAATCAGAATCAGTAATTATTAAACTAACTACCTGGGAGAACTGAAAACATGGCCTGTTTTGGAATTGAGGGTCAGATTTGAGGAGCCTTGTTATAAAGCATGTCGATCACTGAAGATGGTCTCACTTTAAAAAATGTCGATGACATTTAAATGTCAGACCTTTCAGTGTGACCTGTTAAAGCTCACACAGTTTCAGTGCCACAGCATGGCCCCTGACCACCCTAACTGGAGCGTTGCTTAGACATTTCCGGGAGAGTTCCTCTGGCTCCTGGATGCTAAAGCTACATCTGTATGCAGCCTTTGTGTTTCAATGCTACGTCACTTTTGCTGATTTGGTGATCTCTGCCACTAGAACAATGCCTGTCTATCTAACACTGAGCTGAACTGGCCGTTCCCTCACTTATGCCACCGTGAGACATGGGCAGGCTTAAAACATCATGGATGCGTGTTGTATTTCAGTCTAACAGGTTTAGGTGCTGCTTATCCAAATTGTTACTTAAAAGTAAGTTCTAATTCAAGACCTTGTGGCCCCAGTCAAAAATTAGTAGGGGACACTTTAGTTTGGGTATGAGAAAGAACTTCTTCTCACAGCGTGTAATTGGAGTATGGAATAGTCTGCCCAAGGGGGTAATGCAAGCTAAGACCCTAGATTCCTTCAAATCTAAACTTGACAAGATCCTGCCAACTTTAAATTATTAGCTTAATTCCCTCCGAGCGAGCTCGATGGGTTGAAACGCCTCCTCTCATTTGTAACTTTATTATGTTCTTATGTTCTAACTTACAACCATTTATCCAGAGCAAATATGCATTAAGTTATTTAAGGGAAATCGTGCCCCAGCTGTGAATACATCCATCAGTCCATCCATCTTCCAGTGGCTTATCCGGGGTATCCTCAGTGTTTATACCTGTCGCCAGCTCCCAGACGCTAGGTGGCAGTAACGCACCTCTGTCCAGCCTACAGCGTGCTGAAGTGGATCCGAACAAGTGGCAGAAGAAGAACGCGGAAGCGATGAAATTAATTTTTCACTTTTGGTGATGGCGGATGTGGCCGAGATAGACACTATGAAGAATTATCACGGGGGTTTCGAGAAGATCGATGCCGATACGAGTCGTTACCCCTACTGCATCGTTTGGACTCCTATCCCAGTGTTATCGTAAGTTAGTTTTGTCTCTAATGTGATGTTTTATTCCATCGTGGCTCGGTGTCTCGGAGCACTAGTAATGCTTTTCGTAGGAAAAAGGCAGCTCGCAGTGTGACAGCACTCGCTCAGATTCCATTTAACGTTAGCCGGCTTGTTTTCCATCACTCCAACAGATGTTTGGTCATGAGTCGGATTATCATTTCCAGTGGTGGCGTTTTTCCGCATGATACCGCTGGGAAAAAGTAAATAGACGGTGTTAGTGGTGTTAATTATTATTTTCTGTCACGTGGACACACGCGTCATCACGACGGCATTGTGAAGTGATGGATGGATGGATGGATGGATGGATGGATGGATGAATAGATGAATATGCTGTGATAATTCACAAAATCGGCCAAAGACTCGTCGTGGCTTGACCACTTCGAGAAAAATGATAGGTCGCCACAAAAACTCTTGGCTTGCCGGGTTGAACATCATTGACTCGAGTTAAACAGATAGCTTATGTAAACAAAATGTTTTGTGTCACAAAAAGTTATCAATTTTTATATCTGTCAAACATTAAATATTTCTGTACCAGGTAAAACACTACCTTTTTATATCCAGGACATTACATATCAGGTCATTAGTAATGTCCTACTTAGTATAAATGTCATTCTCTTGGTACAGAAAATTATAGGGTGGATAGTTTTAAACCATTACACTTACATTAACATTTAACATATTTAGCAGAGGCTTTTGTCCAAAGTGACATAGAAGTGAGGCTAATAGCACAGTGCAAACATATGGCTGTCGAAGCATAAGTACAGATAGGCTGAGCTTCCAGTGAGTGCCCAGGTACCAGTGTAAGCAGTACTGGAGCAGGAGCTACGTAAAAACCGAATAAGACTATTCAATGACCACATTAACCGCACCATCGCCTATCGCACTGCATTTGACTGCCATCAAGTTTTATTCATTTTGGATCAATGTCAATGTATATTTAACTTTGTTCTTGTGTGAAAAGCAGTAAAAGTGTAATGGTTGCTGGATGTGATGAAATATGATGCTGCATGTTCAGGTGTTGAGCCTCCCTGGTGTTGGCTGAGTTGAGCTTTGATTGCAGTGTGTTACAGCATGATTACACGTCTGTATTGTGATGGCACATTTGTTCTCTCTCTCGCTCATCCAGGTGGTTTCTTCCATTCATCGGTCACATGGGTATCTGTACTTCCTCCGGTGTGATCAGGGATTTCGCTGGGCCGTATTTCGTCTCTGTGAGTACACCATGCTCAAGCATCCAAACCTTAATTTACTTGCGCTTTTGAATGTTTCACTGTGATTGCTGCTGAATGAGAATAACGTTCCGGCAGTCTTCCTCCGATTACGGATGCTGTAGTCATGGTACACAGAGCACAAATGTCCTCTGCTGGTCTGAGAGCTCATTGGCATTCCTGGCTCTTACACAAGGTGGCGGAGCCTAGTGATGCGCAGATCACCTCTGACGTCGTCTAAAACTGCATGTACGCACAAATCATACACCCACCACCAACTCCAAAGAATTATTTTCTCTGATTCAGACACCGACACCTGATCACAAATTACCAGCATTTCTCAGTGGGATATATGTAAGCGTGATGATCTGGTAACATATTACACTGAATTAGGCTGGTTTTAAATAAATACACATTTATTTAAAGTAAAAGATCTACTTTTTTGGTAAAATAAAAATGTCAACAGGTATTTACACACCAGCCTGAACACAGGCTGGCATTTTTAATCCCTCCAGACTACAACTTGCCAAACACAAACTGTTTTTAAAAGCTAATGATCGCTGCAAAGAATAAGGTGGGAATAAAACATAATGAGTTCATCAGTCCAAACCAAGGCTGGCAAATTGAGGGTAATCAATTATCTCTTCAAAATAAAATTGTCACTGGAAATGCAATATCCAAATACAAACATTTAAGAATACTGATACTATTTTGCGTATGACGTACGCAGCACTTGACTCGTCCTGGTTCTGCCCTTCTTTTTTTGCTTTTAATTTTTTGTTTGATTTTTCTCTCAAATACTTTTTGCCTCGATTGTTGCTTAAGACAAATTGACCCTGCAACGAGAGTGTGCCCTGCTAATTCATACCAAATGAAGCTTAAACTTCACATTTTAGATGATGTAATTAATATATTTGTCATTCATGGTATATGATATATCACCCAACGGCAACCCATCAGCTATTAAAGACAAGATGAGTTTTGCTGTGGTTATAGCTGGACTATGCCATTTAATCAGACTACTGTCCTATGTTAGTATTTATCACTCTGCACACCCAATCTGTGGTGTAACAGTGCTTCCTGTGGATATAACCGCAATCTGCGCATCAATAGAGGTAACCTGGGTCGGGATCCCCCCCCCCCCGCGGTGACCTTGGTCGGGATCCCCCCGACCTGTGGTGACCTGGGTCGCGATCGCCCCCCTCTTACCCTGACTGGCATTAGGTTGCCGGGGCTAATGCAGGCAGTGCAGATCCCCAGCTTTTTGCACACAGGAGTAACATGAATGGTAGCTATGGAAATGAGAGTGTCCCTGTACCAGCTGCAGGGGACCGTGGCACCATGCTGGACAGCTGGTGGCCAGCCACAGTTGCTTCTGCTGGGCTGGACGGAAGGAGGAGTGTCCCAGGGCCCCCAGGTCCTCAGGCTTTGGTTTTGGCTTGGATATTACACTCCTGCACCCTGTATTCCTACTTCCAAGAAGAAAATAGATCCCAGTGGATCTTCTGCAAGTCCCACTGCAAGCTCTGGGGCACTCGGAGGTCATGTCTGTGGTCCTACTGCAGCCAGCCTGCCGTATGCTCTGCATCCTATTGCAGTGAGGATGATGCAGCTTGTGACAAGCGAGCCAAGATGCTGTACCTCCTCGTGCCAGATAAAATCCACTGTCATATCCTGTGCCAACATGGGGAGTTTTATGGGGAGTTAAATCCCAATTTATCATTTGAATGTCAGTTCGTTGTGTTTTCTGCCTCTGAATATGGTCCAGCTCTGAGCAGCTTGCGTCTTGCCTTGACCACTATCTTCTTTTTTTCAGGAGGATAACATGGCTTTTGGCCGACCAACAAAGTAAGTGCTTTAAAGGCCACCGCTTGTCCAACATGCCGGGGACTGGTTTTCGGGTTTCACGTAGATAACTGATGCGACACTGTACTGGTTGTACTGTTGCTGTGACATTGTTATAATGTTGCCGTCATGAAGGTACTGGAAACTGGATGTGAACAAAGTGTATGTCAGCGGCTCCAACGCCTGGGACACAGCTGTGCACGACGCCTCAGAGGAGTACAAGCACAGAATGGTGAGGCTTGGGACACGCTTCATATGATTCCTGATTTGAGTCGATTGCACAGGACGCATCATATCAGTCATGGTGTTAATGATTGATAACTGTGTTTCAATAGATCTCTGCTGTTTGTGTAGGTTTATGCGTTTTTCTACACAATTTTCATGTTTTATTAAATCTAATTGCACGTTTTTCAGCACAACATTTGTTGTGACAACTGCCATTCCCACGTTGCCATGGCACTGAACCTGATGCGCTATGACAACAGCACCTCTTGGAACATGGTGAACCTGTGCCTCCTGTCCCTGATCCACGGCAAGCATGTCAGGTGAGGCACACAGGGGATCCCACTGCACTCCAGCTCGTTCTTGGGCTCGCCAGCGGTAATTTCCCTTCTGTGCACATTAGTACAAAGCATCGTGCTGCTCTCACTGCATCTGCACAATGAACTAATGTTTCTTGCTCTTCACATCAGTACAATGAGTGATTGTAGCTCTTCTCCAATCTGTGCAGTGAGTTAATGCATCCCTCTCCTCACATCCCTCTCCTCACATCCCTCTCCTCACATCCCTCTCCTCAGCTGTGCAGGCTTTCTGAAGACTTGGCTGCCATTCCTGTTGCTGACCGGGGTCTTCCTCACAGTGGGGTTAGCCCTTAACACACGGTGACCGGAAGACAGCCGGAAGGGTGGGGAGGGGCGGGGGGAGAGATGGATACCGGAGCTGTGTGACAAGGTGAACGGGGGAGTCAGAGAGACACAACACAAACCTCCAGTGATGAAGATGACAAGGAAGAGGAGGGAAGGAGCCAGTGTGTTTCTTTTTCTTTGTAGGGTGCATTTTAATAGTGTGTGATGTGGTGTACTTAGAGTAGCAGGAAGAGATGTGACATTAGTCTCACTGCCCTACCCCATGCCAGCACAGGAACGTTCTCCGCAAAAATGGGGTGTTTCACCTTGGCCTTCAACACAGTGCTTCGCATCTCATGCTTCTGAGGTCTTCATGGTGAAAGTTGGTCTTCACCGACTATTCGGACTCGGTCCATCTTTGGTGCCACAAAGGGATTCACTGTACAGTACATAGAGTGGGGCATGCACACACCACAATGAAAGGAAACTAATCCAAGATGATGCCTTGTTTGCAATAGAAGAAATTACCAGAAATATTTTTTGGGAGCAAATGTCAAATTTATTGCATATATTTTTCTTTGATCTAAAAGTGGCCACCTGCTTTTCTGAGGTGTTATCTACAGAGAACTTCCCTTATGCAAAAGGGTGTTATTCTGGGCAGCCCTGTTGTTACCACGGTAACGACAGAATGTGGACCTAGAACCTTCCGCATGCAGCAGAACATCCGTGGGATTCCAGTAGGACTTTGAAGGCTGGATCGGACCTTCTTGTATGTTCCAGAGTGAGCCAAATGTCAAATAAGGATGAAACAGGACACATACATCCTCTCAAAGACACACTCCCAAAAAAATCCCAGGGATTAATACACAAAAAATGCAATTTCACTTTTAGAACGAAATAAGCACTCGCATGTGATTGGCTGCATGATAGGATACAGCACGTTTTTCTTTTTTTTAATGTGATCTTCCATTCTCGGTTCTTACTGTTTGTGTCTGATGGGTTCCTGAACACATTTAAGTATCTTCACAGGATCTGCTGACAGGGTAGAAGAGTCTTCTCTGGCTCTTCGTTAACTGATTGCCTGAACTGATTGTTCACTATTTATCAGTATGAGTGAGATTAATTTTCTTGTAATGACTTGTTTGAAATCTTCCCTTAGCATTTAAATCTAAAGTCTTCCTTCATTTTGTGTATCATTGACTTAAAGGTGAACACCAGCCTGGCATGTCATGAACCTCATTGATGGAAATGTTGCATTGCTGTTTGGTTTTGTTTTTAGTGTGGCGTTTGAATGAGTTTTACAAATAACAGCACATCGTTAGCATGTATTGCAAACTAACGTGAAAAGTGTTCTGCTTTCTGGATGAATTTTCTTTGGTTCCAAGATATTTTAGGACATTGGAGTTTAATCAATTGCTGTACTATTACACGTGAGAAAATTCCTCTGTGTTACTGTGGGTCAAGCCCATTCTCAATGGCGTCACCAGCAAAGGCGGCGTATCATCTCATTGGAAGCAGCTAACAGTTTCTGAGGCTCCCTGTAGCTTCAGAGAGAATCAGAAATATTATCCTCTCCATTTAGAAGAGATTGAAGTGTGAGACTTCTAGGAATGTCCATGCTAATACTGAGGTCACGTATATCCTCTAAGCAGACGACCCACATTTGCTAAACAAGCCTTTTATTGCTCGTATAATGCAATTTTTTCATAGGCTTTTTAATAATACATGTATAGCTGTATAGGTAAGGTTTATCTCTGATGGTCAATTTAGAATATTTAATAGATGAGTCATTTTTTCACTTAGCATACATATCACGATGTACATCAGGTCTTAACTAATGAAGGTGTCTGTCTTCATCATTTCTGTTCCAGTTGTCAGTGTGCACTGCCTGACATTAGCACTGGACGCTTGCTTTCCAAGTAGATAATAGAGATGTAGAAGCAAAGCCAGTGAAATGTCACCTCTGTGTCTACATGTATTCATGGCAGGAAGTGCAGTTTGCTGCATTTTTTTCTGCTTTCAAGTAACTGCTCACATAGCTGAATATTTCTGGTCTGGGTCTAATCAGAAGGGCAACTTTGCCCATCTACCTCTGCTGTCCTGGTGTCTTAGGTAAGACTGCTGAGGGAAGTGGGCTGTGCACTGGGCCCATATTCCAGTTACTCATGCATTGCCACTGTGCATATAGGTGGTGTGGCTGTTGCTTAGGGAAAGAGTGGATGGTCCAGCTGATGGCATCTCTCTGGATGTCAGCATTCTGTGTCACACTGTCCTGTGTATGAGTGCACTCTGTGTTGATCCATATCCAGTAATACTGTACTGATCCACTCTGCTACACTATAAAACAAAACAGCTTAACAAGTACAGCACTGAGCTACTCATGTGAAGGGTGTAGGTTCAAATCCCAGGGAGCACATATAAACTTTAAATTACTTTGGATAAAAGCATTAGATACGTGTAAAACATAATTATGACCTTGGTCTTATGGGTTCTGCCTGTACGGTGAGATCTATAGGCTGTATGGAGGTGATCTGTATTTACAAAACCAATAAACATTTATTACAAAATAAGTAATGCTTTGCCGCACAATTCTAGTCATGCATTTGAACTAATCGTTTAATGTCTGATGGCTAATAGAAGTCACTTATAAACAACAGTTGAAAACTGTCTAGAAATACGTTAAATTTTTTCATCAGGAAAAATTAAACGTACAATGAGGTACAATCGTCAGCCTGGTGCCTTGTGCACTGATTTTGCTCGTCATCAGACAATTCCTTTATTCTTTTTATACAGAGTACAAGCTAAGTATTTATCACAGGGAAGTGGAATTTTCAACAGTCTGATGATTGCAATTATCTTTATTCAAAGTATCCAAATCACCTACTCTAAGAAAGATTCCCATCGTGTGTTGGTTCTGAACCCTTTCCAAAGGGAGTGAATATGAGGAAGCCCAGTTCCCACTGCTCCAGGTGATCTGCTGCCCACACTCTTCTAAAGGATTAGAAATTATTTAGTAGAAAAAAATTTATACATACTTATCTGAGATACGTACTGAGCAAAAGATCTCAGGTGAATTTGTAAATCGTGTTCAGTAGCGTGTTTTCCAGCTACTTACGGACAGCAGATGATAGTATGTCCTTGAGAGCCACTCCATCCTAAGGGATTATACTGAAATTGATTAAGCAAAGGATTTAGTCAATGGGTATGTGCAGTGCTTGAAGTGTGGAAAACAGGTGCCGGGACTCCCTTTGATATTCAGCAGCAGGTGAGGACCAGCCTGGGTTTGTGTCCCCTGAATCAAAATCCACTTGTTCTCAGTGTGATACTGGGATGTCTTTAAGAAAGGTGACAGGAGATCGGAGTAACCCGCTCCCCCGTTACTTGGGCCTCATTTATATGTATATGTAAAACGTTGCTTAGAAACCATCCTACATTTTATCTAAGATAATTTCTGAAATGTGTGATTCCGAGGAAATTAACGTACGCACCTACAGAACTCAGAATTTAATCTGTTCAGAACTCCGGATCGAATCCTAAAAAGTTCGAGTTGTGATCGAATTTTCCCCATAAGAAATAATGGAAA
>JAOYFF010000047.1:17651913-17697373 GCA_025773925.1 Cryptomyrus ogoouensis | reverse complement strand
TTAAATGTATTTTATTATATAATAATAATTACTGTTACTGTCTATCATTGTCTAAATGTATTTTTACTGTCTAAATAATTGTATTCAGCTAGTGTAAACATGCACAATGCTATCACAGCGAATGCCAGGCTGAGACAGAAGCTTTACCCTTTGTTTCCACTGAGAGACGTGCTGCGTGACCCATTTCCCCGCGCGTACATGTGAGTTATCTTAGGTCGGCGTTCAAGGTTTGACTTCTGAGATTCAGATCGAGTTCTATAGGTAGTTCTGGCTGGTTCGACTTTTAAGAAATTCGCGTTCCAATGAGTTCGAGAACTGAGGTACCACTATAAATTAACTTAAATCGACGCCCAAATCGTCTACTTAAAAGTGGCGAGCTGCCACTATTTTTTTTATCGAGGCTGAAATCGAGGTCCTGTTGGCCTTTCCAGTGCTGTTACTACAGGGGGTGTCACGATGCCAGAAATTTAGTAGTCGATACCAATACCAGTGAAATTCCACGATTCTCAATGCCCAATAAAATATAAAAATAAACAAAACAATTAATCCCAATCAAACCCACATTCACCCCTTTATTAAAAACATTTTAACATTACAAAAACAGCAGTGGCTTGTACTCAAAAAGGGCTACAAACTATTTTTATGGCACAGAATTACAATTGCAGTACCCAGACAATACGAAAAATGTGGAAATAACAGATACTAATAGTTGCTTCATTTTATTTATTATATAACACACAAGGACAGCGCGGCACAAGCGCGGGGAATTACTTTCTAAGTGTAGGATATTAAGTCAGAAATGAAAAGCAGAAGAAAAAAGATCAAAAGACGGGCCCGGGGAAAATCAAAGGCGACAAAGCGATTGTATCGCCACCCGTAAAGGGCTTAAAACAAACGTAATGTAGGGCAGTAACATTGGAAAAAACACTTCACAGTAAAAACACTTTTTATCCGTAATAGTAGCACATTTAGAATCGGTTTGCGATCTGTTAATATTTCTTGATAGTCAGGATTTAAACCAAGTTGTTTAAGAGTAATAAACATTGTAATTTGATTTTTTTATATATATTTAATTGTCTATTGAAGCATTAATATTTCATTTTAAAACTTTTTTTTATAATTCCTCTCCGTATTGCACAGTTAGTTATTGATTAATGAAACGCTTTGTGATGTGTTTCCGTGACACCTGTGGTCCTCCATACTCTGGATCTGCGCCATTCATGATTTGGGCTGTGATGTAAGTACTGTGTTATAATATAATACATGCAATTAAAAAATTAACCGTTAATTATTTGCGAAAATTACTCCACCTTCGCTGTGTAGGCCTACTGTTAACTGCACAGAGCCATTGGGATGAAAATCTTCATGATACTAAATACATATAATTGTAAAACGTGAAATCTGTTTAGTGGGCCTAGTGGATGCAAAACATCTGTTGTGTTATATGAACAAATGATGTGATTTATGTAGAAGTACAGTATTAGCCTAATTATTATGAACCAGAGAAATAGAAAGCACTCCTGACAACTGAGCCTGCAACTTGAAGAAATTAGTCTTTTAAATCCCATGGTAAACGAACCTGTCCTTCCGTGCCAATATAAACAAATTTAAACCAGCTTCAATTGGTTACTTAACTGGTTTCAACTGAGTTAACATCGTCAAGGACTTTCCCACCATTTCATTGACAAGTTCTACTACAGGCCACCTGTCACTTCATGCCATGCAGAAGAATTACTGCGGTGGAACAAGGTCTTGAATAAATATAGTTTATAGCCAAAGATACATCATTTTAAAAAGCTGTATGTATTCTTTAGTGTTCTCTGACTACAAAATCGCTTCTTTATGGTAGCGCTAGTGGTTCCGCGTCCCTGCTGAGCAAGTATGATTCCCGAGAAGAGGCTGGTGAAGCGGCCAGTAAACAGCAGTGCGACGTCAGAGCAGCTGTGGGCGGGCGAGGTACCTGTACCTGTAGCCGCAGGTAACGCGTAGGGCTGCGGGTAAGTCGACGGCCACATCGGGGAGAAGGGGCTCTCTTCGTGCCCACTTGGCCTCCGCTTAGAAGGAGAGCTGAAGCCCCGGCGGGACGCGGGCGAAGGTGAAGCAGGAACGCTGCCTGAAAGAGACCGCAGAAAGGCGGCCGAAGGAGGAATAGCAGTGGGAATAGGAGCTTAACTTCCGGCAGGGAAAGGGAGAGAAATCCGCCACGACCTGAAGTCCTACGTCCTGTGCGGTCAGTTCGGTATGTGTAAGATACGGAGAAAATTCTGTATTGTGATTTTTCATTAAATGTAGGAGCATTCTGTCTGACTTCGAGGAACAGCATGGCGAAGACAGCGGACGCGAGAGACGCAACAGAAAGTAAAAGCGCCAAATTCACCGGAGTGTATTAAAAAGTCTTAATTTTGTCTAAATTTTGTTAAAAGTGTCTTTCTCGCAGTACGAGTCACTCTTACAATAAAGCAGCTTCGCTTCTGGTTTCGATACCAGCAGATCGATGCACAGAACTTGCTTGGTCCCTATTGACGCGCTTATTCAGACGCGAGTGTCCTACAGGCCAGCCGGCTGTCTGCTTTTGAGGAATGATGGACAGTAAATGAAGGCTTTTGTGTGTTTTCTTCATTACTGTATTAGCACAGCTCGGGAGAATATGCCGCTTCATGGCGTTGCTTTGACTTTCCGGTAGTCAGGTATTTAATGTCTGCGGCCGCTGTTCGTGTTTTTATTTCACGCAGGTACAGGTAGGCTACTGTTCCCCAAGTGGTGTAAATGGTGAGCGTCCTTTATTATGTAATTTATACATCATGCTGTCTTGCGTATTATCGTCTATCTTGCAGAAGGAAAGTGTAGCTAATAGTGTTTTTTTATTACATATATTAAAACAAATCAGACTATAACCAAGTAACACTTGGTTAAATATTAAAGATTAAATATTAATGATGTTTATCTGATTTGGTAATGCTCTCTTTGATACCTGCATATCTCTGAGGAAAAGTTTATGTAAGGATGGCTTTTTTTTTTTACTTCGTAATTACATATTCAGCAGACATGCATTCTGTTTTTAATCTCTCCAAGAGTGTTTTCAGCATGCTACAGTTATACAGATACAAGAGGTTTAGAGAACGAGAGATTGAATGTAACTTGTCACACCTGTTTTCAGAGCTAAATTAATATGAATACAGATCAAATATAACAGATGTGGTGCCTTTCGTGACGGCGCATCTCCTTCATCCCCATCCTTCTCTCTTCTCTTCCTTTTCTTGTCTTTGCAGCCTGCTTCCTAACCTTATCCTTCCTTATCTTTCTTCAGACCCAGGACTCGCTAAGTCATGCCTGGATCCAGCATAGGAGGTCCCCAGGAACTCCGCCCACTCAAACCACCCCATGGCTGTGATGAGGCAGGCCAGCGGCAGGGGACACAAAACAATAGTCCCAAGCAGTATTGGGACCGCAGATTGGGCCAGAACCAATTCCAAGAGCGCAGTGTGGATCCGGGGGATCATGAGACTGGAGCATTTTTAGCTGTGAAGTCCCTCCCCAGGAATGCTAATGGTCACAGGCCTGAAAGCATTGACTTCATTCCGGGCTCCGTGGAGTCACTGCCGGGCTGGGAGGTGTGCCTGCCTTGCGCTGGACCAGGCCGGCCAAGGTGTTGGACTGTGTTGTGCTGCTTGTTGACCTGTGGCCTGTCCAGAGTTTGCGGGCGCTGTGCCCGTGCACCGTGCCTGCCTCCCGAGGGCAGTACCAACGAGCCCAAGAAGGGCCATCTGGAGTCGGGTCTGCCGGTCCTGCAGGAGCCAAAGGCAGTGATAAACAGCAGCTTCCGTTATCCTGACGTCCGTCTGGGTGGAAAGAAGGTGGAGATCCAGCCCCGTGGCTCCAGCCCCCCACAGAGGCAGTCCACAAACCCGGCACGGGGTGAGCATCCTTCTGTAAGCCGGCTCAGCGACTACTCACCGGACAGTCCCTCTGACGGTGGGAGCGAGGACGGCATGGACATTGACTCACTAATTGCCAAGAAGCTGTTGGAGCTGTACACTCAGCACCAGATCGAGCAGCTGGCACACTGCACTTCCGACTCGGTTTTCCTCAGTCGCACCAGCCAGATCAGCCAGCTCATCAGCGACATCCAGCAGGAGCACGACCTGGAGGAGCAGGATGCCGAGTGCCGGATTGTCCATGGCATCATCCGGCTAAGCACGCGGAAGGGACCCAAGAACAGCCATCGGGGAGGGAGGCAAAGTGAGACTTTGCCTGACAGCGGCAATGATACCATGGTGGAGACCATCCACAGCTTTGACAGTAAGCCTCCAAACGTTTTACCGTTGCTCTTAAAATTGTTTGTTTTTCTTTCTTTTTTTTTTTTTTTTTTTTTAATCAAATGTTCCTTACAAGTTGGTGTAAAGTTCTGGCAGAACTTAGCACATAGACCTTTGTTGAATGTCTGCTATACTCTGTTTTGGGCAGTTTTTCTTCTGCTCGTTTAATGCATAAGATTTTACTGGTGGATTGAAGATGATTCGACTTCAACTTCTGGATGAATACTGATGATTCTCTTACATTCCCAGAACTGGTTCCACTGAAGCTTTTTTCATTGGTGTTTCCCAGAGGGTGAAGCCACCAAATCCCACCCAAAGTCTGATTTTAAATTTAACACAGAGAACAAAGTGATGTATAAGCATGCTGAAGCGGTCAGGTCTAAACTATAGTATAGTTAAGATTTGTTGAATTTTTATTTTTATAAAAGTGTGTGCTGAGGATAAGTGTTTTTTTTTTTTTACTATAGAGAATACAAATCAAGAAGTATGGTTCTTGGATATTCAGACAAGTCAAATGTCTACATTTTGAAGTCCACAGTGATGTTATTGAGGTTTCTTGTGATCTTTTGGAAGACAGGGTAGAGTGGGACAATTAAGACACAGTCAAAAACAACCAGGCAGTGTTCCTGGTGAATGATAGAGAACTGATGGTGGATGCCAACAATTCAGCTAGGAGGTAGCAGTCTAAGCAAGAGATGAGCATTGTCTAGATCAGCAAATGGGACTACAGGGTCCCCAGATCCATTTATACAGCATCTGAGGGAACATGAAAGATCAAGCATAACCCTGAGGTTGTCTCTTTATTTTTCAGTTAGCTAGGGGCATTTGTAAGATATCAGTTGATTGTCAAATTTTGTGACCATGTCCAGGAGAACAAAGCTGGAGCCTCACAGGAGAGTGTCCTGTCTTTAATCCTCATAGGTTGGGCTGTTATGATATAATCATGATCATATGGTGCATGCGACGTAATCACCAGGGCTTTATATGATGACCGTAAGCATTAGTCCGGATGCCAACCTTTCAGTACTATACAGACGTTTACTAACAATCACAATTTGGTAAGCAGATTAGTAGTACACCAAAAATTTTAATAAGAGGTGTATTGTGATGCCCAAAAGTTAATAATCTGTATAAATTCATTGTATCGTTATGTTTATTAAATTCAGTTAACAGAGCACAGAAAGCATTACTGTTTTGGTATATCACGGAAGCAATTTATGAACTCAAGTGGCGGTGAAGAAAGGGACTGCTCAACTGCCACAACATCTTTTGAAAGAGGAGATATTGATTAAAAACAGAAAAGTTTAAAAAGACATTGATGGTGTAGCGGTACTCTGCAGTATAAGTCCGACATGTTTAATAAACATGAGAATACTCTGAATTTATACAGACTATTAGCTTTTGTGCGTCACAATATGCTTTTCCAGAATATTTTAGGTGTACTACTGATCTGCTTACCAAATTGTGGGCTTTACTAAGCGTCTCTATAGTACTGAAAGGCTGGCTGCCAAATAAATGTTTACACCCATCATACAAAGCCTTGGTTATTATTGTGCATGTGGCAGATGATCGTGATTACATCACAACATGGATCTCTCACACTCTATATGCATTCTTCAGAGTACATCATGGGAAAAAAACCCTAATAACATTGCAGTAAATTTGTGTCGGTTATTGCCAATGCCAGTGAGGTACAAAATGTACAAAAGTAGCTACATTATACACAATGAAGTAACATCAGTACAATTCACTAAACGTCAACATGGAGAATGTAATGTTGCAGGAACATTCGTGCCCTCCCCCCCCCCCCTTCTATTTTAAGAAAAACATTTTTGTGGCCTTTAATTCTTCCATCAGTTTGTGAAATTCTCAGACCTTATGTTCTCTTGTGCATCTTTTTTAGCTTATCATGATGTCAGAATTTCAGAGCAGACACCATCAGACAGACTGGCCAGAGAGATGAGGATGAGTGGCCATAAAGGTGAGTTTCACCGATTGCTGCTGTGGACATGTTACTGTCCACATACAAGCTGCACCTTTAGCTAACAGGCAACTGATAGTCAAAGGTGTTTGTTGTCCAGGTTATTAACTTAAAGGGTGTTGGACCATGAGGGGGTAGTTCCAGGCTTTGTATTCTGGGGTGTCCCACTGATTAACTGTAAATTTGCCAAAACATATTACTGGAATATGTGATGATATTTCTCTTGTTAAACCTAATTATTGTCAGATGACAAACATCTGAGTTTGAAAATAAGCGGCTTAATCAAGGGTAATTGGGATTGAGGCAGAAATGAAAACTAGCAGGATTTCATCTAACATAGCATGGAATTGCTTACTTCAGCGTTAGACACTGATGCTCTGTGAGCTTGGACAATCTCCAAGAGGTGCTAAGCTAACAGACTGTTCAGCAAGCCAATGGCCAATATCCCTGACCTTCAGGTGGTTGTTAGCAATAGTACTTAAATCTGCATAACATGATCTTTAACTAGAACTAATGTGCTGGGCAGGTTTCTGGGACATTGCTGATGTCCTCAAAGAGCAAAAATTGAAATCCTGTGGCATCACAATAGGAATGATACCTTTTGTCATGTTATCAGGCATATGTATGTGCATAAAACCCTTTTTTCTTTCTGCCAGAGGTTGACTGTGGATGGAAGTGGTGCAGTGGGGTTTTCGTATAGCCAGTTAGGCCAGTTAGACCATAACCCTTTTTCTTTTTCTCCAGCTCAGTCTTCCACTTCACACGCTTCCTACTCCCCCAGTCACCATGACTCGGTGGTGACATCTTCAGGGACCCCCCTGCTGCAGCCTTTCACATCGAAGTGAGATGCTGGTGTCCCACGGGGTCCTTGTCTATCAGTAATGGGAGCCGCTGACCGCCCTCTGAATCCCAGTCCTCGGAGAAGCTCCACCCCTCTGCCCAGTATGAACTAGTGACTTCTCTCCTCCCCACTCTGGCATGCCCCACCTCCAGCCAAGGTCAAAGTTCAGAAACACATCTAGGCTCATCCCAAGAGGTGTAGCAGATGGTCCTTATCCTGACTGATGATGGACTTCTGCTCATAACATAGTTTATCCCTGTAATAGAATTACATGAACATGCCATTTGTGGACCTATTTATGGAAGGAATTAAATATTTTCTTCAATATCTGCAACAGAAAGTGACATTAAGAGACGAATGAAGTATTTGGTTTTGCAGATCCATAGCTGGGTCATTTTGGTCATGAATTGCTTTCAGCAGAAGTGATTTTTGCCACAGTGCACCACCAGCTTTCCCCAAAACACTACAGACACCGAGATAAATGCCACTTCAGGACAAATCAAGTACAGTCACCCGTCCACATTCATGCTTTTGGTTATTCGTGAGTTGGCCATGAACAATTAAATGGGAATATTTTTGGACCAAAAATAGGGCTGGGCGATTTTGGTGCCACATTTTTTCAGGATCATTTTTTCATGTCAAATTATATTGATAATTATGTTATAATTCAAGTCATTATGTCTTTACTTCAGTGTTCAGTTTTCGCTTAAAATTCCCTTAGAATTGCCCTTAAACAGATTGGGAACATGAAATAGGTGACCAACTGAAAGGACTGCAAACTTAAATCTAATTTTAATAAATAAATTGTGCAAAAGTAAACTTCTTGTCATAGGGTGTAACACTAGAAAACGCCAACAGCATTATCACAGTATTCTAAAATTCAAAAGTTGACAGCGGTAAAATATGACAGCTGATTTTCAGTTTTTCTGAACCTGATGACTAAATTATTTTACTAAATATTATGGAGCATGTGACAGGTATAATGATAAAGAGACTCATAACAGACTCATACTTTGATGGAGTTTGTGTAAAAAATAATGCATTACATTTGTCAGCAAGAAAACAAGTGTTTAGGCTATATAATGATGATAACGATATTCAAAATAACTACAGTATATGAATGGTAATAATCATGATATATTATCGATATGTCATCCAGCCCTAGCCAAAAATAAACAATACTGAAAAAGATTTGGATCACATAAAATCATATAAAATATTAATGGTAGTGTTATTTAATATTTGTTACTTTAAGTGCATATTATGTCGTTAATATTAAAATTATTTTTGAAAAAAGAGAACTGTGAGATCTCTGCATCAGGCTTGGGTACATCGTGCATCTTTGTTACAGCAGGCAACCTCACTCACGTGTTAGCTGTCTCTGTGACTCTGCAATCTCACGTTTCTCATGGTAAATTTTAAGATTTTTAGTGCCGTTTTCATTTTTAATAATGGACCCAAGTATTATTTCTAAATTTTTATATTTGTGGGGATCTTCTGCCCCTAGACCTCACGAAAGGGTGATTGGTACTTGGTGGTCAAGCAATGTGGGAAGTTTGTTCCTGGTGGCTCAACCTGAATTTCTTTCCTACTCTGTGTGTGTATGTGTGTATGTGTGTGTATATAAAGCATATGCAGCATATACTGTAAATGTAAGTTGCTTTCCATAAATTATGTGTTATAAAAGTAATACTCTTGCATACGAAAACAGACACATATGTAACTCCTAAGCTGAGAATGAATGGTATAGCTTGAGGCTAAGCTGTGAGGTCTGCACACAGACAGTAGGACATGCCCTGCATGAGGAGTGCGCAGGAAGTGACTGGGAGGGAAGTGTGTCAGAAACCACCTGCTTTTTGTCCTCTGGGTGATTCTGCTTGGCCTGGGAAATGCTGAAGTAAGACTTGGAGACTCAGAAGGATATGAGCTAAAGCTTGTTTGGTGTTTTACGATAACAGATGGAAATTTGCCAAAATATTGTCCTGCCTTCTGCCCTAGTAAATGTGAAATCTGAAAGATGGACTCATGTCATTCCTCGTACTGATGAAACTTGATGTCCTTGCCTCAGTGGTGCAACTACCTGATCGCATAGCGTCGAGGCAATTAGCTCATATTGGGGTGTCGGGAGCATGAGGTCACTGGAGCTCTGCTATGCTTGGCTGATGCTGGATGAGCAGGACCCAGGGCCACTGCTGCATGGTCCAGGCAGACGCATTCTCCCATAGGAGGTGCATCCTTGGCTTGTGTAAAGTCAGGACCTCATGGTTACCACAGTCTGCTCTTTATACTGGGCTGGGCACGATCCCATCCAGGTGTCTTCCTCTTTCTCTCAGGTTTGTTCCCTCTTTGTGGTTCTCTGTATGAAAAGCACTTTACCAATATGTTACTGGGGAGAACCACAGCCTGTCCCTTTGTAAATCCCTTTTTCTAAGCTGAAGTCCTGTTAATCAATTAGCAGGGAGTCTGACCCTGGCTGTCTCCCTGCAAACACTGTGCGAGTCCCCACCCACCCACCAGTGAGGCGGGAACCTGTTGGACAGGTTCTAGCTGCTGAAGGAAGTGAAATCTTGTTTTCTTGTGTGTGAGGCTCCAGCACCCAGTGCAAAACCTCTGTAACATTAAGAAAAGAGGGATAATGTATATTATACCATAATAATTCTTTGCAGATCATAATCCAAAGAGAAAGCAGGCAGATTCCTAAGTGCACAGGAAGAGGAATTTGAGCTGGACAAGTTTGTAGCACAATGATGAAGTTGCACGGAAATAACCTCACATGTTTTGTCTGGGGTTATAATGTGCAATCATACCTATATTCTTGACCTTACGCTGCATTTTTTTGAACCTTTTAACCAGGCAAAAGTATAAACTTTCCATTTATTTTACAACATCAGTTTTAACATAATGTCATGTTTGAATGCTTTGGCAACTTTTATGTCAGATATATGACAGTAATTTTTTTTCTTGTGATGGTCATATTGTTTAGTGTAAACACTACATGCAGGAAAAAGGTATATTTGTCTAGAACGGACAGTGCCTGCACTAAAAAATGACTGCCGACTAGCTAAAGACAAATTCCACACATAACAGCAATTGGAATACGTTGTAACTACAGGAAGCAATGTGCTATATACATAATTTCCATTTAATTATACCATAACCAAATAAAATCATGTATGGACACATTGCTTCCTGTAGTTTAAACAGGGAAATAGATATGTACATACACACAAATACACACACAATTAACTAAATAACATTGAAATACAAAGGAATTCATTTGATCAAAGAAACAAAGAACAGTTCCCTCAAAGTGGGTTTAGAAAATATGAGAAGAAACTTCTGCACACTAAGCTAACATGCAATATGAATGTAGACAAAATAGTATATTCAGTATACATAATAATAATAATAATAAGAATAATCTTTATTGTCATTCTCACTTGACAACAAAAGAGTGATAGAAGAATATATTACAAAATATACAAAATTGCATTGACTATACAATTGCACTGGATATACAAATTGCACTTATGAAATATAAAAATTAACAGTTGTTTTGAGATTAAGGCCATGATTGCTTTTGGATAAAAACTGTTTTTTAGGCAGTTTGTCCTGATAACCATCACAAAACAGGAAATGTATACTAGGAGGAAATTCTTAATAAAATTGTTGCCAGAATACTCAAAATAATGGTTTTCTCTAAGCCAGCATAACCTTGACTGTAGAACTACCAAAGTCTTTTGGTCTATGGGATTTAGTGGGTTGTGTGAATTATTTGAATTCGCATTTTGATAAATTGTTGCAGGAAGTCAATCAATTCATGTTGGTATAAAACTTAATAATTTCAAAACCTTCTAATGTCACCGTAGAATGTGTAGTAACCATCCAATACACCAATGTATTTTTTCCACTCGACCACTGGTACACTTTATTTGAATTAAATACCTCATTCAGTTTTTTTACTGATTAAGTTACATTAAGAATGGCTGAATGGAATGGCTGAGGTCCCCCTTGAGGAGAGGTTTAGGAACTGAAGCTGTGTTCTTCTAGCCATCCATGATCAGCAACAATTCTTCTTAGTTTTTATTGTTTACTCTTGATTATATGCTAAGGTTAAAAATGTTTTTTTTTCTGTGCAAATATACACTTGCTACCCAGATAAATACCTGAAAACACTTTAAGACTTTTGCACAGTCCTGCATATACACCATGCACACAGGCTGTATGGACCGCATAATATTTTAGAATAGGCAACAACAGCATATTAACAGAACATGGATCTCAGCAGATGAGACAAAGGTCGGCTCTATTTGGTTCATTGAATCGCCTTCTGACAGTGTTACTACAATCAGGAACACACTGATATTGTTAGTCCTGACTCATTCCCTATATCAATCCAAATACAAAGTCAGAATGTGACATGCAAATTGATAGGCATAGGGGCAACAGAGCATATACTCTGCTCTTACTATTTAAAATGTATCCACACATAAATGGAAAGCTCGACCATACAGTTAAAAAAATAATTTGGTAAGGATGCTACATGATGCTATGGATGAAAGCCAAATAAGTGTAAGTAATTAACTCAAGTTAATGGGCAGCAGAGCTTTGTATGATCCAACATAAATGAGATTTCTGTGCATATCCTACCAGCAAAACGTAAGTATTAAAAACCTGAAACGATGTAGAGTAGCAAGGTATCCGACAGCAATTTACCCAACCAATTTCCACCTGTGGTAGTTTATAACATAACAGTAAACAAAACCAACTTCACCTTATTTTAGAAAACTAACAGGAACGTGCGGGAGCGGGCCTCAGGGCCCCAGTGAATGAATTAATGTGTCATAACAAAAAGAAGAAACGTCGATTATTATGAATATTTTTTAATAAACATATGTAATACAAGTTAACTCAATAGTATAATAATTAAAGAATAATTCGTACAATTGTCAAATGCACACACAGGAAACCAGGGTTCGAGTCTCTGGCTCCGTGTGTGTGGAAACACCTACAGTCCAAAAACATGCAGAGGTTAACTGGAGTTACCATATTACCCGTAGGTGTGGGGGGGGGGTCTGCCTGTCCTGCGATGGGTTGGCGCCCCATCCTGGGTTGTTCCCTGCGTTGCACCCCACTGCCATTCTGTATAGGACAATGTTACAGAAAGTAGATGGCCATGTTCTATACCGAGTTTTCTAGAATATTCTCTTCCTTTCGGTGCTTATGTTTCCTACCGAGATCTTTAACCAGACGAACGAACTCCGGTCAGCCCTCCGCGACGATCTTGAAAGCCTATTGGTTATTTGTCTTGTCATTTAAATAATGCGCCCTCTCATTGGTTCCTAATTAGGAGGAAAGCGTTGCTGGTTTCCAGGAAGCAGTTGTCGCATCACTGCGGGAGCGTGACTCCTCACGTAGTTTCTCATCGTGCATGCAGTTATTTATTTAAGTTTATTGTGTGTTTGTAAGCGTAATTAAAAAGCATTAATTATGGGTGACGACCAAGAAAAGTACGACGGAATGCTATTAGTTATGGCACAGCAGCACGAAGGCGGAGTCCAAGAGGTGAATTATAATCAATGGTTTATGGGGGACGGGGAAGCTGGTTTTGGGTTGAGGCTTGGCGTGTGCGATATGGCTGTCCAGAAACAGTAACGCACTGTAGCAACAAATCAATACTCTGTCGCCAAGATGTCTCGTTTCAACGATAATAAAAGTGGTGGTTGCCTCCTCACAAATGGTCAATTTACAGTTTCTGGATCGGTGCCGTTGTTGTTGAGTTAATCCGTTATCTGAGCTTGATGTTTTCATCATGTAACATATCGTCTAAAACTTTCTATGTTGAAAGTACTCCATCTTCACGTAATATGTCTATATTTTTTAATATTTTTTAATACACTTTGGCTGGGAATTTCCAGGGACATGGTTGTATTGCGTTAACCTTCAGCCCTCTGAGTTGCCAATAATCGTGAAGGCTCAGTGACGGGGAAAGCCTTCTTTACAGTCTGCTTTGCTCTCCTGGCAGCTGGTGAACACCTTCTTCAGCTTCCTTCGCCGCAAGACGGACTTTTTTACAGGTGGAGAAGCCGGGGCACCTGAGGAGGTTGGTAATGGAAACACACGGCAGCATTTGTCTGTGATGACAGGAAGTTCCTGATAGCATGTTTGTTTATTATAGGCATCTATTGGTGGCTGTGAGGCTTTTCATTATTAAATTATATAATAAAAAATCTTGACTGTTTAGAAGAAATAGGCCTACTTACATTTTTAGAAGCGATGAACATGATGTGTGTTTATGTGTGTATATTTGTAGCTAGTGAAGGAGGCCTTTGCCCACCACAGCCAGCTGGCAATGAAAGCCCACAGGGAGAAGATCAACAGGCAGGAAAAAGAGAGGCGTGAGAAAGCAGAACGGGCTGCCAGACTGGCAGAGGAAGAGGAGAAGAAGAGGAAGAAGGCTGACAGCTCTGAGGAGCCCAAGATCATGGAGTTGACAGAGGAGGAAGCAGAGAGGCTTCAGTTGGAGATTGACCAGGTCGGCTTTGTGATTTGAATGCCCTGATTTTGTCGTTCAACACATCCCCAGGTCAACAAGGGAGGGGCTTATGTTTTACTCCTTTAACCAATCTGTCTTCACCGCATAGCATCACTGCATTGGACCATTTTTTTAATTATTATTTTCAAACTCAAGGTTTCCACCCGTTGACCCAGGGACCGTGTGGGCTAAGCCTTGGTGCCTGCAATGGGAAGGTTACCGGTTTAAGCCTGGTCTTGGGCAAATAACCACATGTCCTTGGGCCCTTGCGCAAGGTCCTTAAGGTCCTGCTTAACAGAAAACACTGGTTTTACTTAATGTGGTGATGTCATATGATGAAGACTGTGAAACGCAGGCCCCTCCTTTGTTGATCCTGTAACTCGCTGAACTCTGCAAAATCAGGATGTGCGTTGTGACTTATCCTTGGACAAGTTGCTGTGTGGGTCTGGATAAGGAAAGATTGATTCAGTTTCTTGGTTTAACAGAAGAAAAAAGAGGAAGAAAAGGAGGTAAAAACACCCAAGAACCAAACTGAGAGTCCAGTGGAGGAGGAAAACAAAGGGGTAAGCGGCCTTGTTACATACAGCTGTCAGTGACCCACAGTCTCTGGCCTCTCACTCAGGTAGCAAGTGCCCTGATCCACGGGAAGCAAACACATTTTCAGCTGAGTGACGGCTTTTACTGGCTGCTTGGGCAGCAGTATAATTAAGATTTTAACTAAAAACTTTTATATGTATAATTTTTTAGGTTGAATGTGGTCACAGGAATTTTTTCCCATTTCAGTTTTATTTGTGTAGCGCATCTTCACAACATTACATCGTCTCAAAGCTCTTCACATCATCTCTGCCCAAAGCCCCCAGAGAACAAGCCAGAAGTGATAATGACAAGGAAAAATTCCCTAGTAGGAAGAAACCTTGGGAGTAATCAGACTCAAAGCGGGAGCCCATCCTCCAGGGGCCGGCAGAGGAAGTCAAATTAGCAAAGTCCTGATTTACACGCTCCGGTTTTGTTCACTGGCATCAGAGCAAGCAGGACATCACAGGCAGTAGGGGTGTCGAAGGCAGGGTATCTTGCTTTTTTCGTTCTCCAGGCAACACAGCCCAGGATGGCATTAACTAAAATAGCGGAGACTAGAGGCAGTGTAAACAGTTAGGTGAGTGCAGTATTTAAGCTCTGGCAGATATGGCTATGGCAGCATAAGTAGGAGGGAGAGACAGGTGGGATCGCAGACATGGGGCATCCCAATTCCACAAGGTGGTGTGAAACTAGAATGACAGCACTGACATCCAAAACAGTTCATCCAAAGCCAATGGCACTGATCCCCACCCAGCTCTACACCTCACACTATAGGTCTAACTGGGAGTGAGCAGTTAGCTAGAGCTAGAGCCAGAGTCCCTAAAGGCTAAACTAAACAGGTGTGTTTTAATCTATACCTGAATATTGACAGTGAGCCTGAATCTCACACAGCCACTGGAAGGCTATTCCATAGCTGAGGAGCTCTATAAGAGAAAGCTCTGCAGCCCGCCGTAACTCTTTCTACCCTAGGTACTAATAGACATCCTGCTCACTGAGATCGAAGCAAGCAAGGAGGGTTGTTAGAGACCATGTAGATCTCTAAGGTATTCTGGTGGAAGGCCATTCAGTGTATGTAAGTTAATAGCAGTAATTGATCCGATACTTAACTGGAAGCCAATGAAGGGAGCATAGAACAGGGCTAGTATGGTCATTTCTTTTATTTTTTGTAAGATCTCTGGCATTTTGATTAACACCCATTATAGCAGGTTGCTCTGTTCACTACCTCTAACCCTAAAACTTGTCTCCTGCACCTCCAGTCAGATTCTGAGGGTGAGGAGGATGAGAAAGATAAAGGGAAGCTGAAGCCCAACGCAGGCAATGGAGCAGACTTGCCCAGCTACAGGTGGACACAGACCCTGTCTGAGGTGGACGTGAGTATGCTCCTCTGTTACTCTGCTCTTTGTACGAGGGACATGGCTGCTTCACCCTTTGAATTTCACTGGCCTGCATTTGCTGCTGGGAAGGCGTCGAGCCCTTCTCCCACACAGCACACTAGCATAGCACACGGCTGTCCTGATCCATGCTTTTTGGTCTTGGGGTACAGAGTGGAACGATTTATTTTCATCACTTTAATGGGATTTTGAAAAGACAAGGAGCTCTCATTGGCAGTGATGTGTAATGCTGAACCTTACAGTTGATCTTGTCTAAAGCCAATAACAAGGACAGCGTAACGTAGTTTGTGACTGTACACAATGGCCATGGCACCAAAAACCTGGTTCCCATAGGTGCTGGTGCCCTTTGATGTGCCGTTCCGGCTGAAGGGAAAGGATTTGGTGGTGGATGTGCAGCGGAGGAGCCTCCGGGTGGGCTTGAGGGGGCGGGAGCTCGTCATCGATGGGCAGCTCTACAATGAAATCAAGGTAGAAGAGAGCTCCTGGCTCATTGAGGATAGCAAGGTGGTCACCATCCATTTGGAGAAGGTGAGGAGGGGGAGAGGAGATGCCTGTGGCGTGCAGCTTGGCTAAACGCTCATCCTTTTTGTGGCGACAGGTGGACGCGCAGGCCCAACTTATATGTGACACACACATTCAGTTAATTATTTAGTATCTTTTCAGCTGGCTGCTAACTCGTTCAGATACATTCAGTCATGAAGTATGTTTAACAAGTTCCTATTATCCGGCCCCTTCTTTTGATTTTAGATCAACAAAATGGAATGGTGGAGCAAGCTGGTGACTACGGACCCTGAGCTCAATACAAAGAAGATATGCCCAGAGAACTCCAAGGTGATCAGCAGGCAGCCAGTGAAGGCTGAGCTGCAGCAACCACAATAGCGGCTGTAGCGCTGACTGAATAAGTGTCCAAGTATAGCGTTCCTTGTTTAAGTTTAGTACTGTCACCTTGTGGGCAGCTGTCGGACCTGGATGGCGAAACCCGTAGCATGGTGGAGAAGATGATGTATGATCAGCGCCAGAAGTCCATGGGCCTACCCACCTCAGACGAGCAGAAGAAGCAAGATATTCTCAAAAAGTATGTTTATCTGTCAGGGTTAAGAGCTTGTTTGTGTGCGTGTGTATGACCGTTTTTGACCTTTGTTCAAAAGTTGTCGTTTTTGTTCATGTGGTGTATATACCATGAAGGTTTGTTTCCCCATGACCTGCCTTGTGATGTTAGTGAAGGTGGCATCCCGGCCTTCACTCGGCCATCTTCATGTTTCATTGGCTGACCTGCTTTGTGCTGATCCAGCCCATTTGCTCACGTCGCCGTCCTCCTGTGTCCGCAGGTTCATGGCGCAGCACCCAGAGATGGACTTCTCCAAGGCCAAGTTCAGCTGAGAGCTCAGCCTTGTACAGAGCCTCCTATGTAGAGCAGAAGCCCACTTTCCAGCTTTCTAGCCCTTTTTCCTTTCACTGTCATGAGGCAAGGAGGGCAGATTCACGTTTGTCTGGTTTATGTAGGCTGACCTTCCTGGTTGGCTGATGAATCTATCAGTGTGCTGTGGTTGGTAGCTTTTTTTTTATATTAAATAAATAAATTCAAACTTCATACCATCGTAATGTTGGAAAGCTTAGTCCAGTGACCACGTTAATACTGTGCTTTGTGGGTCAAACATAATCCAAAAATAAAATGATCCAATCATTGAGTCCTAGGGAGCAGGATTCCTAAAGGCTGACCTTTGGATTATGAGCTTCCAAGGAAAAGATTCATATGGTGGGATATTTGTAATTGTTTTGCAGAAATAAGTAGTGCTTCTGACAGCTAGCTAGTAAGGATATGTCTGCTTGTGTTTGAGTAAAGTAATATAGCATGATTGCCTGAGTTGTGTTTATGAAGCCAAAAGCACAAGAAATAGTGGTTAAAAGTACAAAAACTCAGGCAGTAAAACAACCAGAAGATGATCTTGTTTTGGTGTTGCTTGTACATTAAGATGTATGAACACTGATTGTGTATGCTAATAGGTGATGGTTAATGATCAGCCATACTTTACAAATATGAACTGTGAATCCCAAAGTATTTCCATATTTAGGCCTGTACTAGTTGATTTTTGTTGCTCAAGTCAGCAGAATCATTACGTACCATACTGTTGATTTGCAAATTTTGCCGCAATAGATGTAATGCTTCCCTCTAGCGGCTGATAGAGGCTTCCAATAGGTCTAATTAATCACAAAGTTAAAAAAAAAAAAACAGATCAAACTGACGCATAAGCACCTCTACGCTGTGCTGCTGCCGATGCACAAAGGTGCACTGTCACACTATGGCAGGCCTGGTTTTTAGCGTTCCAGTTCTCAGATCAAATTCTTTGAATATAAGTTTTATATAATCTGGTGTCTGTATGAAACAGCTTCCCAAAAAATCATATGTGTGACCAAGCAGACTTATGACACATACAGGTTACAGTTGCACCCCCCAGATTTTGTGTTATAAGTATTAGGCCAGTCTGCCAGCATGTGGGTCCATTTGGTAAACAAATAGGCAAATGGCAAGAAAGTGTGCTAACCAACAACAGCCAATTACTGTAGCTATTCCTGCAGAATCCAGTTTGATTATGAATACTGAAATTATTTTGTTTATCCTACTTTTAGCACACAGGGAAGCAAATTTCAAGGTGTGTAAGGTTAAGGTTGTTAGGGTTCAAATTCCTAAAAAGGCACTGCCCGTTTACCCCTGACCCCTGAGGGGTACCTGTCCTGAAGTGTTCTAGTAAAGTAGCCAGCTTGCTGAACAGCATAATAATAATCCAGGTGATTCTTTTTAATGGTATCTAGGGGAAGTCTGACAATTCTCTTCATGGGTTAATTTAGGTTTATGATATTAATGATCTGTGCATAAGTGTGCATATACATTACTTTAAAAAAAAACATTTCTCTGAATTAATGCTATAATTCATGAGAAATAAGGCTGATCATTAAACCTGGGAAATCTGGAATTTGTGTCTTGTTAAATGGGAAAATAGGAACACATTGTTCTGTATCTCTTAAACTTTATAAATACATATACATAGATTATTTATATATAATATAAATATTATATGTAACAATTATATATAATTTTCCCCTTAATTTTTTTTCTCTCTCTCTTCAAACTTTAGTTAGTGCATTAGCTGCCTAATTGGTAAGATTGCATATTAACTACTCTGCGAGTTTTTCTGGCCTGCATCTCCCAATGAAAGCACAGGCAATTTGCATGTTGGGTAATTGTGTGCTGGGGCAGAATGCAGGCTGTGGTGGTGGAATACATGGACAGTAAGATTCAAGAATTCATTCCTATATTGTTGCCCGTGGCCATTACAGACATGTGCTGCCTCTCAGCCATAAAGCAGCCCAGTGTGAGGTCTGGCTCACTGTGCGTGACAGGACTGAGACCTGGCTGTCGTTAAAACCCAAGGTGATGGAGGATCGGCATGTATTTCACATGCGTATAACAGGGTTAGAGGATATTGGCAGAGAGAGTGGATTGATCAGTTCTAGCAATTCTGATTTTGAGGTAAGAAGTATAAATTTGTCCTCCACCTGTCCCTGTCACTTTGGCAGAAGGCCAGACCTGGATCACCATATTTGGGCAAAATTTAATTTCAGATAGGATATGGGAAAAAGTAGCACTCTGTCCGAGCTCACCCAGGAGACGTGAGAGGGGATGGCAGCCATGGCAGTCTTTAAGCCCGAACGGCATCGGCAGCTGGGGATACACTCAGCCCTTTGACTGCACCGTGTGTTGGGGCTGCGGCTGAACCTTTAGAAGGTCATCAAACATGCCTCCTTATTAACTGATTTCACTTTGGTTCTGAAGCGAAGCTGCAGCTGATCACACTTGGAAGATTGGCAATTTTATGCTGCGAAATTAAAAAGAGCCCCCTGAATTAGCGTGATAATTGTATGGCGTCATTTTTAATGGGCCTGTCAGTGATTACAGCCAAGTTCCACCAATAACACGCAGGCGGCAGCATGGGCTGGGGCACCCCAGAGTGTGACAAAATGAAAATGTCAATCATATTAATTGTAAATTAGTCTGAGTAGCTCATTGTCAGAGCAAATAAATCCTGATGTGTTCCTTGCAGCCCTGGAGACAGAACAACGTGATGAAGGATGAGTCCATTCACTTAATTCAGGGTGAGGAAGGGAGAGAGAGAGGGAGTATGGAGGGAATGGACAGACAGTCAGACATCAGCATGAGCAAAGCCAGGAACACTAATACACCAGCCCGTACACTGATACGGCAGCTCGCTCACTGATACGGCAGCTCGTACGCTGATAGGGCAGCCCGCACACTGATACGGCAGCTCGTACGCTGATAGGGCAGCTCGCACACTGATACGGCGGCTTGTGCACTGATAGGGCAGCTTGCACACTGATACGGCAGCTCGCACACTGATAGGGCAGCTCGCACACTGATACGGCAGCACTGATACGGCAGCTCGTACACTGATAGGGCAGCTCGCTCACTGATACGGCAGCTTGTACACTGATAGGGCAGCTCGCACACTGATACGGCAGCTCGTATACTGATAGGGCAGCTCGTACACTGATATGGCAGCACTGATAGGGCAGCTCGCACACTGATAGGGCAGCTCGCTCACTGATACGGCAGCTCGTACGCTGATAGGGCAGCTCGCACACTGATACAGCAGCTTGTACACTGATAGGGCAGCTCGCACACTGATACGGCAGCACTGATACAGCAGCTCGTATACTGATAGGGCAGCTCGCTCACTGATACGGCAGCTCGTACACTGATAGGGCAGCTCGCTCACTGATACAGCAGCTCGCATACTGGTACGGCAGCTTGTACACTCATAGGGCAGCTCACACACTGATACGGCAGCACTGATACGGCAGCTCGTATACTGAGGGCAGCTCGCACACTGATACGGCAGTACTGATACGGCAGCTCGCACACTGATAGGGCAGCTCGCTCACTGATACGGCAACTCGTACGCTGATAGGGCAGCTCGCACACTGATACGGCAGCTTGTACACTGATAGGGCAGCTCACACGCTGATACGGCAGCACTGATACGGCAGCTCGTACGCTGATAGGGCAGCTCGCACACTGATACGGCAGCTTGTACACTGATAGGGCAGCTCGCACACTGATATGGCAGCACTGATACGGCAGCATGTACACTGATACAGCAGCTCGTACACTGATAGGGCAGCACTGATATGCATACAGCACCATCCGCTTCTTAAAAAACAATTTAGTTTTTGTATCATTCTTATGTTAAGTTATCATTTTTGCGGCTCTTTGTACAGAGCCTGGAATTGGAATTGTGAATGTATTAACGTCGACTAGCCTTATGCCTTATTTATTTTATGTGTACTTCCTCGTAAAGACACTGTGTGGCAATGGAATAACATGAAACATTTCTACCCATTCATTGAACAGAGTGCATATGAAGTATATTCCTGTACCAGGTGTCAAAACCAGAGATGGATTGATTACACGCTGTTACAACAAAAAAAGCAAAACAGAAGACATAAGATTCCCAGTGGCAGAAACACCAGCTGCATTCCTGCTAGCAGCAAAAACAGAGACATTCTGATGAAGTTCATCAGTAAAACTTCTGAAAAGACTATGATCTATTTCTATAGCAGAACCTGGCAACTTAGAGACAGCAGTTAATCTAATTGCATGTGTTTGGACCGTGAGAGGAAGTGGTGCAACGTGGGGAGGATGGTGAAACTGCACATAGAGGAGGCGGGATTCTCATCCCCATCCTTGGAGCTGTGATTGGAGCTGCTGATGTATTTATTAAATGTAAATTTACTCTTTAACCATGACCCTGAAAAATGTTTAGAAAATGAATGGATTTACTCATATATGTATGCAGACATACATGTACAGCGATGCCTTTTTATGCTGAAATTTTAAGGCAATATTTAATAACAATAAAGTAAGAACTGTGTGCATAGACCTTTGGGGACACGGTCGCCCCCCCCTTGCACACCCACACGCATGTGACCAACTTCACAGGTTTGCTGTATTGTAATGTAGCTGATAAATCAATCAAATCACAACCACTGGACAGCTCGTTTGTCCAGGGGCCTGTTACTGGAAGATATGTCAGCTCATAAATTACACACATCTGTTCTATATGTGTTTCAGTAATTCCCTTGGCAAAGAAAGGGCTTCTTTAGCCACTACCAGCAAAGAAAACATTTCCTATCAATACAGAAGGATCAGGATCCCAGCAATATCATATACACGTCAAACAATTACATGGTGATATTAGCTTCTTGGGTGACCTTTCTCAAACTGGAAAAGAGTTTATTACCAAAAATCACATGCTCTTCTTCCACTCAGTTGGCGATTCCACCTGAACTCAGCGGCCTGAACCTCCACAACGCTCTGGAAATCTTGAAGCAGCAGTAAGCATATGGGTTGTCTAACCTGATGGGTGCGGATTCAAATCCCAGGAGGAGCTGTGTTGCATTATTCTTGATCCAGTCCTGTTCAGGAACAAATATGTAAATAGAGAACGGCTTCTGCAGCAGCCTGATGCTGAAATTCATACTTTCGGTTGTTTCCTGCCTGCCACGTTTTCTTAGTGCCTCTCACCATTGTTTTAATTAAGGTGAGAAAATGTCCTGATAATGGCAGAAGATGGTATTATTGTTATTACTACACGTGGGTGTGTGCATGTATCACATTGGTGGCCTGCAATACATTCTGACTTTGCATTTGGGTCAGGTAGACTTAGTAGAGGCAGATAGGAGGACAGCTACTGGTTGTTGACTAGCAGCTGTATCAGATAAGCACACTTACTGTCCCTCTCGCGCACACACACATACACACACAGACACATGCACAGAAAACCTGTCAGGTACACAATCACCACAAACATAAATCTAAAGCACATTATAAACATATATACAACAAGTGTCACACTTTTTTGGTACAGACCAAATATCTTTCTGTTATGTTCCCCTGATGTTCTTTCTCAACCCATGACATACATATGAGCAGGAGTTAAAGTGGGATTTAGCAGATGAGAGAACCCTAAGATCTGGTGCTGTGATGCACCAGGGAAAAACTCACCTTAAAAAAACTCCCAAAATGACTCAGGTTACATCCACAATGCCGCATTTTCAATTAAAAACGGAGTTTGCTGGTGAGCTGCGAAGGATCGCATTTGAATGAGCCCGCGAAATGGGACAGCCTTGTTTCACCGCTGTGACACATTCAGCCATTGAATGCAGCCTTAGAAGGATGCAGCCCCTGAATTTGGACATAGCTCTATACGCGTTTTAAAACGAAAATGTAGCAGTGTGGACGCAGCATCGTACTAGCAGCAGGATCAGTGGTAGAGCTACATTCACCCTCTGTTGGGTCTGAGGAGGAGTGTATACAGACCAGGACAGGAGGGCCCTTGTAGGGGACTCCTGACAGTCATCGCTAGCATTCACACTCCTCTCCCTGTGCTAGCTTTACCTCTAAGCGGAACCTAATGTCACTCTAGCTAAGCTACCTAAAGTGTCAGCTACCGTACTGCTAGCTGGCAAGATAGACATCGAAGTTCCACATAAAACAGCTTGTGTGTTTGATATGTGTTCTGCTCTGTTGAAATTTTGATTTTGAATTTACCTACCACTTCAGAAAAAAATCAACTAATTTCACGTTCACTCCGCCTCTGTAGTTAGATAGTACCACGATCACAGGTTGATCTGCATGCATGAGCCCACTGAGGGAAAGGGATGGGAACAGAAAAAGAGCGTGTGTTGGGTGTGGGGGTGGGGCTGTGGGGGGGGCACTACATTCTCATTTGTTGAGTATCTCAATTGCATGAGCTGGAAGGAATGCCAGGTTGCAGCAGAAGTAAAACAAACTCGCTTAACGTTATTATGTATGAAACTGCCAATCTAATTTATTTCTTTCTTTATTTTAGAAAGTTGCTGGAACACGGTTCTGGATCGCTCCGGCCCACTTTAACAGAGTATGCAGCAGGCCTGCTTATACCTAACTGTGTGCGCTTCATTCTATGGTCACTAGGTGGAAGCACTGAGAGGCCTTTGTGGTGCCCAGGACTCAACTGCTAGTTCCATCTTCATATCCTTTAATTGCTGTTATACAAGAGGTCTTTTCATGACACGTGATTGCTGATGGATGGAAATGGGAGCATGCAATTTTGCATGCAAAGCAATTTATAACAGAAATAGTTTAGTTAATAACATGAAAGAATCATGACAGACACCAAAACCCAATATAGCCACAATCCTCTATCTGTCACACATATGATGCTGTTACACGTATGATTAGGATAACGAGGCAGGATAACATGCTTTAATGTCCAAAGAAAACAGAGCAGTAGCCTCTGCCTTGTGTGTAAGCCAGGAATACTGTGTTTTGCAAAAGACAGAAAGATGTTGATATTGAATATATATAGATGTTGAATATATCTTAAAAATGATTCAGCACTTTAACTCCTTAATGCTGTTTATTTACTAAGAGATAAGATGCACTGGTAGCTATCACGACAAATATCAAATTTAAATGGAATTTTCTGTTTATGTGAGAAATCTCTATTACCATATAGCAATGCATTTCAATAATTATTATGTTTAGCTACAACCTTAGGCTCTGCATCCTCATAAACACAAGCAAATGGTTGAGTCCATGAAAAACACCTATTCTGTTGATTGTTCTCGCTTTGCAACTCCTTAGGTACTACATGGAGAGCACTGAGATTTAGTATGCATTCAGCCCACAAGTGCCGGCATAGAGTGTGTTTCTATGACTAACCAACTCCCCTTGTTGGAAAGGAAAGAGCAACATATTGCCTGGATCTGGAATGGGGTTTGAATGGAAGGTATCAGTGTTGGAAGAGCTTGAACTGCAATGAGTCAATGTGTCATGAGTCTATATGGGAGTGGTTTGTGTGAAAGTGTATTATGCAATGAGCCTATATGGATGGTGTTTATGTAGGTGGAGTTTTAGAGAGGAATATGTATAGAAGGTGTTTTTGTTGGAGGTTAAAAAGGAGGAGCTGCAATGGATTTCATACAGAAGGTATTTGTGGGAAATGTCTTCAACCTATAACTCAAGGCAGATTGTAGGTCTTGGGGCCTTCCCACCAAGCAAGCAGAGGCATTACAGAACAAACATAAAATAAGTTTTGTGGTTTTGTGATACATTCCAGTAGATCAATCTTATCTTATGGCCAGATCATTTAACTAACAGTAAATAGATTTACTTCTTTGTGAATGCTGTGTTAAACACCTGTCCCATTGACGGCTGACACCCCAAGACCAACATTAACATACAGGCAAGAGTATACATAGAAAATCTGCCCCCCCCTGAAAAAATATCAGCTTGCTCACCCCCCCCCCCCATACTTTTATGTACTCAAGGCCCCCTGAATATGTCATGGTTTCCATGCCCCTCCTACATCGCTGCAAGCAGGCATTGAGTAATTGCTTCATTCAGTACAAACACAGAAGAAAGTCTTTGCTGTTGATTGGTGAAAGGATGACAATAAAATGACTTTCCATCCATCCATCCATCCATTTTCTGTAACCACCTGTCCTTCTCAGGGTCATGTGGGGATTCAAGCCTATGGGCGCAAGGCAGGGGCACCATCCTGGCTTGTTGCCACCGCCTAACTTTTCATTAAGCCTAACATTTATCCTCGATCTTACCTGGATTTATCATTCTATATCTGTTTCTTGAGTCTAATCACAGGTCCATTAATTTCAGAGTTTAAAAACTTCATAAGAGTTTTAACTGTTTTTTTTAAACTTCATTAGCAGTGTTATATTTGGATTACTGACTATAACATGGCAGATACAGTTATTTTTTCCTGTGTGTTTGTTTGTTTCATGTAAATAATAATATTTGCATGTATAATGTCTCTCTAAAGAGTGACTGGAAGCCTGGCTTGAGCTCAGATTTAGTTGCACAGCTGTACACACATTCTGGTAGCATTAAATGGCTTCCGTGTTGCGCCTGCAATTAAAAAGGATGAAATAAGTATGATATTAAATAAACTGGATCCAGTTGTCAAGAACCATAACATTTTCACCCAGTTTGTGAATTTCAGAATGATGTGAAATTAATGTAGTTTTGCCAAGCTTGAAACAGATGGCTGTTTTATTCAGGCTTAGAGCAGTTTTGTTGCCTGGCAATTGCACCCCAAACCAAATCAGAGAGCATAAACTGTCACTTAAGGATGGTGGAATCTCGTTTTTCATGGAACTCCAGCTGTGGTAGTGTCAGTCATCCCCCACGAATAAAGGGTTTGTGGCTCCGACCCCTAATGCTCAACAGCAGTGGCCTCAAAATTAATTGACAGCTTATGTTATTATGTTCAGGAAACCCCTTTAAGATATGGGCTCTGGTTGGATAGGAAATCATCAGTGAGGATCTTTGGGGCTGGGTGAGGTGTTCAGTCCATTTTCTCTTTTTTTATTTAAAACACATTATTGAATGACTACTTCTGCAGTCTAGGATTTCCTTCCACTGTATTTAAGTATAGGAGAATAAGACAAGTCTAATAGCATTTGAGGCATTCTTCAATGGCAAGAATGTTTTGTGTAGTAAAAAAGCCACAAAATCAGCAGTCAAATAAATTAACAAATAGAGCCCACTAACCATAGTAACTAGGTTTTTATCAATGAACAGGCCCTGTGGAGAAATCCAGAAAGAGTGGTTAATCAAAAAATAAAAAAAACATTGGTAATTAAGATAACCATCAACTTACAACCAACCTTCAGTTCCAATTAACTGACATCTTACTTGTTTATGCATACGACTACAGAGTAAAAAATCCAGGGCAATGAAAGGCAAAATCAAAACAAATTTGACAAAATATTCCCATACAATCACAGTTAATGAGCTGTTCCATGAGTTTTAGGTTCAAGAGCCAAGCACTTTAAAGACGCTCAATGAGGCATGAATCATCAGAGACGAAAGAACAGATTCATTTTTAAGTGTTTGATGAGATACGCTGCTGTTGATGTACATGTGCAGATGTCCTTGTTCTGTCCAGTGAACTATTTCACCATGACAAATGGAAAACCACAGTGAATCAGTGAATAATAATAAAAACACATTTGCTGTCTGTTGAAGGTGTATGGAGGAAGATGGCTTGTTCATAAATATCAATGTGTCAGTTCATACATAGTTGTACCAAAATACCACAGTAAAGACACAGGTGTTAGTGAATTGATTCCACAATGTAAATATTAGTTTTATGTTCATATTCTGATATACTCCCTAAAGGTAGTATTTTAATTTATTTTTAATTTGATGCTGCAATAAAGGACACCAAAGTCACATCAGTCTATATAGGTAGTCGTATTTTTATCACCACGATATATGTATTTATATGATTAAATTTCAAAATGCAAAATATTTATTTTATATCTTAAAATTGCAGTTATGTGTATTTGTCTTTTAAAAATCCTACTGAAAAACAGTTTTGAGGGCTTTCCTTTCTTTTTAAACCTCCCCTCACCCTCCATCGCTAAAGGCGGGAGTTTACAAGAACAGCGGGCAGGCCGCCCTATCACACGCGGAGCGACACAGGAATGCATTGTATGTGTGAGAGAAAAAGACAGGACAGCCATGCAAAATAGTGCGCAAGTTATTTAAAACAGCTCTTTGGACGAATATTCCGTTTCTGCACACGTAGACGGTAAAGTGCGAATCAAAAAATATTTTAATAAAGTTAAGTGCATCGTCTGCAGCTTGAAAACTGTATGGTTTTCTTGTTAAAAAAGCATAATCACATACACACACAAGTGAACAGTGGAAGGATTCGTAAGGTTGCCGCTGTGTGGTGCGTCTCTGAAAGCATACACACAGTAAATTGGAGCGAAAGGCACAAGGAAAACATGGACTGGATTTCCATTTCAGCCAACATGAAAACTCTTTAAAACCCAAGGAAGAGGGGATTTGTCGCATTTTATGTCATTGACACTTGAAGTTCATTTAAAGCTGAATACCGTATTTATTTAGTGCGCTTACTGCTTGCTTATACGGGGTATTTTCACAGTTTTTAGAGCAGTGAATCCAGATATGGGCCACTTTCCCCAGGGAGGAGGAGCTCGCGTAGCCTACCCGCGAGACAGACCCCTTTACTACTGGCGGAGCGGAGGCGCAGTGAACGCCTGCCGCTTACTGCCGTTACACGGGCTGTGTCATATAGTGCTCGCCATATGTGGGCGTGTTTCAGTGCTCCTCGTGTTTTTACCTTGAGTGAGGGTTCTCTTGTCCTCCTATTAGCAGACATTGTATTTAATGGTGTAGTAAATCAGGTGGGTTTACTGATGGCATCGATGCATGCCTTTTCAGACCAAAACATTACTTGTCCTTGTTCTCAGTATTAAATATAAATAATCTTTTTATTTTTAAATGTATGGGTTAAATGTATGTTATCGGTCCGTAGTTTTGATGTGTTGGGGTTCATCTTGCTGGTTTCTTTTGCTGCCACTCACAAGGCGAGAGTTGGGAGGGTATGAATTGGATGCCGGGACCTTTGGACAGTGCTGGTCCTGATGCAGCAAACTGACCCATGCCGAAAAGGAAACAAAATTCAGCTACTGAGCTGAGATCATTGAAAAGAGGATGTGGAACATTTACCCCTTACCCCTTTCAGACAGAAACAAGTATTAGTCTGCATACCGTGCTTTATGGTTAGGCTTGTAGGTAGGTGGGATTTTGTAGAAAATTTTACCGAAGGACAGGTTGTAGAGTTCAGCCGTTTTAAGGGAAGTGATATCCAATGTAAAGAGAGGAAGAAACCATTTTACCAAAAATGAATTAGATTATTTTACAGGGACCCATAACTAATGGGCCTAGTACAGTCATTCACCAGAATTACTCATTTCACAAGAACCACAAAATCAAGGAGTCAAAAGTCCCATTTGTCACTCTTCGGGGATGCACTGGTTCTCCTGTTTGGGTTTTCTCTTTATATAGTCATGTCGAACTTGCAGTAAATCTTAAGGAGCTCCCAATAAACAACCAAATGTCTGTTTTGCACTAATATGTGGTGGCAGAAGTGAGTTTTTGGTGTTCTTTAACCAGAATGAACCGTGAAACCACTTTGAGCTGTGTCATGATGATATCACATGCTATTGTTTGTGTCACCAGGTACTCATTAGGTGTTGCAGAAGAATGTTTTTATATATTTTTTTATATATATATTTCACTCAATGAAGCAGTGGTATTCAGTTAATATTTTGAAAGTGAAATATTAGCCCAGTAATTTATTTCTGACCTTCTGAATATATTTGAGCTAGGTCAGTACAGTCTGAAATGTATTTTTTATTTGCAGTCTACGACATTTATATATACAATTTCTAACTAAGAAGTGTCTTTTTGCTCAAGGTAATTCTACTCAATGGGCTAGCTATGTTTAACTTTGCACCCCGCAGGATGGAGCTAGAGCCGATGGCAGACAGCACAGGGGCAGGGTACAGGCAGGGACACATCATGGATGGATGCCGATGGCAGACAGCACAGGGGCAGGGTACAGGCAGGTATACACCATGGATGGGTGTTCACTGCAGGTCACATGCACACCATTTTATTCATATTACGAGCATAGCCAATTATTGAGATTAATTAAATACTAAATTTTACCTGAAAGCTCGAACCAAGCTCTCAGAAGTATTGTTTTTATGCTGCAACATTTACACTAACAAAGATGCTTGCTTACAGATGTGTCTGAGTTTGTTACCCATCTGATATCATGTAACGGGAAACGGGAAATTTATGGTCATTGTAGCACTCTCCAGCCAGACGAAATCTTCTGTTTCCAGTGAGCAGCTTCCCATAGTGCTGTTTGTGGCGTGTGTGTGTGTGTCAGTGAGGTATTGTTAATATATTTTCGGAGAGGCTGGTTAGTGAGTGGGCTGTGTATTTTGTTGTGTCCTGTGTAAGACACGGCTGCGCTTGTGTGCTCTAGCAGTTTCAGCCCCCACAGTTCACACATCTCAGCATTCACTGGCTCTGAGCACACACTGGCCAACATTCGCTAGTTTACATAATTGTTCCTCTTTCGTTTCAATATTCACAACATGTACATGATGAATGTTTTTTAACAGGCAGGTTATTGAGTAGAGAGAAATGTCATAGCAGTGGGTTGCCAGTTTATAGAAGGCTTGCCTGATTTCCCCAAGGTCTGTAGTGTTGGTAGTAAATTCACTGCAGCTTCATGTTCCTGCTGACCCACTTGCAGGACAGGGCCTGTTGTTGCATCTTACGTCTGTCAGGGATTTTGTTACAATTTCCAAACCTTGAAATAAGCGGCATTTCCTAGTTTGAAAAATTCCCGATGGAAGATGTCCTTGCAAATTCAGGGTGGTGGGAGCAGCTATGCACATGCTCCTCCCAGCTCATCAAGATCCAGGCCATCTTTTCCTGGTCGCTCCTGGGGAAAAGGGGGAGGCAGCGAGAGGGAGGCCAGCCGTGCCTGGAGTCTGTGCTCATCTACGATTAGCTCGCTGTTAGTCCTGAGCTGCATGCACTCTTAGTCCATGCCAGGGCTCCTGATTGCTCTCCCTTTTCTTCTGCAGCATCAGTACTGATTCTCATCAAACATTACATGGCATAGCTGCCTGTCACCCAATCTTAAAGAGCTATGGGATAGATATCATTGTCACATGTTCTTATAAGCTTAAAAGACAGAGGTGACAGTCACCCTTTCTTAAAGTCAATAGAATAAAGGTGACTTTTACCTGTCTTTAAATACTTACATGACAAAGGCATCTGTGCTCAGTTGTTACAGTACTACAGGACAGAAGTGATCTTCAGCTGTAATTGCAAAATGGCAAGACAGCGTCAACTGTCAGCTTCTTTTTTACACAAATAAGGCAAAAGCTGTTTAATGCAACCCACTCCATATGTATATCTATTTACTTTATCTTTCTGAGTGATAAGCTGAATTTTTGGCCATTTCTAACAGTATAACAGTATCAGTATTTTTTCCTCCTGATATGACCTTTTCCACCTGCTCAATTCATAGCTGTAAAGCACAAGACTGGAAAATAGTTACAATGTAAACAGTCTTTTCATGCAAGGGATTACATTCCATGGTGCTTCCTGCATGTGCCACTGGTGTTTTGAAAATGCCACATGTGCTAATCTGTGTTGTGCTCTGTAGTCCTGTCATGCCACCCAGAGAGAGGAAGTGTCCTGCTCCAGACTCCGCATGGGTCCTCTGCCCGCTGCCAGAATGATCGCAGTGTGTGACGGGTGCCAAAGGCTGGGTTGTGACCCTCCAGAACAGTCTGGCCTTCTGGTCTAAATGTTCAATTCCAATGGGAAATGTTATCCTAATTCTGAGGCTTTGGCTCAAGGCCAAAGCCACGTCTGTAATGAATGTGTGTGTGTGGCTTCCTATATCTAATCACTAAAAGGACTTTCCCAGCAGGCATGTGATAGGCTGTTTCCAGCTCCATTTATGTTAAATTGCTTCATACAAAGCTAATGTTTTGCCTGCTTTAAATGGCTGAAAATATAGTGAGGAGAAATTAAACTGTGGCCCCAGAGAACATTGTTTGGGCTCCTAGAGTCAGGAGGTTTTTTTCACACGTCCAGCCCTTTCACTACTACACCACCTGCTGCAGACTAGTGGAGCTGCAGGGTGTGCGGCTGTGATTTCTGTGTTTACATTGTGCCACGGGGCAGCCGCAGCCCACAGTCTCCTTCATCAACATGTCAATGCATCCCCCCACCACCTTTTGGAGCCCTAGACCTGTAATCCACCATGGACAAAAGCCCTCTGAAACCCCCAACCGTGGGCCAGGCCCCCCCACAGGGACCCGACAAAAGCAGGTTCAGGCTGTGCTTTCAGGCCTGGCTCGTGGGGGGTGTGTCGACACCATGCAGGGGGGCAGGGGGCTCATCGTGAAGTGTGCCACTGTGAGCCGGGGGGGGGGGGGGGGGCAGCAGACCAGCTGCTGGCTGCCCTGCATGGGGGGGCTGACCAATGGAAACATGCTCTTCCCATAGCCTGTGGGCTTCCGCACAGAGGTCTTGTCAAGCTGCCACACCTGTTTTCGCCCCTTTCTCTCCCTTTCACAGTCACTGTGTGTATTCCCTTGTTTGTCTCTACTCCTCTGTACCACCTTATCATTCCTTGTTCCACTCTGTATAACTCTATTGCCTTATTCCATGTTTCCTTACTCTTCATCTCAGGTTGTGTCCTCCCAAACATGCTTACATGCTCTCTTGGGCTCTTACACGCTTTCACACTCATGTCAGTCCTCCCAAACATGCTTACATGCTCTCTTTGGCTTTTACACGCCTTCACACTCATCTCAGTCCTCCCAAACATGCTTACATGCTCCCTTGGGCTCTTACACGCCTCCACACTCATCTCAGTCCTCCCAAACATGCTTACATGCTCTCTTGGGCTCTTACACGCCTTCACACTCATCTCAGTCCTCCCAAACATGCTTACATGCTCTCTTTGGCTCTTACACGCCTTCACACTCATCTCAGTCCTCCCAAACATGCTTACATGCTCCCTTGGGCTCTAATACAGTTTCACACTCATCTCAGTCCTCCCAAACATGCTTACATGCTCTCTTGGGCTTTTACACGCCTTCACACTTATCTCAGTCCTCCCAAACATGCTTACATGCTCTCTTTGGCTTTTACACACCTTCACACTCATCTCAGTCCTCCCAAATATGCTTTCGTGCTCCCTTGGGCTCTTACACGCTTTCACACTCATTTTAGTGCTGTCAAACATGCTTACCTGCTCTTGCGGGCTCTTACACGCTTTGACACTCATCTCAATTCTCACAAACATGCTTACATGCTCCCTTGGGCTCTTACACTCTTTCATGCTCATTTCAATGTTCTCAATCTTGTTTATGTGCTCTCATGAGCTCTAACATGCTTTCACGGTCATTTCAGTACTCCCAAACATACTTTCATGCTCTCACATGCTCTTACAGTGTTCCTAAAAATGCTGACGTGCTTTTGTGGGCTTTTCCATGCTATCATACTCTTTTCCGTGTTATCAAACATGCTTACATGCTCTCTAGTTCTCTTACATGCTTTCACACTCATTTTAGTGCCCCAAAACACGCTGACATTTTTTCCCACATACTTACTTTCTCTCACATGCTGACATGTGTCCATGTCGTCTATTTGCTCATGAATAAGGCACTTATGAGGGATTGCACACCACCCTTTAGATTTAAGTGGACTGACAGGTTTGAAAACAGAAGCACCCCAGCATTGGAAAAACAGACCTGACTCCAAACATTTATTTCTGTGAGTGTAAAATCTAAATATTGGCTAAATATGGGCAAACAGGCTAATACAGAATTTTTGGAGAGTCTGCTGCTGTGATGATTTTTCAGCAGTCAGTCCATCGATCTCCTTACACTATCCAATAAAGCGTCTACCAAAAAGAGCATTAAGTACCGTCTCTTACAGAGTGAGACCGTTAATTCATAGAGTAGAATATGGGGAAAAGCCATAATACTGAAGTGACACGTGCGGGTAGACTCACTACCGAAGAGTGGCCTGTTAGGTGTGTTCTCTGGATCTGCCAGTTCTGACTGTTATGATGAGGAAGCGTCTCACCTATGTCTCATGTTAATGCTGCAATAGTATCTCCCTGAGGGATTTCTGGATCACACAGCCCTCCAGGAGGAAGTCAGATGGGAGCCTGTACTAAACTCTTACCCTCGCTAGAACTGGTGACTGCTTGTGTGGAGGTACCAGGGCCATGTGTATGAATGTGCTATCACTCTGCTTCCTGATGCTCACAGTGAATTCCTGGCCCACTCTCTATGCCTTTCTGCATGAGGAGGTGGGCATCCTGACATCACAGCACCTGGGACCTCCCCCAGACCTCTGCTCATTGGAGTTCAGCAGGCTAAATGTCAACTAGACTAGTGTGGAACACTACATCTGTTTTGTTAGTTTTCTTATTACCATTTATGTGTGTCTTCTTTTCTTGGCTTCACTTCTAGAGTGACATAAAGCCAACAATGACTTGAAAACCAAGTTCTGTTTAATGGGCTAAAACAAAAAGGTGGTTATTTGTATGCAACAGAATCTTTTCCTCAGGTGTCACTGTACACCCAGCATGGAGTTGGACTGCAGGGCACTATGCATCATGTGCCCTGCGTGGCTGCAAACACACACGTGTGTATATGGTATGTGAGTGATTATGTGTGCGCACATGTTCTTTGGTAAACCCCATTGGGGATTGTCTGTTATCTCACCTGCGCTCTCTTTCCTCTTATTCTTTCATTCCCTTACTGACATGCGAGGTTTTCTGTTTAAGACAGAGACTAATAATAATAATAATAATAATAATAATAATAATAATCATCATCATCATCATCTCTCTACCTGCAGACCGGACCGGACTGTGAGCACCATACTGAGGGAACGGGTTCTAGCCAATCACAGGGCACATACAAATACTCACTTGCATACACAGGCATTTTGGATTCTGGATCATTTGTCTAACCTAAAATACTTCAGTAAAATATCTAGATGTATAAATGCGCAGAATTACAAAGCGTGTCAATGAATCTCACATCACACAGGCTTCTCAAATAGCCCAAATTTAAACTGGTTAAAAATGTTAAAATACAATTGAACCGAAAAAAAATCAGTTTATTTTTTCCCTTAGTTCTTGATTTCTGTACTGCACTGCCACATTTCTGTTTTTACTTCAACCTTTTAATTTTAACTATGATTTCCTTGTGACATTGTTTTTCTCCTCATAAAATGAGAAATTGTTTATATCTCTATGTTTCAATCCCTTGGGGGAAAGTGTATTTAGGTCCATGTGACTATTCTTTCTTTTTGCTTTTGCTTTAGAAGAAAGCCGGCATGCATTTGCAAATGTAATTGTACAAAGCTCTCTAATCAGGGGGCTTTAAACCGAACTTGCCGGATGGGAAAAAACGTAGCGCCTTAATATTGAAGTGGGCTGGGAAGAGAGGGTTATAGAATGAAACTAGAAAAGGAGCTCTGATCATAAAATTATCGTTCCTCAGATGAGAAGCCCAACCCCCTCTTTCATACGCCTTCATTCTGCACTGCACATTTAGAGGAAACCAGCTCCTCCCTCCCCCCTAGCCAAACACATACTGTCAGCTGCTTTTAAATATTCACAAAACCATCTTTCGCCAAGTTCATATCACGTCGAGAACTAGCGAGGCTTCTCCGGTTTATTGGGCAAGGTGAGGTGTGGTGAGCACCAACAGCTCAGCATCGTAAAAAAGGCGGAAAAAAGGCAGCTGTGCTGGGCCGTGCGGCCCATCCCCCATGCGCTGAGAGCGGAGCTGTGCTGCTATTGCAACCGGTGTAGCTGCTGCTGGAGAGAGGCAGGCAGAGAAAATGGGGAGAGGGGGTGGGGAGAGACGCACAGAGAGAAGGGGAAATAATGGAGCGCATTTTACTCCCATTAGATTATTGTATACTGGCTTTTTACATCGTCTGCACAGCTATTGGTCTTTCCAAGGAGCAATAATCAATACGTCGAAGACTGGGGATAGTTTTTCCTTAGAAGTAGTATTTTGATTCAATCGGCCCCTGTGACTTATTCTGCTTTTTCCTTCGCCTTTTATTTTTTTCGTGCTCACTTCCTGCTCTCTGACTGGTTCAGTCCATCCCCCATCCTCCGTCTTTCTCTCTCTCACCATCGCTCACTCGCTCGCTCCCCGGCTGTAATTCCATGCCTGCCTGGCTCCACATCTTCGCTGATAACATTCTTCTCATTTGCGCGCAATACATGCGATGGGACGCTGTAGTCCCGAGTCAGTCTTCACACATTTGAACTGAGAGTCCAAAAGATGAATGTCGTTATACCAAACACATGATATATTGTTCTACATTATCTTTTTTTTATATATTATTGCGGTATTTATTTAGCGTGTATTCTCTGCCATACTGTGCATATAACAAATAAAGACTTATAAAGCACGGCACACGATAACATTTTAAATGTGGAATGTATAGAACATATAATCCATGAAAAATAAAATATATAATTGTATAATGTATTTTATTTCTATATTACTAGTACGAGCAGTTACTACATGGTTTCAGTATGAAGATTATTCTGTTATAGGTGTTTTAAAACTACGACATTTGGCTATATGTAATAAATAAAACTATCGTGGTCTAATGTAAATTAAAAAAATATATAGAATAGGCCTAGCCCGTCCCATTCCAGCGGGACAGTGGGACCCACTCCGCTCCGCGTTTTGCGTCTTTCCGCGTGCCTCAGTAAAATGGCTGTGTCTCGCGAAGCCTCGTGCTGGTTTGATCAGTTTCTCGCCCTCAGTCTCGCTCTGTAACAGAAGCCCCCCCACATTCAGTGTCGCTTAAATTATTTCCCGGGATCTTTATTTATATTCTTCCATTAACTTTTTATTCGAATCGGAACCGGTAGGCCAACCCGGATTCTGTCTGGTGTTGGGGGGGGATGAACCGGGACACGGGAACATTGGTATAAATAATTGTATTTGTATTCAATGCTACTGAGAGGCTGATTGTGACTAACTCGCTGTGAAAGAGAGGGAGAGAGAGGGATATCATGGCCGCTCAGGTCGCTAGCGCCGCCACTCTCAACAGCAGTCCGCCTTCCGAACTAAAAAAGCCTGATCGGGACCCGCTGGAGGAATCGGTACCGGGGGAAAAGCAGCAGGAAAATAAGGAACCGGGATCAGAGAGCGGATCTCCGGGTCAGAAGGATCTGCAGGACGGGGCCGATGCTGGAAATGCGGGGGGAGGAGGGGATCCTGAGATGAAGAACGGCAACGGGAATCCGTCCAGGTTGAACAATAATAATAATCAGAATGATTCAGTGGGACCTGACGGGAATAGCCATCCCGGGATGGGACACCATCACCCGGGCGGTTTTCCTCCATCTCCCTACGGTTACAGCCAGCACTACAGCCGGCCCCCTTTTCATCAACATGGCGGACAACAAAGCCCTGGCATGGCAGCGGCAGCGGGGCCGGCTGTGCAGCCAGGCAGTATGATGGACTCGTATCAGCCCAGTTCTCATGAGCACGGCTTCCCTAACCACCAGTTTAATAGCTACAGCCAGTTCCCGAACCGGACGCCCTACCCAGGCCCCGGCTACGCCATGAATTCCCCGAGAAGCAACCAGCCCCCGGCGGCTGGGGGGCAGCCAGGCAAGCAGCAGCAGCCAGCGGGAGGAACCACTGCTATGGCTGCCTCCTACAACGCTCAGAGGTATAACTCGGGAAGCCAGCCGCCTAACTCCACTCCTACCCCGACCCTAAATCAGCTCCTGACCTCGCCCAGCTCCTCGCGGGGCTACCAGAGCTACCTACCGAGCGACTACAACAACCAGGAAGGGGCTAACAAGGGACCACCAGACATGGGAAGCAGCAGTCAGTATGGTGGTGGGGGCCACCAGGCTTGGCAACAAAGGAGCCATCACCCACCGCCTATTAGCCCGGGAAACTCCGGCCAGCCTCTGACCCGAAATCAGGTAGGTCCCGGTTGAGCCCTGGGCACCCGTAGCCCGTGCCGCGCTGCTCTGGAGGCTCGGTGTAAATGGTGTAGAGTGCAACACATTGCTATGGACCTGCCATTGTCTACACAGCCTCTCTAAAATGGCTGCCTCTTGCCTTTTCCTAACAGCACCTCGGTTTACTGTACTTATCTCTTGTAAGCGTGACCTGATATTGCACGAAAAGTCACCCGTTTGATTTCCCGAGGTGCATATCGTAAGTTGGGTAGTCGTGGGGCGTGGGGCAGTGTACTTTTACTGGGGTAAACGGGTGAGAAGGAGTGATTTTGCCGAGCGTGTTTATCTGCAGCGAAAGGCGCTCCAAACGTCATTCGGCTGCTGTCATTATGGCTGTTTTACTGTTCTAATACGTTATCGTTTGTGTTTATTCCGTGAACTGAGTAAGATTTGTTGGTAGATTAGCTACACGCATCGATCTGATAATTTCTGACAGTATGTTTGATATCGGCGTGTCTACCTTCTCCAGCTCTGGAAAAATTGCAGTCATTGCAGGTCCTGTACGAATGTGAGAGCCGTTTGCGATCTGTGTGTGAAGGGTGTCTGTCTGCAGAAAAAAGTACCAAAATAGTGTTATTTGGTGAGAAGCTGCAGATATACGCCGTCCGCTGCTTATTCTTATTAGTCGGCCTCTTTCCGACGAGCCGGCACGTTTATTTAGCTTCTAGCGTTGTGTGCTCGGGCGGCCGGTAAACATTGCCGGCCATTACAGCGAGTGCAGATCGCTTTGCTTTGGGATTTGAATTATGGAGGTAAAATCCTTCTGTCAAAGGCAGGAGACAGTTGGTCTTAGGTTGACACGCGAGCTGAGATCTGATTGGCTCCCCACCCTGCGCTCTTGGCCATTTATAATTGCATCTGATGTAATGCCGCAACAATCCCTGATTAGCTCTTATACTTGAACGGCGCGCGTAAGAGGCGCGTCGCCGCCGGTCTTGAGCTCCGGGCTCTCGGGCGAGCCGAGTCTCTCGCTCCTGTCGCCGGCTCCGTTTCGGAAATGCGCGCCGAGCATCCCCAATTAAGCATTTTCACAGCATTTTCTTTTTTACTTCTCTTTTTACCTCTTAACATGCTAAAAGACGGTCTTAAATCTGATTAATTGAAAACCTCTGTGGAAAATCTCAAGTGTTTCAATATGTTGCATAGCTGTTACTTTAATTTTGATGACATATTGAACTCGAGACTTAATAGAATATGTTGTGTTTCTCGGATATTGTTTTTTTTTTTCTGGATTGAAAACTGGCTTCCACTTCGGACTTGTTTGAATTATTTTGTGGTTATATGTGTAATTATATTATGATTAATAGTAGGCCACCAATATGATGTGATAGAAATAATTTTTGAAGGGCTCCATGTTGTAACTCTTGAAGTGTGAGAACCGTATAATGTCTGGACTGTGGTGTTGGTTGTATATGTGTTTTTTATTTTAAGTGGAGTTTAATCCCTCTGCCATCCAAATTTCATAACTATTTCTGTGAAACTGCATCTGTATGCAGACGTAGGCAAGGTCAGGTGCCTGCTTTTCCCATCTGGATGTGGTCCCTCATGCTCCTACAGCTGACTGCTGCAGGGCACAGATCCTGTATTGCTGTGGAGTCTGGCACCCTGCATGTGCTGCTCTTTCCACTTGCAGGTGCTTGTCAGCTCTGTAGGAGGCACTAATGCACTGCCCTAACGTTATATGCTGTTGCTCCCCAGGCAGAGGCCCTCATCACAGCCTCTGGGTGGCATAGCTGAGACATGGATTGTAGGCTGAGCTCTAAGTCTGCCCTGCGTTTGTGGGTTGTGCCCTGAACAGGGTAAACTTGTTACCAGGCTTGTTACCATGATCATTTGGGACTTTGGTAATGTGCTTAATCTGTAAAACCTATGCAGTCTTATTTGTTTTTTGAAGAATAGGTTGTTACCCAGGATGTTGATTTGTTCTGTATAAACTTCATAACCGCAAATAATTCTGGTCAGTTTTGTCTTGAATTGTGTTTTTGTCCGTCAGTCTGCTCAGTCACACTGCAGAAGCCAAGCCATCGATGGAGCAAAGATCCTGGCTGGGACAAGGCAGCGCTCTGCAGTACTCTGTTCTTAATGCTGTCCTCTTACTGTTAAGACTTTCTCATAAAGGGTGCCATATTCTTTTAAGGACTGTACTGAAATTCCACTTAATGCACTGTCTGTTTAAGTTAAATCTGGCTACCCACTGAATTGCACATAAATTGTGACCAGGATTTGCTTTTGCAGTGTTGCTGTTTAATCTGCATATGGGTGTCTGTCTGGGCCGTTTAGACTTTAATGCTTTTAATGATCACAAGTGAACTATGGGGACGTGTTTCATACAGGCATTAAATGTTAAGTCTGATTTTCCAGCTGGTATAGGTCACGGATCCCAACACAGTAGTGTTTTTGGGCATGGTTCTGGTGAAATACCCGTTGTGCTTGCTGTTAATTGACTTGTGTAATTTAAATAAGTAGAATGTTAATTATAATTCGTAATGCTTTATGTGGGATATGTCAAAGCCAAAAAAATTTGGAAACGGAGGTATTGCTAGAAGGGTTGTTTTATCTGACCTTTTGTAAAATTGAAAGCAGAATTTTAATTGCTTAATCATTAATCGTCCTGTCTTAATTTGTATTTGCTACTTTGCAGGGATATAAACAAGCAGTTTTTGCTGACACGTGTGATTTCAGTCCTGCAAATTCAATTAATGTCTCATTCTAAGATGGTCAAAAGAGGGCTCCGCTTGAGTGGGAACCATCGGATGCCATGTATGGGACTGATCCTGGAACAATTGTGACCCTGGTACAGGAGTGACTGTAAGGTTGTTAGTCCTGATCTCAGCACAGGGCTTATTTCTTTGAGTTTGTTATGCCTCCGTTATTTAGATGGAACTAAGGTGTCAGCCAGCTGTCAGAGTTTTGTTTAGCAGGTAACATGCTGAGGTTTGTTTTACTGCGAGTGCGTAACCATAGTATTCCTCAGGTTCAAAATTATTGGTAACCGTTTGGGAATCATATACTTTGGTTGTACTTGTCTCCAGTTCAGCGCACACTCGTCCGTTTTCCCAGCTGGTTTACGCGTGTTGTCACTACGCAAGCAGTGCTGCTGTTCATACTTGCATGTGTAGTTAATGTCAGTCTCAAGGATTATAAGTTGTATTCACCAGGGGCAATGCAAGAAAGTCATCTTGGTTGGCTACTTTGTTTCCAGTCTTACTTGTTTGTATGAGGTTGTATGAAATGTTTTATACTCACTTTCCCCACGCTGCGTTGCTAATTTTGTAATGCCTTCAACATTCTCTATATCCTACCTCTCTCCACATTCTATTGGTACTTTTCTTTGGTACATATCATTTTACTACCTCAGGTTCAATGTTCCATTATGTATTGTTAGATATCTTGTAGTAGTTAGTATTTTGTATTTAGAATTATGGCTGCACAATATCTGAGAACACAACATATTTTTTTGTGATAAATATTGCAATATTCCTAAAGCAAAAATGAGTTCTAAATCAATTTCTCACAAACATGTCTGAGTAATTTAAAGAGCCATGATGAAATTGATGAGGATTGGCTCAGAAAGCGCATGCAGAGCTCATGCAAAAGTAGTAGCAGTAAACTGCCACTGCTATATGCTTCACATTATTTTAAACTGAACGATTATTAAAATTTCAATGCTTGCTATGTTTTCTTTCCTATAACAATATAAATGTTTTAGCAAAATGCAAACCCCCATGCACTTGCCGAATTTAATCACCAAGATTTCTAAATACTGGAACTATATTGAAAAATTGCTTATGAAAATAAGCAAGCAAGTAAATGTACTTGGTACACTGTACTTGGTACCCTGCTTTCTTAGCTCAGTTTGAACTTGGAAGCAGAAGAAACTTAAACTGCCAAATTCTAATGACATTGTACATAGAGGCACACAATAATGTCCATAAGTTTTTTTTTTTTTGTTTTTTTTTTCTCGTCTCAAAGTATTTTATGTTTTTGAATATCTGCCAGCCACTCATTTCGAAAAAAATTGGATGCTACTTTAATACTAAGTGTACCATATAACAACACACTCCTGTGACAAAAGGTGACCATATTGCCTCCAAGATTTTTGTGGTACTGCATCTCGAGTATGTGTAGCATCAATTCCTTGCATAGGATCACAGATGACACATAGAATCGACGCAGATGACATGTGGTGGTCATGACGAGTTGCAAGCGCCAAGCATAAATCGATCCTAACACTCCCTGATGTGAGGTTGCTGTGCCGGCCCTTGCTGTGCTTGAGGTGAGCTCAGCTCCCTGTGCTGGTGCTTGGGTTGTTGGAGCCCGCTCTTCTCACTCGATTGGTGCCCCCCCAATAACCTTTTCTCTGATCATTTTTGGATTGTATTTGGCTAGACCAGCAACTTTTGGAAGGATAACGGCTCTGAGCCCAGTGTGTTTGTTTCTGTGCCTGTTCCTATGGAGGAATATCTGATCATTGTCTGTGTATGATGGTTGTCAGAGACTTTTGGGGGTAAAAGTGTATTAAGTTGCAAGTCCCCTGAGCTTTTGAGGGCCATTCGCGTTCGTCGTCTTACAGCCTCAGCACTGTGATACTTTCTGATCATGGGTGATGTTCAGTGTGCTGACCTCGCCATGATGGAATCCACAGCCCACCAGGGCTCCTGTCATACATTTTGTTTCGGACTGAGGGGTCAGGTTGGCTCCTGTCGTCATCCATACTCCTATGATGCAATTTATGGCGAAACGCACCATAGTTGTGATACGTCAATGGTTGTTTGCGAATATAGAATGGTAAATAAGTACTGTTAAACTGTGCAAGAGAATGTTAGGGTGTGTTTGTTTTTACTTTAATTAGGAGGAAATTGAGATTTTTCTGCACTCCGTGAAGAGTGTGTTTTCTGGCCATGTTTGTCTTTTGTCTTTGATGTTCATGGATGGTATTATGGATTTTTTGGCCTTGACATGCAGTCAGGGGCGCTGTCAAATGATCAGGCTCTGTTGTACCTGGTCACTTATCAGCACACTTACTCTCATAATACTGTAGGAAGTACCCCGTGCAATTGCTGCCGTAAAGTGATTAAGTTCAATAGAGCTGTCACAATTACTCTGATTAAATTTGCTTATTAAAAAGCGTCGTTTTAAAATTTTCCTTCTCGATTATATGGCAATATGACATAAAGAATATGGCACCTATTGGGTGAGGGTCCACATAAAGATCGAAAGCCCCAGTTGTGTTGAAGCACTTTACTTTTAAAAGTGAATGAAAATAGCAGTTGTCTGACTGTTTTGCAAAGCAGAACTTTAGGCGCTTTTCCACTGCATACTTTTGGTACTACCAAAAGTACGGTACTTCAAGGTATTAGTTTTCCACTGCTGTAAAAACTGATACCGGTGCCGGATGACATCACATTGTGAGACGGGGCATTTTGTAATGAATTTGAAAAATGGCTGTGATATGTCTGGACAATGTCCGATATTAATACCAACATCGCATTTTATGCATATGCAGCTCTTAAATCGCTAGTAAGGTAGATTAAGATTAGACTTTTTCAGTTCTGTGTGTGGACATTTATAGTGCAGGCGGTTAAAGGTTCGCTAAATTATTTTTACTCCCTAACTCGAAATTTGAATTATTCCTTTTATATATTATGTAATATATGTTTAAAAATCACTTTAAAGTTTACCTCCGCTGCTTTTGCATGAGCTCCACATGTGTTCTCCGAAACTATCATAATCATTTTCGTCTCTGCTGTTTAAATCACTCGAAGACGGGTTTGTGAGGAATTAATGAACTCCTTTTTTTGTTTCATAAATATTTATTACAACAAAATCACATTGCTAGGACATCACACATCATACAATATGCCTGCTTTCCTAGTATATTAAACAAAATATTCTTCCATTTCTTGCCATGCCATCCTGATTTTGTTCTTTGGACTACATCCCAATTTTTATTTTTACTATATCGTTTTGCAATTGTTTGCAATTGCTTTCAAGGCGGCATTTGTATTGTGTTTCAGAGGCATTCCCACCCCAAAGCACCAAAGTAGTACCCCAGCTGGTTCGGCACTTTTTGGTACTGGGAAAGTGAAAGTACCAAAATTATGGTACTTGGTGTGGTGGAAAGCTCCCTTAAATAGCACCACAGCATGACTGCAGTGCAACTGCATCTTAAAAGAAGACATTTGGGTTTAACAGACTCACCCATTAATACGAGGTTAGCCATAGATATGTGCCTTTTAGCGCCTCAGAATAGCCTAACCTGTGTTTGTCATCACTTTGACTTCAGTCATTTTGCTTAATTTACTTTAGCTATGTCAGAATATTCACTGCTAAAATAAAGGTTATGGCCTCATCACTTGGTCGCATCGTCTTGCATAATATGGTACGCTGCCAAAAAATATTAAATGGTTATGTATTAAAATTGCAGACCTTCCTAATTTTGTTGCCTATGACTGACCAAAAAACGTTTTTGATGCTTATTGATGGTTTGAAGTGAACCCAGAAGACTGTCACTGTCCTTGTGATGTGACAGATGTATGTTCATTAAATGCCATGTCAATATTAACATTGCACTTTGTGCAAGCCTAGTATTGAGGGTGGCACAGTTTCATACTTTGTGCGTGAAGTTTGCATGTTCACCCTGTATGTGTGTGGTTTTTTTGTCGGATTCTCCGGTGTCCTTCCACTGTCCATAAACATGTAACTTAAATGAACTGGAGTGCCTGAATTGGCTCTTTGTGATGCCAAGTGTGTACCCTGCAATATTTTGCTGGTTCCGGCCGTGCACTGGTTGTCATGTATTTATTATATATAGATAATTACTCGATGAATTGGCAGATTAATTGGTAGATTGCGCAGTTATTGATATAATCGATAGTGACAGTCCTAACGTTTAATTCAGAAAATGTTGATTTCCAGTGTTCAACTTTACTCTAACAGCAACCTCCCTGAGTGGCCTTTGCTGTACCAGTCCTTAAAGCCCACACAGAAATTTTCACCCAAGCATCTCAAGGAGGCAGTGCATAGAGAATTGTTGAATTTAACTAGCTAGAGTTAAGGATGTTTGATATATCAGTTAATATACTAGTACCGGGCTTTATTCATTACAAATCTAGATATCTACATCATTTCGATGTGTCAGTTTTGGCTGATATTGCCAACCAATACTTAAACATTATCAGTATTCAAGGTTGGCAGTACCAGACCTAAAGACCATAACTATTACAATAATGGAGATGATTGCACTGCACAATCAGCCAGTTTCCGTAGTGGAATACAAAGGTTTTTGTTGCCCTTACAACACTTATAAGGTCTCAAAGTACTGGCTCGCAGATTGATCTTTTGTTTTCCACAGAATAAACAACTATGGAACCTCAGCAAGTGGCTCAGAGGTTAGCTGGTTATCAGTATCAATACTTTTAACACCGAAAGAGCTCTAAAAGCTGAAATCAATAAATCTGCAGAATAGTAAGGGTCTTATAATTGAAAATTAAATTCATATAGTTAATGAGATTATTAATTGTTTTGCATGGGTATTCACTGTAAATGACACAAGTGACATACCGACTCCTATTACTAATTCAGCATCGTCTATGACTAATATATGTATAACTGAAGCTGATGTGCTGCAAAGCCTAGCTAAGCTCAAAATAAATAAATGGCAGGGACCTGATGGCATCTTACCTATAGTTTTTGAGATGAGGGATGTTACTTGCCGACCTTTAACTTTACTATTTCAGAAATCCTTATCTGGTGGTGTGGTACCTTCTGATTGGAAGCGTGCTAATATAATGCACATATTCAGAAAAGGGATAGAAGTAATCAATCAAACTATAGGCCAATTAGTTTGAAAGTAATGTCAGCTATAATCCAAGTGAAAATCGTAGATTACCTGGATTCAAGTAACATTCTGAGAGAGAGCCAACATGGATTTAGGAGAGGTAGATCCTGTTTAACTGAGTTCTTTGAGGAAGCTACAAGACAAATTGACCAGAAAAAGGCCTATGATGTGATCTATTTAACACAAACGGTTCCTGCTTAAGATCAAAGGAACTCTAGCAGCTTGGATTGAAAACTGGTGAACACAGTCAGCCTGCATTCATAGCGGGGTACCACAGGGTTCAATTTTAGGATCACTATTGTTCCTAATTTACATAAACAATATTGACATATCTGTGTTTCCCCTAGGTTTATAGAGTTGGGGGGGGGGGGGGGCAGACGGACACATTTCTGGAGCCTCTTGATATGGGAAGTCAGAAACGTCTGGCCCATTTATTGAGATCTGCAT
>JAOYFF010000047.1:17616589-17651813 GCA_025773925.1 Cryptomyrus ogoouensis | reverse complement strand
AGTCAGAAACGTCTGGCCCATTTATTGAGATCTGCATGCAGGCTGCAAGATGGTCTCCTTGCAGCCTATTGCGGATGTTTGTCTTGACCTGCAAAAACATTAACTGTTAGACTTTAAAGGTGATAGCTGATAGCTTAAAATGCTAGTAGTTTAAAGCAGAAAATCCCATTGTGAAACATATTTATCACCCTGGGAGCGTTTAAAAAAACGCCAATATTTTTTGTCTGCTTTTCAGGTGGTTGACACAACATATTTTCTGATGCGCACTCTCTGTCCACTGGTGGGAGTGTGCTCACTTGTCTGTGTGCGATACAGAGAGCAGAGGAGAATTGTAAACGTGCAACTGTGTAGAGACAAAAATGACAAGCTGTTGTGTAAATAAGATAAATAACATGAGGCTGTTTGTCCTTTTATTAAACAAACCAATGTATAGACCTGTTCTATAGGAAAGGTAACTTGAAATGACTTTTGTTGTGATCTGGTGCTATGTAGACAATAAAATTAAATAAAACTAACTTGACTTTAAAGGGGGGGAGCGGGAGGTGCCCCCCTAATATAATGGTAGGGGAAACACTGCATATATATACACACACACGTAGACAAATATAATCCATGCAGGGATCAGAAGCATAAAGTACAGATATTTTACGGGTGCCACTGAAATAAAGGTAGCTGATTATGAGGAAGACCTCGGTGTGTATGTTGATGTTTCCATGTCCCACTCTCGCCAGTGTGGGGAAACGATTAAAAAAGCCAATAGGATGTTGGGTTACATCTCAAGGTGTGTGGAGTTTAAGTCAAGGGAGGCGATGCTAAGATTATACAATTCCTTGGTAAGACCCCACCATGAATATTGTGTGCAGGTTTGGTCACCATACCTTAAGAAGGACATTGCTGCCTTGGAAAGGGTGCAACATAGGACTACAAGAATGATTCCTGGTCTTAGAGGAATGTCTTATGAGGAGAGGTTAGCTGAGCTGAATCTGCCTCGAGCAAAGGAGACTAAGGGGGGGACATGAACCAGGTATATAAGATTCTAACAGGTCTGGATGCTGTTCACCCAAATAGTTACTTCAATATTAGTTCAAATACAAGGTCATAGGTGGAAATTAGCAGGAGAACATTTTAAACTGGATTTGAGAAAGCACTTCTTTACACAGCAATGGCCTCTTCTTGCTTGTCAATTTATGTTCCAGTGTTCTAATATTGGCGATTTTAGACTAAAATATGATTTTCCAGTATCTGTCAAAATTTGCACCACTAACTGAGGTATGTAACTTTGCATGGTCAGTTGCACCACATAATTTTCTAATGTTGTGTTACTGTTGGCAAGGAATATGGGGAAATCTTACATGCTGTGTCCCTCTTTCATTACTTTCATTATTAATATTAAAGATGAATATAATCTTTCTCCTATTTGCTGTTGCTACTTGCCTGAGCACCATGGTATAATGTGGCCATGCCAGGTTTGCCCAGAGGTGTGTGTGTGTGTGTGTGTGTGTGTGTGTGAGAGAGTGTGTGTGTGTGTGTGTGAGAGACTGGGTGATTCGTTCGACCTGCCTGAGCCCATGGAAAGTGGCGCTGGCATGTGTGTAAATTTCACATGGTGAGTCTTTCATTTAGGCCAAGTCTAAATCATGGTAATCCCTTTCATTGAACTTTGTTTTGAAGAGAAAGTAGGATTAACATGGTAATTTGCTGCTCTGGCTCAGCTGTCTGCTGCCTTTCTGAGCACACACTGTCAGACCAACACGTGCCAATGCGACGTTAGGATGCAGTCATGCCACGCCTCCTCTGGGGCAGCCTGCAATTGGCTGTCACATGGATGGGTGTGGCCTGGGCCAGAAGATGTCATTGAGAACTAATTAAACACATTAAGCACAAAGACTGCACTGGTCTGATGTGCTCTGAATGATGTGCATGTTTGTAGATATTTTTAAGTGTTTTGTATGGTGTTCGTCAAATACCTCACTCTCTGAAGTGACACATTATTTTGCATGTTCTTGCAGCACAAACTTATTAATCCCTGAGGGGAAATTAAGGTGCAAACTGGTAGCATTCAGTAGTGCTCAGGCTAGTAGTCCAATTACTGTAATGGGTGAGCTAGTACAGCGTGGGTGGTTGAGGGGCTGTATGAACTATGATCAGTGTTAAAATGAAGTAACTCAAACATGAAAAGAGGACATTTGTACAACCCACTGCAAAAGTGTCACTGATACATTCTTTTTAAACAAAAAGCTTCCTAATATTTGCTTTTTTGAGGTCTTCGCTTTTGTAAACTATCGGAACTGCAGTTTTCATTGTCACACATAAGCGCTGTCCTATTTGCTTTCAGTCTAGCTCCTTATCTTGTGTCTAAGTTAAGATTTGACTCCACCTAGAGATGCACAGGCATTGAGGGCTTGTAGGGCTGGGAGTTCAGGCTGTTAAAGTGTCACGCACCCCAAGGCTGTCCTAAAGGTGCAGCCAAGAAAGGGCACAGTTAGGTGCTGTGATCCTACTACGTCTCTACAGGTATTTAATCCGCAAATCAATGACTTGTTTTTTTTTTTGGGTCAGTTCGTCAACAAGGTTGAAAGGTTCGTTGTTTGTTTATCGAAATATTGAACCAATATGTATTACAGCCTCGAAGTAAACATTTTTCCTTGTTTTATGATTAGATGAAACTTTATTAAGCAGCAGCCTATCACCTGGTCTTGTTTTCTGGCAGTGTTAATATTACTGGAAATGGCCATTGAAAAATTAGTCACAAAAATGGCTGTTTAAGCGTAAAATATTTTATGTTGTAAATCAAACTTCCATGTCTCCCCTCCTCATTGGCTGGCATGTGCTGGATCATACTAGCAGTGGTTGCTTCTGATCTGTTCCAGACGCAGGGAGATGATGTGTCTCCCCCCCCACCAATGGCTGCTATGGTTTCTTTATATGCAGATTAGCCGTGAGCTAATTACCGTTAATTGTTTGCTATTTGGCCATTGAAGAGTCTATTGCCCATCCACCGATCCCTGAGCGAGTGAGAAAGGGATGAGTGTGGGGGTGACTCTCCTGAGAGTTGAGTGCATGCGATCTGCTTGGGAGGGTGGGGCTCTCTTGCTTGCAGGTTTCGGCCTGCTCACTGGCCTGCTCACTGCTCACTGGCAGTATAGCGCAAGCTCTGCTGCCTCACTGTCTGGCAGCTGCTCTTTCTGCTTCCTGTGTCACGCTGAGCCTCTTCAGCTGTCCGCAGAGCCTCTTCATTTCTCCAAGTTCTCTTGTTGGCCTGCAGGTAGAAGTTGCCGGTGACACACTTGACACAGCATCGTGACTAGCTGGAAAGCCCCGGATGGGGGCGGGCTGTGGCAGAACTGGGGCTGGGCTTAGTTCCATGCTTGCTGTCGATCCGCCCTGAGCAGCAGAGCCTGGCTGAAGCCAAACCCTGGGATGGACTAGCTTTCCTCTGAGACCTTTGGCATTCCTCCCCCAGCAGTAAGGCTCCCCCCACTGCCAGTGCCTACAAGCCTCCTCCTGTGCCAGGGCGTCTGTGTGGAAACACAGGCGACCGTCTGGATCGGCCTCTAGCGGCTGTGCAGCTGGGAAGTGTTAGAATTCATCAGCCTGGCCGCCGTTTCATGGGCTATAAATAGCTCAGTCATCAACTAACCCTAAGTGAGGTTTTAAAAAAAAGGTAGAAAAGTCACTGTGGGAAGCAAAGGAGCATCTCACTGGTTTGCTGCCGGCCAACGCAGCTCCCCTCCTCACCTGAGTCTACACTTCTCCTCTTCCTCCGTCCTGCCTGTATCTCACACGTACAAGTCTGTCTTTGGTCTCCCTGGTTCCCCCTCTCTTTTGGAGCTGTATTGATATTCTCTTCCTTGCGTCTGATCCATAGAAAGTGGCCTGGACCCTATATGATACATAGCTCATACAAAGAAGGGCACAGATGGATGTCTTTTTGGAAGCGTGTGCTGCTGGCACAGCTGTCCCTGGCCTGCATCCGGCGAGTCTCTCTGCTTGATTCTCATTCATTTAGGACTCCAGATGTTGGGGGGTGCCCACGTGTGAGGAGGTCATCACTGTGGCCAGGTGTCTGTCTCGCATCTCCCATTGAGCATTGTGGGAAACCCGATTGGTCCTTCTGTGCTAATGTCTGCCTGCCACTCGCCAGTGCGTAGGCCTGGTGTCTGCAAGTTTGCGTGCTACCATGTTGCCTCTCGCCATGTTGCCCGGTCACCTCTTGCTGTGTCACTGTGCCGCCCATTGCTGTGCTCGGTGCTGCCGTGTCACAGCAGACTAGGCCTCGCAGCCTCCCAGTGAGATCCGTCGTTTGAAAAGTTCCCCTGTGTGACAGAGTGCAGGAATACTGGCGGAGACCCAACCGTCAGCGCTGTCTGTCCGTGTCTAACGCCACGCCTCTCCTCTTGCCCCACAGCCCCCCAGCCCCATGGATCCCATGGCGAAGATGCGGGGCCAGCCCTATGGAGCTGCAAACCCCTACTCACAGCAGCCCCAGCAGGGCCCCTCTCCTGGGCAGCAGCAGGGGGTGCCTTACCCCGGCCAAGGCTACGGCCCGCCTGCCCCTCAGAGATACCCTATGGGCATGCAGGGTCGCACCCCTGGGGGCATGGCTGGCATGCCTTACGGCCAGCAGGTAGCGCCCCTGCCTCTTACCCTCAATATTTATGTGCCTCCTCATTTCTCACCCTCTCTGTGTGGAGGGTAGGGCTGTTGATGGGCATGGCCTGAGTCTGTGTCTCCCCATACAGATGGGTCCCTACGGGCAGCAGAGCCCTGCCTCCTACTACAGCCAGCAGGGCCAGCAGCAGGGACCCTATGGGCAGCACGGCCAGCCTGGTCCCCCCTACGCGCAGTCTCAGGGCCAGCCGTCCTATGGCCAGAGTCAGCCTCCCTACGGCCACCAGCAGGTGGCCCCGGGACAGCCACCTCCACAGCCGGGCACCCCGGCAGGTGCCCAGGGTCCGGCAGGATATCCACAGCAGCAGCAGCAGCAGCAGCAGCCACCTTCTCAGCAGCCCCCGGTGCAAGCGGCAGCTCAACCCCCGCAGTCCCAGCAGCCGCCGGGACACTCTCAGCCTCCGCAGGGCCAACCAGCCCCCTACTCGCAGACCCCCCCTCTCCAACAGCAGCAGTCTTCGTTCCAGCGCTTCCCCCCACCTCCTCAGGTAAAACCACGTTGTCTCGTAAGGGATAGTGTTCTATAGAGGGTACTTCAGGTTAAACGTCTGCTAAATGGTAATGAGGATATATCTGGCTGAAGAAGCAGCCTACAGGAGTGCAGTGCCCTGGAAGCCATCACTTCATAAAACTGTAAGTCAGTGCAGGTGGAGAGACTGGGAGAGAGACAGGCAGACAGGAGAGACTGGGAGAGAGACAGGCAGACAGGAGAGACTGGGAGAGAGACAGGCAGACAGGAGAGACTGGGAGAGAGGCAGGCAGACAGGAGAGACTGGGAGAGAGGCAGGCAGACAGGAGAGACGGACGGGGGAGAGTGAGTTGGATGAGGGGGGGGGATGGTCAGACAAACACTGAAACACATAAAGGTGCCCAATGATGATGTGTGTACCCCCTCCCCCACTGAAGGAGCTGTCCCAGGACTCGTTCACTTCACAGTCCAGCACACCGACCAACAGCCAGGCCGTGGCATCGAGCAAGAGTGGCCCAGAGGACGGGCTGCCTGGACGGCCCTCCAGCCTTCCGGTGAGTGTCCACATGCAGCCTCACCAAGCAAGCCGCCGCAGAGCGACCTTTGGCCTCTCACCTTTCAGCCCGATGTCGCCTTCCTCCATCACTGAGGTGTTGCCTTTAAATGGCGCCGTCATACAATTTCCCTGTTAAAATTCATCCCAGTGTTCGCTTCTCTCTGAAAATGAACCTGTGAGTGAGCAAGCTGTCGGCGCCGATGGCTACATTGCCCCCCTCCCAGCTTGTTTATTGCCCCTTGGCCATCTGAAGCTGCACTGTAAGGTGTGTGCGTGCACCTCTGGGCTCTGCCCTGGTACCAGCGAGGCAGTAGGTATTGACTCACCTGCCTTGACTAATGGTACTTTTCCACTACCACGAAGAACCCAGCCGTACCACTAAGAGACGGTTCTCCATTGTAAATTGTGCAAGCTGTATGTGAGCTGTACCCGCGCTGACATGGCCCTGCTTACTGGCAGAGCCGAAAGCATGACTAAATCCAGCTGATTGCATCACAGACATCTGATTGGTCGAAATACATGGAGATACTGGTGTTCTGCGTCAGTATACTTAGATTATCTGAAAGAAAAAGAGCATATACTATTCATTATTAGTAGTATTCCACATTGCGATGTATTCCCAATACATTGGAATTTGAAAATTTCCAACCTCCTACTTGAAAAAGTACCATACATAGTGGAATAAAAATGGAATCCTAATGTAAATTTGTGCAAGTTAATCGTAATTCTCCTAATTTTTGATGCTAACATAACATGGTGATTCTTACAGACTTGCTAGCAGAAATGAACACAGTAAATCTTGATGGTGACAGTGTGAACAGCAATGAGTCTCTTTGGTTTTATCTCACTGTCGGTCTCCAAACTCGGCAACGCCTTTATTGAGCCGACCCGTCTGCAGTGGGAAAACCATGTGAGCCGGAACCATCCTCTCTTCGCAGTACGGCTCGAGTGAGGCGTGGTTCCTGTATGCCAGTGGAAAAGCGCTATACGATGCTGACTCTCATCTCCTGCATCCAGGGCTCTATAAACTTGTGCCATGGAGATTTAAGTGATCAATCATCCTTTTTATCACAGCACAGGGGCTTATGGAGCTGTTCATTTGACAATGAAACTGTGGTGAATTAGTGGTCTGGGATATATTACATCTACACAAGATAGTAACAGCTTGAAAGCTCACAGTCATGGTTGTGAAGTTGGCTCACTCACACTCTTGCCATCTTTTGGTGAAACCGATGAGACTTCATAACTGTATGGCTGTGTAGATTAAGCCAAATGATGGAAGATGCTGATATAAACAGTCTGAATGAATTTAGCTTCATTTTGAAAGTTTACCTAAGAAACAGGATGCTGGTTCTCTGGCTCTAACTTTGAACCAATAATTGACATTAAAGCTGTCTTTCCTTTTTTCTATTTTGTTTTATCGGATGTGTTCTGACTGCAGCGCTTTTCTCTTTTGTGTGATTTGTAAATTTTGTGTGTAGTATCCAAGAATATATACAGTAGAACTTTGGAACTGGAACGCATTTAAATAGGGTCGGGTATCGTTTGAATGTTATTGATGCCGATTCACTTTCAGTTTTGCTTATTGATTCCGGTTGTTATCGATTCCCCATTTAGATTCCACAAAGGAAAAAAAGGACAAATGTTTAACAAAAATGTCTTTATTCTGAACATTCAGAATGTCCCAGCAGCAATGAGAGTAAAATACTAACTAAAGTGCATTCAGTGCACAGCACCTGCCTGCAAGTTTAATAAACAGAGAACTATAACTTAAGTATGTCGCCGTTTCTGTTCAATTGTCTTTACCTGGGTAAACAGCTGGGGAACTCCCCTTACCCAAATCAGCCTGTCAATGGGCCTGTGTAGTGCCGAATGTGAGTGTAAAACAAGACGAAAACATGTATAATTTGTAGTTTATCTGTGTGTTGAAAACAATAGGAAGGGTAAGTATAGCAAATCAAGAACTATTTTAGCATGATTAAGAACAATCAGCTTGTTTTGTGCCAGTATTTAAAATAATGTCTTCTTAAAACAGTCCTCATTGCTGTCGCAGTCTTCATTGGAGGATGAATTAATTTCATCACTGCTGTCGAGAAATGATTGAACTTGTTGCAGAGCTTCTTCGGTCGGAAAAAGGGAGCATGCCATTGTAAAAATAGCAAATACAAACTGCCTGATTTCGCTTGCTGTTCTCGATCGGTGTTTCTGCATATGGCTTATATCTGCCTTGAATGAACTCGTTGGCATATCAATAGCAGCTTGCACTCGTGGGCGTGTCCACAGATAAGACGCCATGAAGAAACATGTAAGCTGATTATTTTAATAATTACGTATAAAAGAGATGTTTGTGTTTGTTGAGAGCGGGGATACTTGAAAGAGGACACATTGAGGTTTGTGATGGTATTTTTATTAAGTCCGTCTGACATAAAGGAGGAGTTATTTAGGTTGTTGTCACGCACTTCAGAAAATCCGCTTTGAGAGGAAATAAAGGTGCATGTTGTGATTTTGTATGTATTTTATGAAAATGCTGATTTGTTGTATTATTTGGGGGAGAATGCATTTTTTCTGATTATCTACTTCCTGAGCACATGCGACAAGCACTGATGGAGATAATGACGTTATGTTAAGGCGCCGTGGCCGACTCCTGGGGCAATAGCTAGACTGTGGCCAAAACAGCAGCGATTTACGACAAGTAATGTCAGCAGTCCTGTCATTTTAAGAATAGGTTTGATGTGTGTCAATTGTTTTTAATAAAGTAAAACTGCACTTTTGACCTTTCACACTGTTGTCATGACCTCTATCTTGGAACTTTAGTAAGATCTAACCAAAACTCGACCGCAAACTCACAACCTGACGAAACAAAACAGACCTTCTAAAACAGATCTAGACTCGTCTCTGTTGGGTTGAAACAAAGGTAGACGGTCCTGTAATTGGATGGGAATATGAATCGTTCTCAGTCTCGCGGTACCTCTTTAACAGAGTTCAACATGCAAGAGCTGTGTTTCTGTGTTTGGTGTGAATTTTTTATTTATTTTTTGCTTTATCTACAGCATATTAAGTGATACAGTAATCATGGCCCCAAAGAAAGTGAGCAGTGATTAGCAGCAAACCAAGGAGGAAAGTGAGAGTAACTGTAGAACTTAAAAAGGAAATTATAGCGAGACTTGAAGGTTGTATGTGTGTGTCTGCTCTCGCTTCGGGATACGGGATTGTCATCATTATATCGCTTTTGTATGTGTACTTTTTCATGTGTGTATTAGCTGCTCATTGATTGTTAATGCTTTTTATCATTAGTTAGGTAGGTAGGTAAGTTTGAATAGGCAATCATTTGGGGGTCTGGAACAGATTAAATTCATTTACATTATTTATTTTGGGGAAATTTGACTTGGCACTTGACCAAATTGCAACTCGTCCAGCCTTCTGGAACGAATCAAGTTTGTGTTCCAAGGTACCTCTGTATATTAGAATGTGCAGCACAGCTGTGGCACTGCGGTTTGGAAGTTTGATACCCGGCTGTGGAACCTGAAGGCTCTTCAGAGACACTGTTACTATTTATTGAATGATTATCTAATATACTTTTTGTCATCTTGTTGTTCTTATATTTCACAGAACTTTAGTATTTTTTGTCTGGGGGAACAAATTTTTTCATGAGTGATTTTTCTCGGGCTGCTTCTGGCGTGTGCAGGTAGAGGCTTTTTGAGCTCTGCAGTGGGACCGTGGCCGTTTACATGAGGTTTCACATCTTTTGGTGACGGGCAAGGCCTGCTCACATGTCAGCGTGTCACACAGCCATCTGTGTGATCGCAGTGCTTGCTGTCTGCGCTGCTGCTGTGGCCTGTATTATGAAGCGGGGTTACTGGCTTATCGGGGTAACTTGTCGGATTTAAGGTACCACAGTTTAAATGGACTTCATATTCCTTCACTTACGTTTTGCCCAGACTACCTTAAATTCGACAAGTAACCCCGCTTCGTAGTACAGGCCACTGTTCTAGGCCTTGTGCTTCCTGCATTGGAGTGTGTGTGTTCTGTGGGAGGGGTCAGCTGCTCCTGGCCCAGCCTTCTCCTCCACCCCTCCCCCAGTTGCTGCTTTGGAACAGGGCACTTCAAATCTGACCCTCAATTCTAAATCCAGGCCATGTTTTCAGTTCTCCCAGGTAGTTAGTTTAATAATTACTGATGCTAATTGGCCACAGATGCTTCACACCTGGCTCATGGGTAAAGGAAAATCAGCAGTGCTTGACCCTTGAGGACTGTGATTTGAATATCCGTGCTTTAGTGGATGTTGCTTGGGCACACACACACACACACACGTTGGTCTTCCTATCTAAATGGGGGCCGTCCATTCATTTGGGGAAAACCATAATCCCAGTCATGACACCCTTAACCTCTACCCATCCCTAACCTTAACCATAAGTAACCAATCCAAATACAAGATTTTTACTTTTTTGATTGCATTCATAGATTTTTATAAAACTGAGGTTATCCAAATGGGGACCTCAAAACATATCCCCAAAAGTAGGGAAATTTCAGGTTTTACTACACTTTGGGGACAATTTGATCCTCAAATGTGATCCATGCAATCCCACACACACACATACGTGTATTCATATCTTTGTGGGGACATTCCTTTCATTTCTATGGGAAGAACTGTAATCGCAGCTGTAACAACTTTAAACTTTACCCAGCCCTAACCTTAATCAAAACTAACCAAACAGACAAATTTTTCAGAAATTCAGTTTCCCCACGTAGGGATCGAAAAGGCGGTCCCCACAATGTCAAAAGAACAGGTTTTTATCACATTGTGGGGACATTTGATCCCTGCAACGTAATATATGTATGACGCGCATGCATACTGTCGGGGATGCGTGTGGGTTGAGCTGGGGGGGGTATCCCTTTGCATATGTGTGCTGGTATTCGGTGTGCCCGACTGCCCGTCAGCGCCCCCCAGGTGCCTGTGCCCATCTGGTGCTGGCTTCCCTCCGCCTGTCGGTTTGACGCTCTGAAAGTGGCTCCCCGTGCAATCGCAGAGTAAACTGATTGTTTTGAGCTGCCTTTGCAGACTGGTACGATGTTAAGTGTCATCATTTTAATCAATGTTCATGCCTGAATTATTCATCAAGTGGCACTTAAGTTTGTGTTTGGCTCATTAAGTCGAGTTTGTTAATTGCCGTACAGTTTAAATGAAATCTGGCTGCGGTGCTTCTGATGTGCTGTGATCTATAAAGCATGTGAGCTGCCCACTCCAACGTGGCTCCTAACCCAAGGGGCCTCTGGGGAGGTGAAGCAGCACAGCCCTAACACAGCACTCTGTTCACATGCCATCAATGCCATGGGGCCCCATCGAGAGCCCATCCTGCGAGCAAGGTGGCACTGCCAGCTCTGAAGGTGTGTGCCCCTGGGGGTCCCTGTGTCCGTGTATGCCCCAGGAGCTGCGAGCTGGCCCTGGGGATCAGCAGGGGGCCCCAGGAGCTGCGAGCTGGCCCTGGGGATCATGGGGGCCCTTAGATCTGGGAGTGGGCGCTGGGGGTCAGCAGGGGCCCCTGGGCTATTTTGGCTTCTTGCTGTCAGATGCAGCTCCCATGCTGCCAGGCAGATTTGTATTTGGATGCAAATCTGTGTAGGAATCAGGCCCCTGCCAGCAGGGGGTGCTTTTGTCCCAGGGGAGATGTGAGGAGAGGCACCCTGTGTCTGGATGGGTGGAGGTCCTGGCCTGCAGACCGAGGCACAGTGTTTCTGGAGTTTGTGGTTGTTGGTTTGAAGTGACTTGTTTCACAGGATGGTATTTACTGACTGAGAGCTGCCTCTGTCATTCAGTGGCCTGTGCCTCACCATTCTCTTTCTCTTCTGTCCTGTCTTGGCTAGTTTGTTCCCATCTATCACTGGAGGTGACTGTGGAAAGTGGGTAATGACTCTTGCTGAGGAACGGCCTGTGAGGCCGAGAGCTTATGGATTTGCTTCTCTTTGTAGCCTTAGACTGTTTCTTGCAAAATGCCTGACTAAAGATACAGTAGCAGTCAGTGTAGGTTAGTACCGAGGAATGCTGGACCTGGCAAAGACAGGGAGGTGTTGCTCTGTGCTGCTGTAGGATAGTAAGGAGGCCGAGGCGCATGGGGGCCGTGGGGCTGAGGTGCTGGGGCTGCTTCTTCCATTGCTCATGCTCAGTCTGCGTCTTTCCTTCAGCAGGCCGATAGTGCCATCTTATGGTCCTGTTGATGACTAAGCAGAGGGCCTGTGGATGTGAGGCAGGTGAGGGGAGTTGTGGGGGGAGAATGTCGACTGGACCAGGTTGCACTTCTTGGATGCTGCCTTTTGCTTCATTATGTTGGTGCTGTAGACTGGGGGCACGGCATGTGAAGGGGGTGAAAAAAGTCTGAGGTGATGCAAGTGTGGAAATTGATTGGCCTACGGCCTGTCGTGCTGCTTGGGGTGGCGTCTCCACCCATCCTGGCAGGCTGGCTCACACCCCGTCATAGTGCTTGAATTGGCGTCTGTATCCATCTCGGCAGGGTGGCTCACGCCCGGTCGTGGTGCTTGGGGTGGCATCTCCACCCGTCCTGGCAGGTTGGCTCATGCCCCGTCGTGCTGCTTGGGGTGGCATCTCCGTCCGTCCTGGCAGGTTGGCTCATGCCCCGTCGTGCTGCTTGGGGTGGTATCTCCACCCGTCCTGGCAGGTTGGCTCATGCCCCGTCGTGCTGCTTGGGGCGGTGTCTCCGTCCGTCCTGGAAGGTTGGCTCATGTCCTATCGTGATGCTTGGGCATTGCTGATGTTCCCCAGTCTTCCTACAGAATCTCACTCGGGTTCAGACCAGGCCTTTAGCCTACGGTGCTCTAGGATGTGTTTTCTTCTTATGCAGCTTCAGTGTAGCTGGGTCACAGAGGTCTGCCACAGGGATACACTAGAATAACAGAGATGGGCTTGCTGTTAGAGCCTGACAGCACTGACCCCTCTGCTGCCTTCTCTGCTGATGCATCTTTGCTCGTGTTGCTAAGCTGAAGACGTAGCGTGACACACATTCCTGCTCTTTCCTCTCCCCCTTCCAGCACATGCCGCTTGTGAGGGCCATGATCTACCTCCTAGCTTGGTATGATCGGGGCTGGCCGATGCTTCGATGTCGGCCTCTAGCCGGCTGCTTCTCCGCTGGCACCTCCCCTCTGCTGTTGTCCCAGTGCTTCCTTTGTGTTCCCGTCTTCTGGTCCTGGGTCCTGCTGTCATGTCACAGCCTCGATCTTGACCCTATCCTTGTTACTGGCCATAGCCCTCCTCTGTATGTAGCACTCTCCAGGCGGCTTGGCTCAGCCGCAGTAGGCCTTTCCTCGGTGTCCTCCCCGTGCCTCTCCCTCTGGGGATCCATACTCGGGTCACGTCCCAGAAATAGCAGTGGAACCGGGAGCCTCCCTGTGAGAGCATTCCATGGGAAATGATTGGATTCCTTCCAGCAGCCCCGTTTCCAGCTCCCGTTCTGACAGTCAGATGAAACTTTTCTGTTCTGAGAATCGCATGGGAAACCCATGAGGCCGGGTTGGTAAACACATGCACTCAGTCAGACACACACACACACACGCTTGTACACATGAGCAAACACACAGCATTGGTAATAAAAGTGTTCACACCTTCAGGCTGTTTGCATGCTGGAGTGCACTGACAACGTCTGCCACATGTGAACTTTCATTGTCTTTTTATTTGCTTGGAGTATAACTGAGGACTTTCTGAGGCTTTTGAATCTTCTTCATCAGGATTCAAAAGAAGTGGCACTTTTGTTTGATCACCAAAGGGCAGCATCTCCTGCAGTGTGCAGACTGGACCTGAGCTTGTGCCTCCTTGCATTGCTGGGCAGAGTTCCAGCCTTTGCCTGGGCTCTCCCACACTCCCCTGCTCCCACTGAGCTCCGGTCCTGTACTCTCCTCTCCCCCAGGACCTGTCTGGCTCCATTGACGACCTACCCACGGGTGCCGAGGGGGCCCTGAGCCCTGGCGTCAGCACCTCGGGGGTGTCCAGCAGCCAGGGCGAGCAGAGCAACCCGGCCCAATCTCCCTTCTCCCCCCACACCTCTCCCCACCTGCCCGGAATCCGTGGGCCCTCGCCATCTCCTGTGGGCTCCCCCGCCAGCACCACTCCGTCCCGGTCTGGCCCGCTGTCCCCAGCTGCTGTGCCAGGTAGGCCCTCCCTTCCCTAATAGCTGCGCAGATGCAGACACATGCAGCCCCAAAACGGGCCGCCTGTCTGACTGCACACTTGTTCCTCAGCAGTTCAGCTGGTACTGTCCCTATAATAACGCAGACACACACACACAGCCCCTTAACAGGCTGCCTGCCTGAGTGAATGATTCTGACTCTGCTGTCGCCCAGGGAACCAGATGCCCCCACGTCCTCCAAGTGTTCAGTCAGATGGAATCCTGCATCCCTCCATGAACCAATCGACCATGGGCCAGGACAGAGGTGATGAAGCTTCACTTCTTGCTCCGTACATTCTCATTATCCTCTTGGCCGCTCCTTGTGCCTGATTCGTCCGGGTATGCCTCAGTGACAACATACTTAGTGCTCAGCTGGATAGGTGTGGCACCTTGAAGCTTATCCATCTCTGCCTTCCTTCCCAGTGTTCATGAGGAACCCACAGATGGCTCCATATGGCTCCCCCCAGCCTGGCTCTGCCTTATCGCCCCGTCAGTCCTCGGGCGCACAGATGCATGCTGGGATGGGACCTTACCAACAGAACAGCTACGGGCCTCAGGGTGGCCAGTATGGGCCGCAAGGTGAGCCCTGGCAGCACGGAGCTCTGCTTACTCCTCTGGGCCTGCTCAGGTCTCCATCTCCTCTCTTCTTGTCTATGTATTATGGTCCCAGGACTGATGAGAGCAGGCCTGATGAGAGCAGCCCCACTGCTTTGTCTACATGCGTGAGCTGTGTGCATCCTGTGTGTATCCCATGTGTAACCTGACTTTTCTGTGGGGTCCCCTCCTGGCAGCATACCGGCAGACTGGCTATGGTGGCATGCCCAACTCTAACTACCAGGGCCCTGGCATGGCGGCTGGCTCCATGAGCCCCATGCCGGGGCCGGGAGGAGGGCCTCCATATGCTGGCATGCCCCCGGGAAGGATGGCTCCGGGACAGATGGGGACCCGTCCCTATGGCCCCAGCATGGGTCCCAGCATGGGTCCCAACATGGGTCCTAGCATGGGCCCCAACATGGGCAGCATGCCTTCCCAAGTGGGCTCAGGGATGTGTCCTCCCCCCGGCAATCTGAACAGGAAGCCTCCGGAAGCTGCGGGCATGCAGCACACCAACACCAACTCCATACACAGCAGGTGAGCTCGTCCACCCAGTCAGGAGGCCACCTGAGCCCGGTGCCAATGGGAAGGAGCATTAAGCGGGGGGCAGGGGGCCCCTTGGGGGACTGTGAGGTAGCCTTCTCCTAATTGGTTGTTTCTCTATTGTAGGCTGACCCTTCAGCTGGCAGTGAGGCACAGATGCAGTGTAATTCAGCAGGAGCAGGACCCTTGAGTGTAGTCGTAGGCAGTGAAGGCAGGGTGAGGCAGCGTAGAGTGAGGTGGGGCAAGACACAGTGAAGCGAGTTGGGGACAGAGCGAGGCAGGGCAAGGTACAGCGAGGTGAGGCAGGGCACGCTGAAGCGAATTGGGGGCAAGGGAGGATAGGGCGAGGCAGGGCAAGATACAGTGAGTGAAGCAGGGCAGGGTGGGGCTAACTATTCAAGTAGTACTTACATCAGCTGAACTGCTCTTTTGTGAAGAGGCAATGTTCCTCCCTGATTTGCCTCAATAATAATGTCTAGCTGCATAAATGGGCGAGCACCTCAAACATGAGAGGTGTAAGCTGTTAGACGCCGTGATGTCCCAGGAGTGCTGACAAAGCATGCCCTTCTCCCCAGACCACCAGGCTACCCCAACATGCCTCAGGGCGTGATGAGTGCTGGTTCCCCTTATGCACCTGCGATGAACAACATGCCAGCCATGATGAACCCGCAGGGCGGCCCCTACCCCATGGGCGGCAACATGGCTGCCAATGCTGCTGGTGAGTACTGCCCCCTGCTGACTCCAAGGCCTTGTGCGCCTCTGCTCCCTGTACCCATAAATTCATGCCTGTCTTTGCCCTCAGGCATGGCTCCCAGCCCAGAGTTTGGGATGGATGTCAAACTGAACCCAGCTCAGAAGATGAACAGCAAAGTGGATGGGACCCCAAAAAGTGACTCGAAGAAGGTGAGCCCCCTGTGACTGAGCAGATGGCTTCTAGGTGCCGCCAGAGGCGTTCATAGCCTGTCTTCATGTACACCCTTTCTATTTGTCTTAGAAGTCGAGCTCTTCCACGACCACCAATGAGAAAATCACTCGCTTGTATGAGCTGGGTCCTGAACCAGAGCGCAAGGTGTGGGTGGACCGGTACTTGGCATTCACCGAGGAGAAGGCCATGGGCATGAACAACCTGCCTGCCGTTGGCCGCAAGCCACTTGACCTGTTCCGCCTATATATCTCTGTCAAGGAGATCGGTGGCCTCACACAGGTGGGTGTGTGTTTGCGTTTCCATGGAGGGGCCTCACACTGGCTGACGTACAGCGCACACGGTCACCCTGCGTTATACAGGAGTCTGCTCCAGCCGGACTGTGTGATTATCGAGTTGCTCAAGTGGCTTGTGTCTTTTGTCCCCTGGTCTTATTGACTTGCTGACATTGACGCTCTCTTGCAGGTCAATAAGAACAAGAAGTGGCGTGAGCTGGCCACCAACCTGAACGTGGGCACGTCCAGCAGCGCCGCCAGCTCACTGAAGAAGCAGTACATCCAGTGTCTGTACGCCTTCGAGTGCAAGGTTGAGCGTGGCGAGGACCCGCCGCCAGACATCTTCACTACGGACACCAAAAAGAACCAGGCCAAGATCCAGCCCCCCTCCCCCGGTGGGTGTGAAGCCCAGTGTCCAGCTATAGCCCTGTCCACAGGGTCAACAGCAAAACCTTAAGACAAACCACGAGAAAATGGTGTAAAGGAATTGGCAGCCCCTACCGACGGCGATAGTGATGGTGTACCATAATGCTCTCTCACTCTCTGTGGGCTATTTTCTCTGGCATTAGTGGTGCTGTGGCACTGCTGACACTGTTAGAGGAATTTCCTTGAGGTGTTACGGGATGCTGCCTCCAGGCTGCCTTCCATCCCAGTGCTTTTGCACCCTCTCACGGCGTGTGCATTCAAGTACTGCTTGCCTCCACGGTCTTTCTGTGTGCGAAAGGGGACTGCCAGTGGGCGTGTGTGACCAGAGAATACCATTTGCAGAGCAGGGAGCGTGCAGAGCTTGCAAGACCGACTTAGTTTTCAGGCTCAGTGTGACCCCCCCCCACACACACACACACATTCCCAGCATGCCCCTGGCACCCTGGCAGGCACTTGTGGGTTTATTCTGAATACTTAACTCCCGTGGGGGGGTCAGCTGGGGGCACAACACACAAGGCTGCACAGCTGACTGGGCTGTTTCTCACCCTGCAAACGATGAATGGAAGCAGAGCCACTGCGTGTAAACTAACCCTATCACCAAGCCACACCCCCTGATGTCTGTGTTGGCGTGAATACAGCTGCCTGCTAGTGCCCCCGCAGTCCTGCCGTATGCAGAATGAGCAGAAGCATGTGAGCAGCGTGGCTGCCTGGGGGGTGTGTGTAGTGCCTGCTGGGGGGAGGGGGGGGGGGGCCGCGCGGAGTGCCTGCATTCAGTGCCCGCGTGCCGCTTGACCCATATGTGCTTTTCTGTCTGCCCCTCTGCAGCCGGGTCCCGTTCACTGCAGGGTCCTCAGACCCCACAGTCCACCAGCAGCTCCATGGCCGAAGGGGGAGACCTCAAACCCCCCACTCCCGCCTCCACCCCACACAGTCAGATAGCCCCCATGCCTGGAGTCAGGTGAGCCCTATGCTGCACAGTCGCACCCTACTGGCAGCCTGCTGTTCAGCACTGACTGTCTCTCTGGCCCTCCTCAGGAGCACGCCAGTGAATCTTCAAGACCCCTTTGCAGATGGCGGAGACCCTGCTTTTTCAAGACGGAACTCCATGACCCCCAACTCGGGCTACCAGCCTGGCATGGGCACCCCAGACATGATGGGTCGCATGGGCCCCTACGAGCCCAACAAGGACCCCTTTGGTGCTATGCGCAAAGGTGAGGGCCTCCCTACACTTAAGTACTCCACCTAAATAGCTTTTTTTTAAAAGAGAAAAAGCATCTAGATTTAGGTCTGTGCTGCTTTCTGTTGTGCTTTGGATGACATTTTCCCCAGTCCAATGAACTGCACCACCAAAGCTCCCCCTGTGTTAGAGTGGTGGCTGCTCAGATGACCGTGTGGGGTGGGTGGCAGAGCTGCCAGTGACAGAGCGAGTGCCTGTGTGTCCCTACAGCTGGGGAGCAGTTCATGGGCTCTGGGCAGGGCCCCAGCGGCAGCATGGGCGAGCAGTATGGCCGGGGGCCTCCAGGGGCCATGGGAGGCGTGCCGATGAACCAGAGACAACAGTACCCCTATGGTCCCGGCTACGATCGCAGGTGGGTACTGTGTATGTGCCTGTTTGTGTCTATGCCTGCGTGCATCTGTGTTTGTGCATGCGTGTCTGCGTCTGTGCCTGTGCGTCTGTATGAGATGCGGCTGCAGGTGTCGTCCATGGGTATGGCATGCTGATGAGACCATGCCCTTGTTCTGGGTTCCTAAGTAGACAGGACCCTGGGATTGGCCCCGATGGCCCCATTGGACCCATTGGACCGGGAGCACCGCAGCCAAACATGATGCCCTCCAACGCCGAGGCGGGCATGTACTCTCCAAGCCGCTGCCCCCCGCAGCAGCAGAGGTCAGTGATGGCTGCCACTCTACAGTCAGGAGGCTCATGTGAACTATGCCCGTGTCTGGCACGAGCCGCTGAGGCTCGTCTGACAGGACGACAGTGCAAGTGTGCCTTTCTTAAGCAAAGTTGTTGCCTTCCCTTGCAGGCATGATTCCTATGGTAATCAGTATCCTAGCCAAGGACCACCCCCTGGTGGCTCTTACCCCAACCAGCAGCAGGGAATGTATCCACAGCAGCAGCAGCCGGTGAGTGAGGCTGCTTCCACCGCTGGCCTGGAGCTCCAGTGCTGTTTGCTGTGCTCGCATGTTAACTGGCTGTCTTTGCGCATGTGCATTTGTGCAGGGCTACAAGCGGCCGGTGGATGGTGGCTATGGCCCGCCAGCCAAGCGCCACGACGGCGACATGTACAGCACTCCCTTCAGCGGTCAGCAGCAGGGTCCACAGGCGCCAGCCCCATCCACTCAGCCTGACATGTACAACCAGTATAACTCGTACCCAGGCTCAGAGCGCCGGCCCTCCGGCCCACAGTCCCAGTTCCCCTTCCCGTTTGGTCGGGACCGGGTACAGCCCAGTGCTGGGCCCAACTCCCAGCCTCCCATGCCACCGCAGATGATGGGCAGCCCCATGCCCTCTGCCCCAGATGGCACTCAGGGGGCAATGTGGCAGGGTCGTGGCGAAATGGGCTACCCCGGCTTCCCCAACCGCCAAGGTCCTACTGCTCCTGGGCCGGGACCTGGCTACCATGGCCTGAACCGCTCCGAGGAGATGATGCCCTCTGATCAGCGGGTGAACCACGAGGCTCAGTGGCCCAGCCATGGTGGCCAGCGGCCAGCCCCGTATGGCCCCCCCATGACCCGGCCCATGCAGCCCAGCTACCCTCCAGCGCAGCCCATGCAGAACCACATTCCACAGGTGTCCAGTCCCACTCCCATGCCCCGCTCTGTGGAGAGCAGGACCTCCCCGAGCAAGTCCCCCTACATGCACTCAGGCATTAAGATGCAAAAGGCTGGTCCTCCGGTCCCTGCCTCACACCTCTCCCAGGCAGCGGGGCCTCCCCCCCTCATTCGCCGTGATGTCTCTTTCCCTTCTGGCTCAGTGGAGGCCACTCAGCCTGTCCTCAAGCCCCGCCGGCGTCTCACCATGAAGGACATCGGTACGCCGTCCCGATACTCGATCCTGATGCACCATTCTGATATGCTGTCCCCATGCTCAGTCCCAATACATTGTCATTGTCTTTGTACTTGTACTGATACTCAGTCTCGATGTGCCCTTCTGATACATCGTCCCAGTATTCAGTCCCAATACATAATCTTTATATTTGGTCCCGATACACCTTCCCGGTACTTGGTTTCGATACGCCGTCATGATACGTGGTCCAAATACTGTCTTGATTCTTGCATCCGATACTTGATTCTGATATGCCATCTTAATACTCTGTTCCGATACTTGCTCTTGATACTTGCTTCCGATACTCGGTCCCAATATGCCGTCTATATAGTCGGTTCTGATACGCCGTCCCAATACACTGTCCCCATACTTGGTCCTCATACTCAGCCCCAATACCCCATCCTAATACTCCAAAAAAAAAAACAAATTTATCGACTGACTGGTCGTTGTGCTGATTGTCATGATAAAACTGCCAGCTTCTGATTGTTGACTGTTGTGTGCAGGGACCCCAGAGGCATGGAGAATCATGATGTCACTGAAATCTGGCTTGCTTGCTGAGAGTACCTGGGCCTTGGACACCATCAACATCCTCCTGTATGATGACAGCAGCATTGCTACCTTTAATCTCAGCCAGGTGCGTTCTGGAGCCTCTCGAGTGCGTGTGTCTGTGTCATGCGAATGACTGACCTCTGATCTTGTCCTTCTCCCAGCTCCCCGGTTTCCTGGAGCTGGTAGTGGAGTACTTCCGACGCTGCCTCATCGAGATTTTTGACATCCTGAGAGAGTATGAGGTGGGTGATCCTGGGCAGCGCACCCTCCTGGACCCTGATGCCCTGGACCACGAGGGCTCCGAGGAGGATGTGACTGAGGAGCTGGAGCTGGGCAACCTGGAGGACGAGGGTGAAGAAGATGAGGAGGAGGAGAAGGATGACGAGGAAGCTGGGAGGCAGCAGCCGGGGGATGTCAAGCAGGAGAAAGATGAGAGGTTGCAAGGTGAGGAGGCCATGGAGGAAGGGCCTTCTGCAAAGGAGCCTGGTTCAACGGCGTCTTCCTTAGGACCTTCCAGTCCTCAGGAGAAGCCAAAGCAAGCAAGCAAATTTGACAAGTTTCCTATCAAGTTGGTACGCAAGAAGAATCCCTTTATAGTGGCACGGTCTGGCAAGCTGGGCCGATGCCAGCAGTTCAACAGTGGGCTGCTGCACTGGAGCGCGGGCGGTGGCGACACCACAGCGCATATCCAGACCCACTTCGAGAGCCGTGGTGACCTACTGCACTCCTCCAGGCGGCCCCCCACCCCCACAGTGGCCAAGAAGAAACCCCCTGTGGCAGAAGCCGCAATGGATCCCAAGGAGGCCACGTACTCAGAGTCCACCAAGCCAAGCCCCATGGGGGCTGGAGCCAGCACCACAGCCACGGTGGACGACGTGCTGTCCTCCCGGCCTGGCTCTGAGGCCCAGCGACACCAGGAGAACAATAAGTTCCTCCTGAGTACGGGCTCAGCCCAGCAGAACCAGAGTCATATCACCATCTTGGAGGATGAGCCACACAGCCGGGACGAGGCGCCACTGGTGACGCTGGCGGACTGGCAGGACGCGCTGGCCCGCCGCTGTGTCTGCGTCTCCAATGTGCTGCGCAGCCTGTCCTTCGTACCCAGCAACGACCTGGAGATGTCCCGGCACCCGGGGCTGCTGCTCATGCTGGGTCGCCTGCTGCTGCTGCACCACCGGCACCCCGAGCGCAGGCAAGCGCCGCTTACCTACGAGAAGGATGAGGATGGGGAGGACGGCGCCCACCCCAAGCTGGACCAGTGGTGGTGGGACTGCCTAGAGCTGCTGCGTGAGAACTGCCTGGTCACACTGGCCAACATCTCTGGCCAGCTGGACCTCTCAGTCTACCCAGAGAGCATCTGCCTGCCTTTGCTGGATGGCCTGCTCCACTGGGCCGTGTGCCCATCGGCCGAGGCCCAGGACCCCTTCCCCACTCTGGGCATGAACGGCTCGCTCTCCCCCCAGAGACTGGTCCTTGAGACCCTCAGCAAGCTCAGCATCCAGGACAACAACGTCGACCTCATTCTGGCTACACCGCCCTTCAGCCGGTTGGAGAAACTCTACGGCTCGCTGGTGCGGCTGGTGGGTGAGCGCAAGGTGCCTGTGTGCCGTGAAATGGCCGTTGTGCTCCTGGCCAATCTGGCGCAGGGTGACAGCCTGGCGGCACGCACCATCGCCATGCAGAAGGGCAGCGTGGGAAACCTGCTGGGCTTCCTGGAGGATAGCCTGGCAGCGGCGCAGTTCCAACAGAGCCCCGGCGCGCTGCTCCAGAGCCAGGGCGCCCCCTTTGAGCCTAGCAGCGCGGACATGATGCGGCGGGCGGCACGAGCCCTGCACGCCATGGCCCGGCTCGAGGAGAACCGCTCTGAGTTCACGCTGTACGAGTCGCGGCTGCTGGACTTGTCCGTATCGCCGCTCATGAACTCGCTGGTGTCGCATGTCATCTGTGACGTGCTCTTTCTGATTGGCCAGTCGTGACCCCAGTGGAAGGGGTAGCTGGGGCTTCAGCCCTCTCATTCCCCCCACCCCCCCACTTTTACTGTCATGTGTGAACGGAGACGGCTATGAGCAGAACTGGCTTTATTTTTTCCATGTATTATTATTTATGCAAAACACCTCAAATTCCATTGATCTCTCTGTCCCCGCTTCTCACTAAAGGAAGGATTTCACAAAGTAGCTGTGGATTCAGACCTGGATGTTTAGAACAGGAAAGATGATCTGTCTCATGATCTGTCTCATAGTTTAAGTGAACGACTTGGAACCAGTAATGTTGGCTTTGGGGAGCGAGCTGCCTATTAGGAAGGACATTTTTAATAAAATACATAAATAAAACCTGCAAAAACCAAACTGTTACCAAAGTTGCTGTCTCGTTTACAGTGAATTTGGGGGATAACTCCTACAGGCACTCCTGCAGGGGTCATGGGGGGGGGGGGGTTTAAGGTTCATTAATGGAGGCAGAACTGATTCCTGGACTTTGTTGTGGTATGAATTCTGAAACTTGTAAGATCTATATTCTGCCCCTCAGAATCCAGGTAATGGGTTGAGAGCAGATGTGGTTGAATGGGAGGCTTGTACAGAAGACTATGACAGTTCTGCACTGTACACCCACACAAGTGTAAGCATACTGTAATAACACTGTTCGACACTGAGAAACATTGGCTCCAAGACAGAACTGTAGTTTAAAAAAAATGTTTTTAGTTAACGTTGATGAGAGAACAAGGCTTTCCTCCCCCCAAAGTATTGTGAACCTACAACACCCTGACCTCTACTCTTCATCCCTCAACTGTACGAACTGTCCCTTATTAAAAGAAAAAAGACACCTCTTAGGACTGGTTTTCAAACTTTAGATGCAGTCCAGGCTGCAGTGTATATACATTGTTGTACATTACACTCTCGCTTTTTCTCACTTTCTGAAACTCTTCTCCCCCTTTTTTTCCTTTTGATGAATAAAAAAGGTTGCACATAAGTCAAAGCCTTGCATCACGCCCTGCCATGTGCTAACTTGGGCCCTGCCCATCCCCCAGTGCCCAGCGGGTGGACCGCTGTCCCACAGCCAGCTGCTTCCTCTGGGCGATGAGGCTCAACACCTTTTAGTTCCTCTCCAGACACAAGGAAAAAGTTTCAGCTCATTATTAAGAAACACAATCCCCCCACCCAGTGAGATAAATTCTGCATATTTGTATTACAGATGATGTAGCTAAAAACTTGATGTAAATTCCTTTTTCCTTTTTGGCTTAATGAATATCATTTATTCAGTATGAAATCTTTATACTATATGTTCCACGTGTTAAGAATAAATGTACATTAAATCTTCGTAAGACGTTTGTGATGTTTTATTAATTTGATATCAGGATGTGCAGTAAAAACTTTCGCTGACGGGTTAGCAGCTCTCACTTGTATCATTTGGATGGTTAGGGCTTACTGTATTGGACGGTGATTGGTTAAAATGGTTCTGGTCGTAATTGTAGTTTCAAGTGATGTTTAGGGATTTCTACACCAAATGATTTGATGAAGGGCATAGTGCTTGCTGCTGTAGCTCTGTAGGATTACATTTTTTTGCAATTAGTAGAGAGAAAATGATATCAGAAGTCAAATTCAGATGTCTCCAAAATTTGTAAAAATATTATTTACAGGACATTTCGATGTGCCAGAGCTCCACGTTAGGTTATCCAGTAACTGAAAGTTACATTCGCCTGAAAAGTGCCCCAATTTTTTTGTAATGCAGATAAGAAACCTGTTTGACGAAGAAGTGTCATAAATTGTTTTTCAGTCAAAAAGCCTTACTAAGTTAGCGTTTCATTTATAATATAACTTGCCCACACCAAAGTATGGGACAAAAATTAAAATGCCTTAAGACATCATCAAAAACACACGCAGCCTCGTTCTGTCATGGTTAGAAAGCAGCCACGCAGTTCACGGTTTTATAGTAAACGTCCTGAAAACTGCTTTCGCCCGCATACACAGCTGTTCGCTCATACACAGATGGTGTGCCGTATCTCCCTTTATATTTAATATATGTTATATTCAAAGCGATTTTACCGTGCTCCAAAACAATAGCAGGTTCATGTTATTGAAGCCTAGTAACTGTCCTGAAACGTGTAGTATACAGCACATTTTTCCATATATTTTATTTGGATATTGTAAAATGGTTTAACCTTACTAGCTTACACAAATGCAAACTCTGTGGGAACCAGTGGATCTGGGATATAAACTTAATTTACATGTCGCCTATGGATTTCTCAGCACTTGGAGCATAATGTCAAAAGATGTGTGAATATGGGGTTCAGCACTTGGTTGGCGGGGGCTCATTATTAATAATTAATATATATTAACGTTTTTAACTGTACGATTACAATAATCCCAGCTTCAGCTTGCGTTACACTGACATCTAGCGGTGCATCGCTACAAATATTTACGTAACGTGCCGTGGGTAGACAGGGCCACTTTCCCAAAAGCAAAGCTGCAACTGAACGGTTCCATTTTTGTAAATCGCTAACGGGAGCATTTGGCAAATGTGGTTAGTAAACTTATTTCTGTAGTTGTAATTTTGAAAATGAATGTTTATATCATCGTGTGACGTGTTAATGCAATCGCAGCACAAGTCGTAACGAAGATTTAAATACTGCAAATACAGCATTTGAAGGTCAATACATCGCATAAATTATTGCATTACCGAAAATCCTTTGTTGCTGTGCTCTGAATGATTTCTTATGTACAGCAGCATAGTGAGTATTAATTTGTGTAGCAGTGACATCTTCCCATTAGGGCAATGTGTCACTGCATTGATAAAAATCAAGTTGATGTTACTTTCAATGCATACTATACAAAATACACATTATTAATCATATCTTCATTTATTACAATTCATCCATTTTCTGTAACCACTTGTCCTATTGAGGGTTACAGGGGTCTGGAGCCGATCCCGCAAGATACAGGTGCAAGGCAGGGAGCAACCCAGGATGTGGTGCCAACCCATCACAGGGTACACACATACTAGTCACTCTAGCATGCACACCTACAGGCAATTTGATAACTCCAATTAGCCTCAGCATGCTTTTGGAGCATGGAGGGCAAACCCCACGATGACACAAGGAGAACAGGGCTAACCACTGCACCACCGTGCCGCCCAATGACAATTCATTTTAAATGATTGCCTGTGGTCATATTTGGAAGATGGACATATGTTATTTAATGGCTCTGAAACTTGACTTGCTCACGGTTCCATTTTTTTAAGTTATTCTGTTAAACCCTTTTCAGAATGACGTTATTTTATGGGTGTTCAACAAAGGGCAACTAGAACGCTATCTAGTCATTATGAGATGCCATGTGTGATCTGGTGAGGCCCAGTTAATCTCTTTATTCTCACACAAAGGTGGCTGAGACAGAGATTCCACTCAATGACAACTGTTGGTACTGATTCATAAAGTCACGTGGAACTAAAAACCTGGAGAGGCTAGAAATAAACTTTTTGTAGTGCATTGGCGATAAGGTTCTTATATTTCCTCAAGTCTGCATTAGACAAAATATCACTAACACCTGGATTTTAAATATGCAATACTGCCCCAATGTCTCATGAACATGGTATATCGCAAAAACTGGTCACTTAAAGATAGTGTTTCAAGTCCCACCCCAAAGTACCGACGTACCGCAGCTGGTTTGGCACTTTCAGTACTGGTACTCCACCAAAAGTCAATGGAAAAGGGAAAGTACCGAAAGTATGGTACTTGGTACAGTGGGAAAGTGCCCTATGATTATCTTTAAAGTAAGGATATTTCTACAGGCAGTCTCAAAAATTAAATTTAAATTTGATGATTGGCTTAGGAAGATGAATATATATCCATAAAGTTCGATTCTACAATAATAAATCGTACAGCTCATTCATTGGCACAAGTCTGCCTCCTGTCCCCAAAGACACACACGTCATGGTCGTCGTCATCATCACGCTCATCTCCCGAAGATCCAATCAGAATCAGAACGGCACACTACACGCCGTAAACGAGAGGCGGCTGTCGTAAATCACTGCTCCAATTTCGGCAGCGAATCACCAAGCAGCCTAGACGGCATAGAACCTGCATTGAACCGCGGGCTGTGTTAAGGAGTGCATTGTCTCTCGGAGGTTTTCACAAAGAGCCCACCAACAATTTTGAAGGCTAGCTAGTATGTTGCTGTTTTTTTTTTTTTTTTTTTTAAAATAAATACAGCCAGGGCAGAAACCGATCCAGCGAGATACTGCTTGCGTATGTGCAGAAAATACTTAGTGGGGAAGCTAAATGATCGCAGTGGAGCACATTTGCTACCTATATGATCTGGAATCATCGAACAATACTAGCTAGCAGGCTGGCTATGCTGTAGTGGGAAACTAGCTGGATGTTAGCTGCTTCTGCAGTCAGGCGAATAACAGCAAACCTGTTCGTTTTGATAGGCAGAACTTGATATGTTTGTTTTTGTGCTGATTCACCACATTATTCAGGATATATGTGTTCCGGTAGGGCTTAGGCAGCCGTTCGAGGTGGGAGATGTTATCGGCTCGCAGTGGGTGTCCCTCTAATGAGGAGTAAGGTGACCAATCCAACCGGCGCCTCCAGGAACCGGCAGACCGCTGGCTAGTAAACAAAGCTGAGTGAGGCTGCTCTGGGGCCGGGTAGCGTGAGCTAGCAATCTCCACAATGACTTTATACGTAGACATGGTAACGACTTACTTTGTGATTTTTAAATAAATAGACTTTGTTAATGCAGATAGGTTTTCAGAAAGCGTGTGCTGTAATCATTTGGTTATAGCTGCCTCTGCAGCTAGTTAAACTGGTTAGTTGCTTCATGTCGCCCGGACACGTATAGCCGTCCACGTCATTGCTATTATCCGTGTTTACCTTAACGAGCAGTATTAATAGTGAGAACCAGTCCCGTCTGGCTTGGGAACTAGATGTAGTTTCTTATGATCAATAAAGGAGTAACTCCGAACATTGTGATGCGCTTTAGCCGATCTCCGGACGTCCAGCATCCAGCGGCGCATGTGAGCGACTAAGCGCACCTGACTGGGACAAACAAATATATTCAGACGATGAAAAACTGCGAATATCGGCAAATCGACCCGCAAGCCCTGTCGACACCGACACCACCGCCGACTCAATGCGCCGAGAAGAAACCGAAACGGGTCCGCAGGAAATGGGAAGTTTTCCCGGGGAAGAACCGCTTTTTCTGCGACGGCCGTATCATGATCGCCCGGCAGAGTGGCGTCCTCCCCTTGACGCTTCTCCTTATCCTATTCACTAGTAGCTTGTTCTTCATCTTTGAGTAAGTGCCATTACCACACGCTCATTCGGCTCGCTTTCATTCCGTCGTTAATCTGGGGCCAGTGCCGGCACAGGAGCAACATGCTTCACCTCGGCGGCTGGTATCTGCATACACATTGTTAGTGTGAGGGCGACAAGTAAAATACCAGCCTAAGTATGTGCTTACGGGGTTTTGATCTTTCAAACTAAACGCTGAAGTATTTTGTATTAATACCTAGAGGTAACTATGACGCCCAGTGTGTTTCCCTTAAAAACCAAACCAGACTCGACCTGTAAAGCTTTTTGAACACATTAGCTTTTGAAATGGCTGTAAGCGGAAGCGGGTTAAGGAGTGTCTGCAAAGCTGTACCGGCAAGTGTGCATTCATTCATTTAGAACGACATTAGATGGCTCCCGAATCAAGCGTCTTCCCTCTTGGCCCCGCCCCCAGCTGCCCCTTCCTGGTGAAGCACGTGACCAGCTGCATCCCTGTGATTGGAGGAGTTCTCTTCACCTTTGTGGTCATCTCCCTCCTCCAGACCAGCTTCAGTGACCCCGGCATCCTCCCCAGGGCCACGCCCGACGAAGCAGCCGACATCGAGAAGCAGATAGGTGAGCACCTTTATCGGAATGCCTTTCTTTCCCTGCTCAGGTGGACACGTCTGCACAGCTGTAGTACAGAGTCTGGGCATCGGTCGGTTGCATTGGTTATGAATTACCTTGGGAGGGATTCAGATATGGTTTATTTGAGTAGTTCTGCAGTTCGGTTTCTGAACCTGTTTGCCTCCCTTTCTTGACCCGACTTTTTTTTTATTATTATTATTGTGTCTATAGACAGTTCCAGTTCCTCCAGTTACCGTCCACCACCTCGAGTTCGGGAAGTTCTCATCAACCAGCAGGTGGTGAAGCTGAAGTACTGCTTCACCTGCAAGATGTTCCGGCCGCCACGGACCTCTCACTGCAGCCTGTGTGACAACTGTGTGGGTGAGGAGGGGGCTGTGTTGGGAATTTCCTTACTGTACGAGCCCTGACAGTTTACCCTAACCTCTGCCAGTATTTGTTTCCACACCACATATTTTGCTCTGTACTGATTTTGCTTTCTTACATTTTGTTGGGCAGCTGTGTTATTGTATTCCTCAGAGAGGCAGTTTTAAGATTGGTCTGCCTCTGCAGACTCTTGATCGTTTTGACTCAATGTATTTGGCAGATCTGGAACATATTTCATTTTGAGACTAATAACACAAAACTGAAGCAATGCCGATTAGTGGCAGTAAAGGGACGGGTGACTGCATGAGGCACTTGACATTGAACATTATATGGAAAAAAAATCTGCTTTTCGTTTTGAGACGCATCATACCAAAACTGAAACAGTGTCACTTAGTGGTGGCACATGAAAAGGCAGCCACAGACACGGATCTGGCAATCCCGAGTACACTGGAAACAAGTCACTCAAAGTTGGACTTTTAATAAGAATTTTTTTGGAGAGGTGGGTAGAGTTTGTAGAGGTTGGGGGATGGGGGAGGATTTTGGGATTAGATGGGATCAGGGTGATGATGGGCTGTCCAGGAAATACACTGTAGTCTTTCTGACAGCATCTAATTTTCTTTAGCACTGTCCTTTTTGTCAACTCTGAAGGATAATAAACAAAATCATACTCAAAGCCGCGTTCTCATAATTTCCTGTCGCAGGAATCTGGTTTTTACCCCTTTGTATCCTTCTGTATTCAAGTGCTTCATATTATTAGGGGATGTGAGTCATTATCGGTTGTGTCTCTGACCTTTTGTCGCCCCAGAGCGGTTTGACCATCACTGTCCCTGGGTGGGAAACTGTGTTGGCCGGCGGAACTACCGCTTCTTCTACACCTTCATCGTCTCGCTGTCCTTCCTGACGGCCTTTGTCCTCGGCTGTGTGACCACGCACCTGGCCCTGCGTGAGTATCTGCTTTCACTCTGCTCTGTCTGGTTCTTCGGCCCTCTGCTTGCATACCTTGTTTTGATATTGTCAGCCCACTTTGGGGGTCGTGTGTGCCGTGTTGGGCTGATTCCGCCAGTCCGGGTCCAGCGGCTCTGCTGGCTCGGCTTATTTGAAGAGTCGTCCTCTTTCACTGTGTTCCCTGCTGCACTTAGGAGTGACACTGATACTGCTGTTGCTGGCAGCCAGCGGCCTGTGTGGCGGCTCACGGCTCTGCATTATGAATGATGTGCGGATGCTGCCAGGCCCAGTGGTTGCTGGGATTCCCACTGGAGCCCTTGGAGGTTTCCCTAAAGAAGCTGTTTAATTACTGCTCTCAGCCTTCAGTAAAGATCTAATTATTACAGAGGCAATAAGGAGTAGCCTTCAGAGGCAGGTGTTCTCTGGGGTACCAGTAGACCTTTTTGGCCAAGCTTTCTGCACAGTGCTGACTTATTCTAAGTGCCCCTTCTAATGTGAGCCCGGCTGCATGGTCATTTATTAGCTACGCAGCTTCACATGATACCCCACAGTCTTTCAGGGTTTCGTGACTAACATGCATCTTCCTGCCTCAGGTTCCCAGGGCGGAAAAGGTGTGATCTCTGCCCTCCAGGAGAGCCCAGCCAGATATCCTTCATACCCAAAGTTTGTGCCAGTTGCCGCCTGGGGCCCAAGGCAGGATGGCAGTCAAAACCTTACAGACACACACATACACTCATGTTTACAGTCATATCTTTGTGAGGACATTTCAATGGGTATAATCCTAATCCTAACTATGACAATCTTAACCCTTACCCAGCCCTAACCTTAACCATAAGTAACCAAACAAAACACAAGACTTTTGGTGTCTTTAGTAGCAGCCATAGATTTTTATTAAATTGGGTTTCCCCTTCTGGGGACTGGAAAAATGTCCAATATAACCAGGTTTTTAATCACATGGTGAGGACTGTAATACTTTTCTACACACATACCTGGAGGTGTGATGGCCACAGTGCTAACCTCTGACCCACCGTGCTTACATGCTTGCATGCATATATACATATGGTCTAAGGGGTGGTTGATGATGATGGTGATGCCAAAGCATTCCACAGTCCTTAATGCCTTCTGCTCTACTGCCCTGGAGCTGGTTGTGTGCTTCTTCTCTGTCTGGTCCATTCTGGGCCTTTCAGGGTTCCATACCTACCTTGTGGCCTCTAATCTCACCACCAATGAAGATGTGAGTATTACCAGAAATCCCCAGATGTGTAATATTTGGTGCTTCTGATAAGATTCATCAGACCTGGCACTTACGTGTGTCTGCCTTCCTCCGTTTGCGCACGACTGGTTCCCACATGCAGATAAAAGGATCCTGGTCAGGGAACAGTGGACTGCAGAGTGCTGGGAATCCCTACAGCTACAACAGCATCATTACCAACTGCTGTGCCGTGCTCTGCGGACCCTTGCCTCCCAGGTGATGGTCGCGCTCTCCAGCTGCTGCACACCCTTCAGCCATGTGCTTCCTATCCAGTTTGTATGGTTACGTCAGCAGCTCTTTTGAAGAGCAGTTAATAGGAGTGCCAGCTCGTTATGTAGACCTCCAAAGCAGATGGGGGAGGTGGTGCCCCCTCCGCCTAAAGCTGCCCTGCTCTTGTGTTTTATGGCTGCCACAGCTTGATTGACAGGAGGGGGTTACTGCCTGCAGAGGATTCACCTGCAACAGCTCCTGCCCCCCCAGAGATTGAGCTCCTTGGCTTTGGGGCCAAAACCGACATCAATATGGTAAGATGTGCCTTCCTTCTCCTCAGGATGTCCCTCATCTTCTCTCCTTTTCTCAGTCTGCCTGCTGCTTCACATAACTGCATAACCGTGTGTGTATCTTTCTCTCTCTCCCTCTGTACCCCTCTCTCTGTAACTCTCTCTGTCTATCTATCTTCCTCTGCTTCTGTCTCTAGTTTTCTCACTCTTTCTCTCAGGTCTTCACTCCATAATGTTTTGAGGTGTGGAGTACATCTCTGCTCCTTCACTGTGAAATTAGCCTGATATCAGATCATGTTGAATGTTACGTTAGTATTATGTTTTCTGTCAGACTGTTTAAATTGCTGATATTCAATTCAAATGCAAATGTGTGAATTTCATCGCCTATACTTCAGATCTGGAGGCCTTAGAAAGCACATATATTGAATTACGTCTGAATTCTTTTGGAAAAACACACCCATAGGGACCCCAGGGGCGGCTGTCTGTGCTGCTCTTCTGTTAAGCACTAATCTGTCACCCTCCAACAGGAGGACAGCTGTCAGGATTTTGCTGTGTCTTGCACTGGATGAGTTCAGCAGGTAAGAGTCTTGAGTAACCTAGAGTAAACCAGCATGGTATGACTCATTGCTGCCTCAGCAGGCCTCACTAATGGCACCTTTCCACTGACATAGAGGAACCGAGCCGTACGGTGAAGAGACACTAGTTACAGCTCAGGTCCAGCTTGCTTCAGTTTTTCCACTGCAGTTATCCACCAGCACATCTGTGAGAATAGTTAGTGTGTGTAAATTTGCATTACAAATCCATTCTGTTCAGCTGTTCTATGGTACTTTTTTAGGTATAAGGCTGGAAATTCACAAGTTCAGAGTTATTGGTAATGCATTAATACATCGCAACATGTGATACTACTAATAATGAAAACTGTGTAGAATATACACTTTTTTCCTTCAGATTATCCATGCGCAGAACACCAGAATCTCCATGCATTTCGACCAATCAGGTAGTGGTGACAGTCAGCTTAGCCTGGTCACGCTTTTGGCCCTGTTAGTAAGCGATGCTTTGTCAGCGTAGGTATGGCTCAGGTATGGCTGAAATACTTTACTATGGAAGATCGGGCGTTTGCGGTACACCTCGGTTTTTGGTGACAGAGGAAAAGTGCCATGAGACCATTTTAAGTATTTCAGTCCACAGACCCTAGCAGTGGTCTACGAATGGAAATCATTTAGGAGTACCTTCATGTGGGTGTCCTTCAAACAAAATAAACCACAGAGAAATGAGAAACCAGCTTTCATGTAAGATGCCAATACATCAGCAATGGTGAGACGTGGCATTCTGCAACCGCCTGTTGCGTTCTTGTCTGCAGGGTCATGGCCATCTTAGAAATCCTTAATGAGTCTGTCACCCTTTCTTTTTGCCATTAACAGCTTAATTAACAAGTTTGCAGTGACAACCTGCCAGCTCCTTGGTGCGGCTCAGTCACACCGTTGGTGCCAGTTACTGCACCTAAGTTCTGTTTATGATGGGTGTTACTTCATACTCTGGTTGTCCCCTGAGAAAATGTTAAATGTTGCCGCAGATTAAACATTTATGACTGTATGTGCATTTTTTTTTTCCTCTCTTCGCAAAGACCCGTGTTTTCTGCACTCCGTGCTCTGCCTGCCGCTCCCTCCAGCACCCTCTGCCCAAGGTGGAGTCCCTGGGTGCTCCTTTCCAGTGTGGGAATCTGCTCAGGATTACTTGCATAATGGACAGCAGATATTGCCAAAATACAGATCAGAACAGGACCAGCGTGTGAGTGGGGAGAAAAAGGGCATTTTCACAGTGCCCATGACCTGAACTGTGGCCCCATAAAGCCCTGTCTTTGTGTCTCAGACCTTGTTCTGCTAACGGGATGTGTCACGTTAGCTTTGACTCATCTCCGGACAAGAACAGCTCGTCTCAGATCTGGACCTCCAAGTGCTTTTGGGCCCCATCCTCCCAGCAATAACCCAGCAAGCAGGCCCAAACCAGCACCCAGAGTATGTGAGCACGTGGAAATTATCAGAGCCCTCTTCAGCAAGCTGCAATGCTTTATTTTGGGAAATTACCAACTCACCAGATCTCCAGGACTGGATGATTCAACAGTCACTTCCAGGACGGAAAGGATAGACTTGATTACCATCTGAACCACATTAATGGTCTGTGAATCGAGGTGAAACAAGGATTCTGATCAAAGGATCTGTTCACACCCCTTGAACCACATCAGGGATTGTGGTAAATTATTGGACATAATCGGGAAAAGAGTGGATTATTTGTTCTGAGCTGTAGAGCTTTTAGAAACCCAGCTAAGATGTGACATCCTCTGTGAAAGGTCAGGTGTCTGTCTGACCTACTTGCTCATGTGATAAAACAGCAGTGAAAGGGTAGCCCAGTCTTTCTCATGGTGATGTTATCCTGGCTGCGGCTGCTCTGGTGGACCTCTTGCAACATCTACCTTCCCTTGACCCTTCAGTGCTTTGCATTTGGACCTATCTCTGGGATTCAGGTCCCTCACTGGACCTAGTTTGCCTTTTGGAAACAGGGATTGTGATACTTGATATTTAATACGAGGCTACTTGCCATAATGTGGGTGCAGAGTCATATTGTGGTCTTTACAGGTTCCCTGTATGTTTGGCAGGTTTGGTTCCTCATGCAGATTTTGTGAGTAACTGAGTGAGTGAATGAATGAATGAATGATTGATACAACCAGTTTTCCTCTGCCAGTGAGTGTTCCTGTTACTTTTTCTTGCCAACTGCAGAACTTGCACAGAACCATGTAAACCAGGTAACACTGGTCGCCTTCACCCCAGAAGCCCTTACATCCATGTCACGGACCGTGGTACCATAACATCGGTGCTGGAGAGGTGGCCCCACACACACCTATTGCGTGCGAGGCAGGACTGTAGGTTCACCTCTTCCGGCTCATTGGAGGTTCTTATTGGCAGATGTGTTGAAAAAGTGTTCCTGAAACCCATTGTGAAAACTGGTGAGCAGGATTGACTAAACTTGCTAGTGCTTGTTGTTTTTCCTTTTTGTTTCCTAAGGGCTTGTTAATTCCAGTGTTAAATAAACAAATGAACATGATATTCTTTTGCTTATCTAGCTCCCAGTGTTGTCATCTTTGCCCACATTGGCAAAAATATCCCCCTGGAAACAGGGAGGCTAGATGAACATTTGTGGACATTGTTTGCTGTTCCAGACCTTTCAGACCCGTTAACTGCAGTACTGCTACTATTTTGAGAACCACTCTTAGGCCAAACAGAGCAAAGGCAAAGCCTGGGACAAAGCTATCTGGGTACCTGAGTGCCACATTGTTTACCAACTCGGCTAGTAAACAATCTCTTCATATCACTGTGACAAAAATAGGACTATGTTAGGTTATGATTTTGTTTGGCTTTCCTGTTGTTCAATAGTGATATTCAAGTAATACTCAAGGTTTGCTTCTGGTGTGGTGATAATATTGACTTCCAATAGAGGGCAGTAAAGTGGCATCTTGGCTCTCAGAGAATATTCCTGCACATTCAGTCACCAGGAAAGTGAACTATCAGAAGGATCCCAAACTATTTACTTAAATCATCTGCTTGGCTGTTTCATCTTAAATATTGTTTTACAGCATTAGGATGATATGAGGGTTGCTTCATGTAATAAGTACTATAATTAACTTGAGTCTGAGTGTCTTTTGTTCTACAACAGCGTACTGCTGAAAAGTCAAATAGAAATATTCAGTCTTTGGCAAAATGACAATAAAATCAATATTCAAATGAAAAGCAGCCCTAATAAAGTACTGTTCTAACTGCAGGAAAGAGGAGCCTCTGAGAAGTGCCTTGGTACTGCCAAGGATTCAGAATAAAGCAAATAACTGAAACGGCACAAGAGGTTACAGTCCGAGTGTCCCCTCACTTAAGCCAGAACCACATGCAGAGCGTTACAGTCTCTGAGTGTCCCCTCACTTAAGGCAGAACCACATGCAGTGTTACAGTCTTTGAGTGTCCCCTCACTTAAGCCAGAACCACATGCAGTGTTACAGTCTTTG
>JAOYFF010000047.1:17565787-17588786 GCA_025773925.1 Cryptomyrus ogoouensis | reverse complement strand
ATATATATATATATAATGCACCTATATAATGCAAAAGAAGAGTACATATGTATGGTACACATATATAGCACTGATACATAAAGTACAAATATTTCTCATATTGCATGTACATATGTCATGCATATATGTGGTACAGATATGTGAATGTATATCACACACATATATTTTGCATATGTATGGTACACAAATATGGAACCCATACAGTGCTGTGCAAAATTCTTAGGCAGTTTTAATGAAAATATTTAAACCCATTTAACTTTGCGGTAAGTGTATATTTGCTCAGAATACACACACAATTTAACATAAGAACATTTTCAATTAACAGTAACACAATAAAAACTAAGAAGAATTTTGTTGTTCTCCGAAAAGCTACCGATGTCTTTTTGGATAGCTCACTGAACATGGTCTCTGTGCACAGACCTCAGGGGTGCCTCTCCCATTCCATGTGTTTGTTAAATTCCACCACCTGCTCTTCGTTTGTTTACAATCAGTGAAATAACTGAATGAGGTATTGATTATCCAAACAAAGTGTACCACTGGTTGAGTCCAAAACTACTTTTGGCGAATCAGATGGTTACTGCAAATCCTTTGGTGATTTTGGGTGACTTTGACAAACATAATTGCACCAAGATCATTTAAACATCATTTTCTTGGACTGTCTAAGACTTTTGCACTATACTGTATATACTGCACATGTATTATTGTGCACACGTACAATACTATGCAAAAGTCTTAGATCATCAGAGAACATGGTTAAAGCTATTTCTCTGGATTGTAAGTGTGTATTTGCTTAGAAAAAAACACAATTTAACATTAATATATATGAAAAATTAAATGTAGTACATACATATAGTGCATATGGATGTACTACATTTATATACATTAATATGCTTGTGTGTGTATATACTGTATATAATGTATATAATGTGTATATACACACATATGTTTGTGTGTGTGTGCACTATATAGTGTATACTACATTTTCATTTGCATAAATATTAAATGACATAGATTAGCTACGTCATTTTCCTATAAATTGAGTTATACCGACCTACACTGTCCATTGTAATTATTGCACTGTTTCGACAGTATTTAGTTCAGTCAGCCATGTTGGTTCAGGAATGGGTAACAATATATCTTTGTGGCTCCGTAATGGGACCTTTTCCACAGTGAGAACAACAGGATATCGCCCTTCATCACGTCACCAAGTGTGGAACCAGAACTGAGAACTGGACTCATCTCTGTCCAATAAACCAGTCAAGTTTGTACAGCCATGATATGAATCACTGGTTTCAAGGGAAACGTCAGGCTGTTCCACCCCCACCGTTTACTCTGTAATCAGAGAGCTACTGAAGCTACCTCAGCTCAGATGGGCCTGTATTTATCCAGATGAGTCCCAGACTGTGCCCATAATTTGGAAAGAACTTTCCGTACTCATAAATGATGCCACAACCATCAGGGTTGCCTGCATAAAACCACAAAAACCAGCCGAGAACAGCCACTGCTGGCTGAGCCACTGGATTACAGTCTGCATTCCTCACTGACTGCAACAGACGTGGAAAATGTGTTTGACTGTTCAAGTCTGGGTCTTCATTGAGGATTTTCTGGGCAAACTACTGTAGTCCGCGAAAAAGAGGAAAGGTTAACATTGGCTGGGGATCATTTTATAGAGAATTGTTCTGCACGGAGTCTTGCTGAAGTTGGGAGGTGAGACACAGAGTCAGAAGGAAAAGCTAGAAAAAAGAAGGGGAACCGAGGAGAGGGAAGAAGGGAGATATGTATCTCAGAATACTGGATCTTAATAATCTTCTCTGCATTTTGTATGGAGACACTTAGCAGCTAAACCTATGAGGAGGTGACACGTGAAAAAAGATCTTTTGAGGGACAGGTAATGTGATCAGGAGCTCGGGGGGACATGTCTGCTGCTCTTGCCCATATGCTCATCGCCAACAGTACAGCCTGTCTTCACCTAACAGTCTGTTCAACCTTATATCTGTTAGGTTATAAAGTTCTACCTTTGGGTCAGCCTGCACTGCCTGCAGTCTGCACATGTCTAGCTTCAAGGTCACCCACCGTCCGTGCATACCATTGTGACACCCAATGTGTAGATATTTATGGCTCTTTGTAGATGCATGCACACCCGTATATGCTTACCTGAGTGTAGGATGTGGGGTTTCATTTGTGGACATCAGACAGTGTGTCCTCCTCCAAGGACAGAATCACTGTGACACACTTACAACACAGTGAGACAGTACAGTGAATAAATACGACAAAGGAAGAATGAAGCCTATCGCAACTCTGATTCTCAGCTGCATTCTGGGGAGATTTTCAGTTCAGCTGAGCACTTTATCACTAGATATTATTGTAACTGATCAGCCATAGATTTTGTGTCACTGGCAGCTGTTGCTTATAATAAAAGAAATTCTCTCTCCAGCCTAACCCTGTTTTGCTGTATGGCTGTGAGACATGGACCCTGTCCGGTGAGCTTAGATGAAGACTGAACTCCTTTGGTACTGTGTCTCTTTGGAGAGTCTTTGGGTACCGCTGGACTGACTTTGTGTCAAATGACTGGTTGCTCAGGGAGTCCTGAAAAAGAAACAATTGTTATTGCTGATGACCCGATTGGCTAGACCTGGCCAAGGGGATGCCCACGTAACACCTGGCTACGTCAGATAGAGGGGCATGTCTGGAGGGTTGTACTGGACTTTATGCTGGCCTGTGGGTTTGCCAACCAGGATCCTGAGGGGTTTGGTTTTGTGATGGGGACACCGACACGCCGAACCACTGCATGATGCTCCCCAGCCTGACCTGACCTGACCTGATGAGGATAAACTTGCTGTTGGACTCTTGGTGGGTGGGGGCCTGGAGAAAGTCCAGCTATTAGATTGCATTTGGAGCAGGAATGTTAAATAGCTGGAGCTGAATTGTAGCTGAGATGAGTTGGTTAGAACTAGCAGTGCACAGAAAGACGACTGGATTGTCCAGGCATCCTGTTACACACATCCAGAATTTACCGAGGATTCTTAGGGATCAGGTAAATCCAGGCCATCCACACGGCAGGTGTGATGTGGCTGTGGACTTTGGATATTCATTTCTGTCCATTAAAACTGTCTGCACTAATCCATGTGCTGCAGCTTTTGGTTCTGTGTCACTCTGCCTTTTCAAATGCCCTATTCACCTGGGGCAGCACGACATTAGGTCACTATCTGCCGTAACACCCAGCTGGAAGCTTTTCAAGGCCTTGTCATCTGGAGAGTGAAGCAGTGGATGTGCAGCCTGTGTCTGTACTGCCAATAAATCAAACATGCATAGCAGCACAGGAGTAACAGAAACGCGCACAGCATCTGCTCATCCTGAAAACAACATGACAGAGCTGAGAAGACTCATCCCTATATATAGCTGGATATTAATCTTGAAAAAATGGGTTCCTTTCTTAAGTCTACAGAATTACCTCTCACTGAATGGCTGAAGAGGAAAAAAGGGCAGGCAGAGGTCAGCAAAGAGCAATGATATTTTTTTGCATCACCTGTACTGAAATAATCCAAAACTGTAGAAACCTTTTGTCTGTGTAATGTGCAGGGTGTTGTGTGACACAGCCTCCCAGCGCAGGACCCCACCTCCTCAGCATTGTACAAGGAGGAGAGAGAACAACACAGACGCTATGTAGACCCATAGGATCATGGTCCATAGTTCTTATATTCAAAGTGTCCCCTGCCTGCCTGTGGCCATGTGTAATTTATAGTTGGTTTCAGCTAGGTAGCAATGAAATGGCATATAATCTACTTATGGACTCCAAGTGGTCACAGAAAAATTAAACCTCTGTGAGAGCTGAGACCTGCACCGCTGTTGAATCCATTCATCCTCTGTAGTTTTGATTTTGAAGAGGCAGACAATGGTGCCATGACAAGGATTAGGGATATTTAAGTGGCCAAAGACAGTGACATACTGAGGAGGCCCTTCCTGGGGCCATTGCGGTATTTCAGGGAGTTAATGTTGAGGAGGATGAGTGGGGAGTCTCTCCTGTTCAATGATGGGATGGCATGGACCTCCACAGCCCTGGCCACGAGCTATGAAGGGAACGGACAACCCCCTGGTAGAGCTGATTTATTGGTCTACAGAGATGAAGTTTGGGCTGATATCATGTTCCGAAGAATACCTAGGGACAAGGCAACTCAGGTCGGTGAATTTTGCTTGGGGGTATATATTATATTTCAGGATTACCTGACCTAATTCTTGACTCTAGTCTAGTGCATAAAAACATACTGCCCCCTGGTAAATAAGTATTGCCAACATCATCTCACAAATACATAGATAGTTATGCTCAGACTCTACATATTTACAAACCTATACAGGAAGAAGGAACAAAGCTAAATTAGCATGACATTAGCCATGCTCTTGGCTGGGAGACCCAGGGTGACTGTAGAAGCTTCTGCAGCAAACAGGAACATAGCTGGATGCAGGGCTCCAGACTGGAACCATTAAGTCACATATTGTGTCCATATATTCAGACATTGTGGCTAAAATTTATAACTAAGCACAGCAGTGGGACTTGCCACTTATATTACGTGAAACACCATGAGGAAGCAAGGACTGGTGTGTAAGGTTGGGAATTGAGAACTGCATCCAAATTAGAAACGGTTATAAATTTTTAAGAACCGGGAATTCAATAAGAGATTGGAATTCTGGTTCCACGTATTGATTCCTACACATGCATTTTTAATCAGCTATGTAAGGGTTAGGCACAACAACTACACTTACACATTTGAACTTGAATTTTTTTTCATGTTTACAAACTGCAAACACATTTGTTAGTAAAACTACTGTTTAGGCTTTGTCAGTATAATGGCATTACAGCATACCGTGCCGTGTTTCCTTTCAGCAAAACTGTATCCTGATGGATTTCAAAATAGTGCTGCTTTTTAAAAATACGGTCGAAGTACTGTATACAGACGCTCCTCTACTTACGAACGTTCAACTTACAAACTTTCAGACATACGAACGAAGAGGACTGTAAGTCCAAATTATGATTATTAAGCTCCCGTTTCCTGTCCGCAACATCATTTTTTTTTCTGCGCGGCAATTCCGCCTAGTACGACTTCTGGCCGCTACTCCCACTGCGCAGCAGTGTAGCGTGCGTACTCCCAGCACCCTAATTATTTGTACTTGCGTCTACCGTTAAAATGATGTCGAATAACGATTTACGAACATTTCAAGTTAGGAACGGCTGTTCGGAATGTATCTCATTCGTAAGTAGAGGAGCGTCTGTATACCTGAATGTAACATCTGGATGGTATCAAAAATTTGATATCATCTACTAATATTAAATATTTTGGTTATATATGATCCAAGACACTGTTTTTAATTTGAAAATACTGCTTTGCTAAGACTGCAAGCCAGCTGTAACTTCAGAAATTGCCTACTGCTAAACCTGAAGGTCAGTTATTGTCTGGGCTGAATGTACCACTGAGGTCCCTGAGGTTGGGACCTTCTGTATTTCATCAAAGTCGTGAATTGGCTTATAAATTACTTTAGTTCAGCAAAGATTTTATAACCAATGAAAAAAATCCAGTCCTTGACTTCCACGTCTGACACATAGTTCCTTCCATCCATCCATCCATCTTCCTCCACTCATTCGGGGTCAGATCATGGGGGCAGCATAAGGGCATCAGGGATACCCAGACCTCCCTCTCACCAGCCACCTCCTCCAGCTCCACCGGGGAATACCAAGGCGTTCCCAAGGCCAGCTGAGACATGTAATCTCTTCAGCATGTCCTGGGTCTGCCACGGGGCCTCCTGCTTGTTGAACATGCTAAAACACCTCCCTATGGAGGCATCCAGGGGAAATCCTAGATAGATGCCTGAACCACCTGAACTGGCTCCTTTCGATGCAGAGGAGCAGCGGCTGTACTTTGAGCTCCTCCTGAATGTCTGAGCTCCTCACCCTCTCTAAGGCTGAGCCCAGATACCCTATGGAGGAAACTCATTTCTGCCATTTGTATCCGTGATCTCATTCTTTCAGTCACTACCCAGAGCTCCTGACAATAGAACTTCTGGCTCAGCTCTCTCTTTAACCCAATGGAATGGTACAGCTTCCGTGTTACTGCCAATGCTGCACCGATCCATCTGTCAGTCTCCTGCTCCCTTCTTCCCTCACTCATGAACAAAATCTCATCCAGCCTTGGAGTCCTTCCACCAAAGAGTTTTTTTGACTCTTTCTGTAACTTTAGCCCTCGAGATGGATGAGTCCCCCTCTGAGTCTTCCAGCTCTACTTCCTCCAAGGAAGGTGTATCAGTGGGATTCAAGAGATCCTCGAAATATTTTTCCTAGCGCCTGACTATATCCCCAGTTGAGGTCAGCAGTTCTCCCTCCCTGCGGCAAACAGCATGGCTAAAGCCCTGCTTCCCCCTCCTGAGTTACCTGACAGTTTGCCAGAATCCTTTTGAGGCTGACTGAGAGTTCTTCTCCATGGCCTCACCAAACTCCTCCCACACCCGAGGTTTTGCTTCAGCAACCGCCAAAGCTACTTTCCACTTGCTCTGCCAGTACTTATCAGCTGCTTCTGGAGTCCCACAAGCCAGCCAAACTCCGAAGGCCTCCTTCTTCAGCCTGAAAGCTCCCTTTACCGCTGGTGTAAACTACCAGGTACAAGGATTGCCACTGCGACAGGCATCAACAACCTTACGGCCACAGCTGCCTCAGCAGTGGAGTCCTGGAACATGGTCCATTCAGGCTCAATGTCCCCTTACTCCCTCAGGATGCAAAAGAAGTTCCGTTGGAAGTGTAAGTTAAAAATCTCCCGGATTTTTTAAATCTCACTATATGTTTGGGTCTACTAGGTCTATCTAACATATTCCCCAGCAATCGGATCCAATTTATCACCAGGTGGTGATCAGGTGACAGCTCAGCTCCTCCCTTCACCTGAGTGTCCAAAACATGCAGACACAGATCCAACAATACAACTGCAAAATCAATCATCGAACTGCGACCTAGGGTGCTGTGGTGCCAGGTGCACTTAGGAGCACCCTTATGCTCCAACATGGAGTTCGTTATGGACAAACTGTGGTTAGCACAGAAGTCAAATAAGTCCAATAAGTCATCACCGCTCAGATTCTGATCAAGCAAGCCATTCCTCCCAATCACACCCTTCCAGGTTTCACTGTCATTATCCATGTCAGCGTTAAAGTCCCTCTGCAGAACAATGGAGAAGGGGCGACCGTTTCATTCGCCAGGGTGAACTCCAATGTACTGGCACCGAACTGAGGGGCTAGAAGTAGACCCACCATGATCCAACTCCATTACCACATAGATTTTATTCTTTGGTGATTGCAGTGGGAACTGTGTTTAATGACAAACACCAAGTCTAACTGTAGAGTAATAATACACTACAGTATGTTGCTTCTTTATTAGATGCAACAATCAAGTATTAATCATCTTCTGCTCCTTTAACACATACACTTCAGGCATTGGTTTTGTGATCAGAGATACTCTTTTGCCCACTATGGGAAGAAAAAGTTGTTGTTAATTATTGTTAATTCATGTTGACAGTAAAGACAAATGAGGAGACAGGCAAGATAAGAAAGGAACACACTGTAACAGGTTTATATAGAAACGTTATTTCATTTTTAAAATTAAATAAATTGTTAAATGTTACAATATCAAATAAACACAAATTTCCAAAATATTTCATATTTTAAATATTTAAATATTTTTTAGCCTTTTTTATATTTCATGGTGGTGGTGGCAGATGGGGGTGTTAGGTTCAGTATTTCAAGAAGTCTGCCAACGGCCCTGGTCTGCATGCATAAACGTGTGAGCCAAATATGTAATAAACTTGATTTATTTACCATTCACTAATTGTAAAACTGCATACTATCAAGGTTAGATAGATTAAATAGGAATGTAAAGTATTACTGACATCAGTGGCAAACTGCCATCCAAGATTCAGAATGTAATTGTTAAACTTATTTATTTGATTTTGAAAACCCTGGTCTTATTTTAACAAAATATGGAAATAACTGCTTCAAATAACCTTTGCTGTAAACGTTGAAGTTGAACTTTTTAAAGAGAACAAATTTTTGTTACTGAAACATTATGAGAATCCATCTTAGGAGTATTATAATCAGAACCAAGAATCGATAAGAACCCGATTCAATGAGCAGAACTGGATTCAGATTTGGAATAAATGAAATCTAAACGATACCCAACCCTGTTGGTGTGTGTGTGTGAAGGAGATAGAGATCAGAGTGGAGAGCTAATGCAAGGCTGTCGTCATCATAAACACGGGTTGGGGACGATTCTGCAAAGGACGTCATCTGCTAACGTCTGGTCCATAAGTTATACTCTCACTCTCGCTTGGCCCTTTGGTCACAATGACTTTGGTATTTATGTTTTAAAAAGCACCATTTCACTTAATGACTTTTTTCCATTCACTCTGTGACTTTTTCCTTTAAATCTGAATGAAGTGAATTGTATGTTTATTACCAAAGCATTTATAATCAGTAATACAGTTAAGATGTGAAAAACATGAATGCATTGTGCTGCATATCGATATAAGTGGTGCACCTAGATTTTGTGCTGGTGCCCCTAACATGTTCAGTAAGGAGCGTCAGCGCTATTATTGGAAAAAGTTAGTCTGGAGCCCTGGTTGGATGCCATTGGAACTAAGAAGTGGCCCCAAACTCATGTCGACTCCATGAAGTGTAGCACTGGGTTAGGGTGTGAGCATGGGCCAGGGGGCTGGAGGAAGAGGCAGAGAGCTAAGCCAGACTGAGAGGCTAAAGGCCTGTGGAGCCAGGAGTAGGGTTAAGCCCATGGACGTCAGGCTGGGCTCCCCAGGGCTCAGCACATTACTGCAGGCCAAGCACGATCCTGTTTCACAGCTTACACACTTTTCACTTTGCGTCAGGCCTGATGAAGGCAAGCAGGATATTAAAACAGTTTGCGTGAAGTGTAGCTGATTTGGCCCCTTTCATAAACCAGACCCATGTGTGCTGAATGAACAGGAGGCACCTGGGATGGGGGTCGACCGACTGGGCAGCCATGTGAATCCAGACAGAATTAAAAAACTGGACGGTTTGCATACAGAGACAGTCAATGCTTCTCAAAAAAGCTAACAGCTCAACAGAATTACAATATTTGGTTACAAACTCAATGCAGTGAGTAAATATACATTCCCTATTCTGAAATTTGCTATAGTCATATTTGTACCTGGCATTAATCTGACAAGAGTATAACAGAGGGCATTGCATTCATTTATTTACCAGAATGTTTCTTCTAGGCCAGTACTGCCTCCTATAGGAGGAATTGTGGTTAAGCACTTTGGGAAACAATAAATGATATGACTGCTGTAATACACATGTTTTTACAATATTTTATATTATTTTTAATTCAGTTATTACCAATTGATCATCTAGTCAGCCAGGGCAGTGGAGATTAAATAAGGGTTAATTCAGGACAAGCTGCGCGTTATTCGTTTAGGTGAAGAATCCGACGCGGTAGTGATGTCACTGCAAAAATCTGGTTAATGACCAGCGTCAGCGTCATAGGGCATTGGGAGCCCCCCTCCCCCCATCCACTAAGGACACAGTCCTTTATTTTATTTATTTTCGATGTTATTCATTTATCAAACGCTTTGCCACATCCCCATAAGCACTACGCTCGCATAAGGCTGGGAGGTGTATTGAATTTTTACGATATATCAATATATTTCCAAAACAAGACATAAGATAATACAATACAATTTATATTGATATATATTGATATATATTAATAATACAATACCATTACTGTGCATTAAAATTGGGGCTCCGTTAAAGGTTTTGAATATAAACCAAAAATATTCCTTCCTGAATGTAAATGTAACGAGATGGGAAACGTCTCTCTGTATGGGAGAATGTCACTATATGTACGTATATAATTCAGTGAAAATCCTGCTTAAATGGGTTCAGCGCCATCTACTGCTCAGAAACATCAGCTTGCTGCTGTAAAACTAAGTGCATTCTGGGAAACTACAGCCGATGAATGATTTTGTACTAGCTTGAAGAATACGTACTGGTATATCAAAATAACTAAATGCATGTGTACTGAGACTAGGATGTTCCATTCAGGCTGACTACGCTGACTATTTACTTAATGAGTGTGCCATGTATGGGTGCTTAACTCACTGCGGGGTGAGTTTAAATGAATAAGTTGTCTTTTCCATGTTACTTAATAATAAGATAAAATGGATGATGCGGGAGTGATTTAATTATACAATAATTTTAAGATCAAATGGTTAAAAAAATTTAGCCATCATTCATCATCTATCTGGATCAGTGGCGAAACAACTGTACACTGGCCAATGGGGCAAAAATGTACAATGGGCACCCCCCTTTCCAAATTCACACCTAAGACCTGCCCACACCCCCCTTTCCAAAGTCACACCAAAGGCCTGCCCACTCCCCCCTTTCCAAATTCACACCTAAGGCCTGCCCACACCCCCCTTTCCAAAGTCACACCAAAGGCCTGCCCTCATACCCCTTTCCAAATTCATACCTAAGGCCTGCCCCCACCCCCCTGTCCAAAGTCACACCTAAGGCCTGCCTACCCCAGGTGCAGCAGTTGCAGATGCTGAAATTTAAGTAGCTTACCAGCATTGTACTTCGTCACATAGATAGTATGTCTGGAATATTAAGGACATTCTTTACAAATTCAGAACACTGTTCTTCAACAACTGGTTCCAGAACAACATTGTACTAGTTGGGCAACTTCTTAATTTCAGTGGTAAACCTTATAGCTATTCTGACAATTTACAGAAAATTGATATTCCTGTGACAGTTAAGGAATATGTAGTTGTTTTTGATGCAGTTCCCTCTGGAGCCAGAATGTTATTAAAGGATACAATGTTTTGCCATCTTCCGTGTTGATTTGATAACAAATCAATATGTGGGAACAAAGCCTGTCAACCTGACACAAACACTAATGCTGTCCAGGGTTGTGCAAAATTCAGAAGTTATGTGCCTCTATTCTATTCATGAATTTGAATTTGAATTGAATTGACCACAACACATAGGATAATGAATTGGAATGACAGGAAGAATAATTTAGTTGATTTCAATTCTAAGAAATTCAATGCAAACACACAGTAATACCATTTAATATAGCAAAACATAAATAAGCTACTTGTCTCAACTATAGCTTGACGGAGAGCCCAAAAAGAGTATTTGATGAAGTAATCAAATAGACAGAGAGTGAGATTCTTATAGTTCTAGTACCCCATTCAATAAAAACACATTTTTTTTTGTTATTTGAAAGCAGGTAAATAGTACATTAAGTGAAAAGAGTACTTAAAGTGAAAAGAGTCCTTTAAGTGAAAAAATACCCCTCCACTACATACCTTTTTTGAGGCTCAACAATAACATGAAAAACTTGTACGCTTTTGGGGTACTTACCTCTTGAAGGGGACCAAGTAACAGGCCAGTGTTTCATATACAAGTGGTGCTCATACATATACAACGATCAGCCATAACATTAAAACCACCTGTCTAATATTATGTAGGTTCCCCTTGTGCCTCCATAACAGCTCTGACCCACTGAGTCATGGACTCCACAAGACCTCTGAAGGTGTCCTGTGGTATCTGGCACCAAGACCTTAGCAGCAGATCCTTTAAGTCCTGAAAGCTGCGAGGTGGGGCCCCCATGGATCAGACTTATTTGTCCAGCACATCCCACAGATTGAGATTTGGGGAATCCAAGTCAGCTCCCTCAACCGTCTTTCATGTTCCTCAAACTATTCCTGAACATTTTTTGCAGTGTGGCAGGGCACTGAATGAGGCTACTGCCATTAGAGATTCCAGTTGTCATCAAGGGGTGTACCTGGTCTGCAACAATGTTTAGGTAGGTGGTACATGTCAAAGAAACATCCATATGAATGGCAGGAGCCAAGGTTTCCCAGCAGAACATTGCCCAGAAGATATTGTCTCTGTCGGTTTACCTTGTTCCTGTAGTGCATCCTGGTGCCATCTCTTCCCCAGGTAAATGACAAACACATACCCGGCCATCCACGTGATGTGACAGAAAACGTGACTCATCAGACCAGGCCACCTTCCATCGCTCCATGGTCTAGTTCTAATGCTCACATGACCATTGTAGGTGCTTTTGGCAGTGGACAGAGGTCAGCATGGGCACTGACTGGTCTGCTGCTATGTAGCCCCATACGCAGCAAGCTGCGATGCATTGTGTGATCTGACACATTTCTGTCATAGCCAGCATTAACTTTTTCAGCAATTTGTGCTACAGTAGCTCTCCTGTAGGATCGGACAAGACAGGCGACTCTGTCTTCTTGTCAATGTCAAAGTGACGTGAGCATACATAGAGAGTTTTTGGTGGTCTCTTTAAGTTTAGGTTATTCAGTCAAATCAGCTCATTCAATTTCACCTCTATTCATCATATTTTGGCAGGTGATTGATAAGGTACAAAGACAGCTACAGTCCCTCTTTATTTTTTGATGTATGATCAAAGCATTGATGTTTAAGGCACACATTTAATTTAACTTGGTTATTAGTACAGCTGCGAACAGTGCAACTTGTACCAGAGCTCCGTAATGCTATTTCAGGCAATGCTAATAACACAGGAAGAAATATATTCCTTGAAATACAATATATGTAACACTATACATGTCAGACGTGTTTGAATGGACCGGCACGGTTGGCTAGCCACTCGAAAGCATAGTAAGTTGTTTTAGCTACTTCCACTGTTTCACTGGAAGTTACACCCATAATTGTTTCCACAGTAGCGCTTCCAGGAAGGTGGATACATGCTCTACTAACACATTGCATTATGGGATTTTTACAACAAATACACTATATAGACAAAAGTATTGGGTCACACTACTTAATCATTGAATTCAAGTGTTTCATTAAGACCCATTGCCACGGGTATATTAAATCAAGCACCGAGCCATGCAGTCAGGTTTACAAATATTTGTGAAAAATGGATTATTCTGAAGAGCTTAGTGACTTCAGGCGTGGTACTGTCATAGGATGCCACCTGTCAGTTCATGAAATTTCTTCCCTGTTTGATATTACACGGCCAATTGTAAGTGTAAGTGTATTATTGCAAAGTAGAAGCATGTAGGAACAACAGAAACTCAGCCATGAAGTGACAGACCACGTAAAGTAACAGAGCGGGGTCACCGAGTGCTGAGGCACATAGTGAGTAAGTCACTAACACTCTGTTGACACAGTAACAGCACAGTTCCAAACTTCCTCTGGCATAAAGCCCAACACAAAAACTGGGTGCCAGGAGCTTCATGGAATGGGCTTCAGTGGCCGAGCAACAGCATGTAAGCTTCATATCACAAAGCACAATGCTAAGCATCAGATGAAGTGGTATAAGGTACATCACCACTGGAAACTAGAGCAGTGGAAACATGTTCCGTGGCATGACAAATCACACTTCCCTGTTTGGCAGTCTGACGGACAAGTCTGGGTTTAGTGGATGCCAGAAGAATGTTACCTGCCTGACTACATTGTGACAAATGTAAAGATTGCTGGAGGAGGGATAATGGTGTGGGGTTGTTTTTCAGGGGCTGGGTTAGGCCCCTTATTTCCAGTGAAGGGAACTCTTAATGCTTCAGCATACCAAGACGTTCTGAACAATTCTATGCTTCCAATGTTATGGGATCAGTTTGGGGGAGCCCCTTTTCTGTTCCAGCATGACTGTGCCCCAGTACACAAAGCAAGATTCGTAAAGACAGGGTTGGGTGAGTTTGTTGTGGAAGAACTTGACTGGCCTGCAGAGAGCCCTGACATGAACCCGGTCAAACACCTTTGGGATGAACTAGAACAGAGAATGTGAGCCAGGCCTTCATCTCCATCATCAGTGCCTGACCTCACAAATCCTCTTCTGGATGAATGTACTACACTATGAATGTAATACACTACCAAAATCTTGTAGAAAGCCTTCTCAGAAGAATGGCAGCCGTGAGTGACGGCTGCGAAAGGGGGACCAGCTCCATGGATTCCTCTGGTTTTCCCCCACAGTCCAAAATATGCTGAGGCTGATTAGCATTATCAGTTTGGTTTGTCCGTAGGTGTGCATGTGTGAGTGGGCCCCCATCCTGGGTTGTTCCCTGCCTTGCGCTTGTAGCCTCTGGGACAGGCTGGTTACAGAAGATGGATCGATGGGTGGATTTCGAATGTGATGTCCTGAAAGTGCCTGTGGGTGTAATGGCCAGGTGTCTCAATACTTTTGTCCATACAGTGTAACTATGCGTCACAAATTGCATTTGTCAATTTACAGCATTTGGAAAATAAATCATGGGTATCATTATTTTCACTAAACTGTTATCTGAATGTATGTTTGTTAGGGTAGATCATGTGTTGTCAAGGTGTTTTAAGAATTTGCAGTGTTTTGACCCTAACTGGCCACTATAAAATGTAATGATGGAAATGAAACACACTTCAGGTAAAATACCCTTGGCAAGGACAACAAAACAATGTAAAAAAATATTTCAGATGGAAATGAATAAAATACAAAATTAAAATAAATAAAATAAAAGTAATTAACTTAGAGAATATTATAATACTAATAATAACAAAAGTTTCCTGTCCCTCCTGGACTCTGTTGAATGTCATCAACATGTAACAAGACCGATGCATGTTCATGATCATACACTAGACTTAATTATTACTCATGGAATTTATGCTCATCATGTATCATGTCTGTCCATTGGAAAAGTCCTTCTCTGACCATTTTCTAATCACCTTCATAATTGAGCCACCCTCTTTGACTATGGCAGAGAACATTATTAGGAACACGTCACCTACATGATAGAAATTCCCTACGATTTATTTAATGCAGTAAGTAATGTGAACTTCATGTCTAGTACAGATGTCAATGAAGTCACCTATGACTTCAATACAGTGGTTAGTTAGATTTTAGATGAAACAGCTCCTTTGAAGAATAAAGTAGCAAAAACCACCAGACACTCCCCATGGTTTAATGATCACACACGCTCTTGCAAACAGGAGTGCTGCAGATTGGAGCACAAATGGAAATCCACGGGCTTTGAAATGTTCAGGTTGGCTGGTCTGACAGCCTGCAACAATGCAAACAAGCCCTTCATAGGGTACATTCAGCCTATTATTCTAACCTTACTGATCGCAATAGAAATAACCCTCACTGCCTTATTAAAACAATAGATCATCTAACAAATAAGGTTGAACCTCTGCTACTGAGTAATTTCAGTAGCCAACATTTTATGAACTTCTTTAATGATAAAATTACAAACATTAGACTTCAAGCAAGTTTAAATGGCTCACAATTAAGTTAAATGCAAACGGAACGTGAACACACCCTTAATGTTTTTGAATTAATGAATGAACAAGAGGTAAAAACTATTATAACTAAGATCAAACCAACCACTTGTCCACTGCACCCAATCCCCACTAAGCTTCTTAAAGAATCCCTGGGAGTTCTGGCAAGACCTATAACTGCCATAATGAATGTGTCCCTGTTATCTGGTGATGTTCCTGACCAATTTAAAGTAACAGTAATCAGGCCACTACTGAAAAAGCCAAGTTTGGATCCACAGGAGTTCAGCAATTAGAAACCTATCTCTAACGTACAGTTTTTGTCAAAAGTTCTGGAGAAGATGGTTGCTGCTCAGCTTCACTCATACTTGGAGAGACACAACATACTGGATTGTTTCCAGTCAGGCTTCCACCAGGGACACAGCATTGAAACTGCCTTAACTGAAGTCGTAAATGACATAATGAAAACTTTTTATCACTAAATGCTCAGAAAACCGAGGTTCTGTTATTTGAAGGCAAGTCTGCAGATAGGAATTTTATAATCTCTTAGTTCCCTGCATTGGCTTCCTGTTAGGTTTAGAGCTGACTTCTAAGTTCTCCTACTTACATATAAGGCTCTTAAAGGTCCAGCTCCTGCCTATCTGACAGAATTACTTCAAGTTTACAAGCTGCGTCGTCCACTCAGATAACAGAATGCAGGTTTCCTTGTCGTTCCACATGTAAAGTGACAGTGGGTGGTAAAGCATTCTGTTACAGGACCCCTATATTGTGGAATGGTTTACTAGTCTATGTTTGGGATGTCGATTCAGTCCCAGTCTTTAAATTTCAACTGAAGACCTATTACTTCAGTAACCTAACAGACTGTAACTATGGCTATCGGTGCTGCTGTACATGCCATTTTTATCTACTATGCTTGTTCATTTATGTGTGAACGCATGTTCTGACCATCCATGCTCTCTGCCTTCCAGCATGTCCGGATGGTGCCCAGAGTGGGCACCGCCTGAGCTGGAGTCCTGCTTCAGCCCCACGGTGGGGTGACATCGGGAATGGGACCAGGTGACCTTGGACCCCCAGAGGTTTTTATTCTCCTTACTTGGCAGCTGTTGGGTCCTCTCCTCCATTGTCATCTGACTTTCCCTATTTAATTTCTTTCCTTTTTCCCATTCTGTATTACTCTCTCTAATGGTGTTGTAATTTATCACAATAGACCCATGTAAAGTGCCTCAGGATTACTCTGCTGTAAAAGGCGCTATATAAAAATAAATTGAATTGAACTGAATTGAATTGAAAGTACGTCCTTACTAATGAAAAAGAAATATGAGAGTCCTTTAAAGGCACGTTGTTTTGTTATTGTTGTTGAAATGGATACGAGCTGCCAGGGATGCTGCAGGGTGAGGCGGGTAATAGTCAGTCCTGTGTTTGTTCTTCCAGGAAATTAGCAAAAATTCTATTTCAGGAGCCTTTTCCCTGGAAGGTGAGGACAGGTCTGCATGGAGGATGCTGTAAGAGGAAGAAATGCTGAGCGCATGTAACAGCTTGGAGTGCAGATAAGCTGTCCTCGTCTGTCACGGCGGTACTGCACAGGAACAGAAGGATGCCACTGAGGAGAAACACAGCTTTACCCTTTGTCAGCCATGCCAGTTATGCAGTAAATAGCTTGCTGTGTAACAGTCATGCAGTGTGGCCGTCCTTCTAACAGAGGTTCCAAGCGTGGGCACTGGGATCCACATCCCTCAGGACTAAGGAGGACCATGTCTTCCCCTTTGGTGAACAATTCAGTAATTCACCAGGCCAAAGGGAGGCTGCACACATTTACCGTTTAAAAGACATGACGTTGATGGCCATTGGGAATCCAGTCAGTCTATGCACATAAATATGAAACAAAACTGCAGTTTATGAGGTCTGAATGTTGATAACATTTAAGTGCAAGAAACACACACACCACAATGTGAAATGAAGGTTTATAATCAGACTCCAAGGAACCCATTGGGAAGATAACAGCTTAACTACAGGTAATTTCTACATTGAAAATATATACAAAAGATGAGCAACAGTAACAGTAAGGGCACTGCTGTGACATTTTAATCTGTGAGCTAAAAACAAGATCATCTATGCACAAATCTGCTTGTGATGCCAAGACATACCCACCTGCAATATTTTCACACGTAAGAATGGTTTGGTCTCTTTCTTCCTGCGTCGTTTTGCTGTGCACTTGTATTTTAAAATCTGATCCTGACTTATGTTAAAACTCATATTAGTTTCACCTTCTGAAATTAAAACTGGATCCATTCTCTTTGACCACTAAAATATTTCTCCCTCTTTCAGTTAAGTGCAGGAAGGAAGAATTCCTTCAGTTTTTAGCAATTATAAAAACTCTTATATAGGCTTGTGTTGTGCAGACAAAACCCATTGTTACTGGTCACAGGCAGCTTAGGAGGAAAAAGGCCCTATTAGTCTACAACACAGTACCTCCTCCAGCAGGAAAAGGGCCCTGTTAGTGTACAGCACAGCACCTCCTCCAGCAGGAAAAGGGCCCTGTTAGTGTACAGCACAGCACCTCCTCGAGACAGAAAAAAGCCTTGCTTGTGTACAGCACAGCACCTCCTCCAAGAGGAAAAAGGCTCTATTAGTATATAGCACAGAGCCTCACCAGGAGGAAAAAGGCCCTGTTAGTGTACAGCACAGCGCCTCCTCCGGGAGGAAAAAGGCCCTATTGATGAACAGCACAGAGCCTCCTCCAGGAGGAAAAGGGCCCTGTTAGTGTACAGCACAGCGCCTCCTCCAGGAGGAAAAGGCCCTGTTAGTGTACAGCACAGCGCCTCCTCCAGGAGGAAAAGGGCCCTGTTAGTGCACAGCACAGCGCCTCCTCCAGGAGGAAAAGGGCCCTGTTAGTGCACAGCACAACACCTCCTATAAGTGAACAAGGCCTTGTTGTCTTGTGGTTTTGGTGGTTGTTTTTTCCTTCTACATGTCTTTCAGACTTCGAAATAAGACTCCAGCCTACTGACACATAAGTGCCCCAGAACTCTAATACCTAAATGTCACATCCCATGATCCTCCACTTCAAGTCCATCTCTTATTCACAAAATGATGTTAAGCATTTCTGTTATATTCACCTTTTATTATTCTTAGTAAAGTTTTGGTTGGTGGTGCTGTTAAATGTTCCAGGACTGATGAAAGAGAAGAGAATTAAACACATCCAGCTGCACCTTCTCCTGGGGTAGGGAGTTGCTCCTCACTCTTCAGCCAATCACTGCTGTCCCAGCTGGCATTGGCACATGGCTCACCCACAGTGCCCGGGCACCACCCACCACCAAGCTGTGCTCTGACCTTCCACATCCACCACTGACATGGTGGCTGGTGACATCGTCAGTGACATCACTGCTACCATTTATGAAAGTAACTCATTGAGTTTTAGTGCTCCGCATCTTAAAAAAATTGGTCCATTTGGTGTCTTCACACTTCCCAGTAGGAAGAAGCTCTATGGACGATGAAATCTGTGGAATAGGGATGGGAGAAGGAAAACATTGTCAATAGCAGTTACTGCCTGACAGCACATGGCAAACTGACACAATAATCATCCAGAGGTAGACTGTCCCTGCACAGTACGTTTCATCCCAAGTGATCACCTAGTATATTTCCTGCTGTCCTCGTGGACATCCATCTCAAGGCTCTTGAAATCATTAAGCTCCTTTCGGATGGCAGCCTGTGGGACACAAGAAATCAGTCACACACAAGCAGCAGAGTCTGTAGTGAGTCCCGTACTGGCTTAGGAACATCCATAATCATGCAGATGTCCTGGTGGCCACCCCCACACTCGCCCTCGTCTTGTTCGAAAGTTGAAAAGCAAACAAACATGGATGGAGGTGCCCACCTTGTCAGCAGGCGTGAGCCTCGTCCAGGGCTTGTCTGCACGCCGGTCATAGTCGTGGGCACTGGTGCACTCGACGTACTCATGGAAGCGCAGAATCTTCCTGGCCTGCAACTCCGCTACTGTGGGCCTGTGGATGAGCTGGAAGGAGGACGAGCAGGTGAAGCCCATGAGGCAGGCAAATGGGTGAGTGCCGGTTAGGCTTAGGGACAATGAGGGTAAGGGTCAGCATGGGTTAGGGTTGGGGTCAGTAGTCAGCATTAGCTGCGTCTCACCTTCCCGGTCAGTCTTCGTTTGATCTCGCTTCTCTCTGCTCGCCGAGTTTCCTCATTTTTAGCTGTAAAACCAAACAGCTGCCAACATTCAGTACATGGTATATATGAGATGCAGGGCTCCCTAGTCTACAGCCCTTCTTAAGCAATGCAGGAGTCTACTACATAAGCCAGACAGAAGGAGCAACTCAGAAAGCAAAAGGTCAAAGCAGTCAACTTAGAAGGCAGACTGAAGAATAAAGGGTCAAGTACAAGAAAGAAAGGAGGAGCAGAAAGACAGAGAGAGCAGCCAGGAGAGGAGAGTGAGACTTACTCTGCAGGATGTTCCTCTGCTCCAGCTCCTGTGCGGTAGGTCTCTGGCTCAGCCTCCTGTAACACAGTCAGTAGGGCATCAGCATGGCAATACAAGCATGGTGTTACAGGCGCAGTGCTACGGGCACGGTATTACAGGTAAGCCGTTACAGATATAGCTCAATGTGCACAGCATTACAGGTATGGGGCTTTGGGCATGCTGTTACAGGTACAGCGTTATAAGCACATAGTTACAGGCACCATGCTATGGGCACACTGTTACAGGTAAGCTGTTACAGATATAGCTCAATGGGCACGGCGTCACAGGTATAGCACTACGGGCACATTGTTACAGGAATGGAACTACAGGTATAGCACTACGAATGTGGTGTTACAGGCACACTTCTACAGGAATAGCGCTACGGATACAGTGTTACAAGGCACACTTATGTGCTATGGGCACGGCATTACAGGTATAGTATTACGGGTACAGCATTATGGGCATAAACTTACAGGGATAGTGTTACAGGTACAGCAGTATGGGCAAGTCGTTATGGCCACGATGTTACAGGCACAGTGCCATGGGCATAGCTCTCTATGCTTGTCTGAGTGCAGCAACACCGCCGTACCGTGTTAGTGCACTGCCAATCTGCATGCGCAAAGCCTCCCACTGCTCCCTGCTGCTCCAGGATACCTCGTCGGAGCCCCCCCCCATCTCAGGCCCCGCCGCCATGCCAGCCGACCTCCCACCCAGCTTGAGGGCCATGGTGTCTTTGCGCTTCACCTTGTTGGCCAAGGCACCTGTTGAAGACAAACACACGGATCAGACCCATACGTTTCATCATTCAGACTCCACAGGTATCCGTCTCATCATACTGGGAGCCAGTCCTCCTGTCCCTGACTGGTCCTTGTGCTAAATGTCACCAATACTACCAAAGAGGAGCAAAGTCAACCAAGAGCAATAGTTATTCCCTTAAAAACCATGGCCATTCAGAGGCCTGTGTAGGACTTCAGCTTCTTCTACCAGTCCCATCCTGCCTGGGACAAAGTTTGAGATCTCCATTGTGAAAGACATTCAAAGTGATGGACGAGTGAGGCAAATTGCACATTACAAACATATGGCTGTCAACGAGTCAACTAGGCATACGTGCAGCTAGGCTGTGCAGTGAATGTCCAGGTACAGGTGTAAGCAGGATTGGAGCAGGAGCTACACAACAACTTCAACAAAGCAAGAACCTAATAAGACTATTCAGGGAATATAAAGAGACAATTAAAGTGATTGGTTAAAACTGCATGGATCTGTATTCGCGTTTTTTTGCCCTCTTTGCTCCTCAGAATATCATAAGTACCTACTTGATGTGGTATCGTCTTCCTCATCATCTTCCTCCTCACTCCTGTAGCACACTGGTCCCTCATCTTCACTGTCGGAGTCTTCAGGGATAGCGGCCACACCAGGGTCCACCACCAGCCCCTGGCGACTCCGCGGCCCGAGCCCCCACTCTGACATCTGCTCTCTCTCATCAAAGTCATCATCCTCAGGCCTGGGATGCCCAGACAGAGAAACATGGACATTATGCAAGGACTCAGAATCAAATACAGAGAAACATGGACATTATCCAAGGACTAATCAAATACATTTCTCTCTCAGCTCCTAGGTGTCACACTAACTACGAGGTCTGACACACAAAAAAAAAACAAGACTATGCCTGTAACTTGTTCTATTTCACAAATTCTGAAAATCAACTACGATGTCCTTCAAAACAGTGCCCTTCTGAGTTGACACACATGTTCAGAGTAAATGCAAACTGACATCCTCAGCTACTGCTCAAACTCCCAACCGTCAGTCTTTTCGAATCACATCTCGCACTTTTTTAATATTGTCAATGGCAACAGTTGTATGTGGACGGTATCATCATTTTCATGCTTCTGAAAATCATTTGTGCCATTCAAAAACACGTGCACAAGACCCGCAGTCCTAATTTTAAGCCTCAGTCGATTACTGAAAAGTTTGTCGCATATTTCTTCAGTTTAACAAGAAACGTCATGGTAACTTATTTACTTTTGCAATCCGACATTTTCGGAACGATGGTAAGAACACGCCAATATTTGAAGATGTGTCCACCTGCACCGAGTGAAGCGACTGAGCTGAGCCTTGTGACACTGACAGATCAGAACATGTTCTGTAGCCATCTGTGTGTCTCTTCCCTCCCACTCTTTGTTCCCAAGCTATAGGGTTAGTTTTGTTTTTTTGTGTGTGCTGGACCTCGTATATTTGCACGGGACATTATCAACCATATCATATGCGCATGCCTGAGGTTTCTATGTGACTCACAGGCGGATGGGCTCCAAGGTGATGGGCAGAAAGGAGACACGACCCCCAGGGCCAGGCTGAATGTCTGGAGTCGCGTCAAAGAGCAGAGAGTGGGCCCTTCCAGGCTTGCCTGCATTCAGCTCTGTTGGGCCAGGATGGATCAGTGCTTGCTGAATGCGGATGTGCAGAGGCGGCTGGCTGGGCGGTTCAGTTGTGGGACTGGGTGGGTCCTCTGGGGTAAAGGGACTAGGCATGGACTGAGAGATACTGGCAAAGTCAGTGCTGGGGGCAGTAACATAGACAGGGCTGGGGTTGGGCAGGAGACGTGGGACTGGGACAGGCTTTGGGACAGGCACTCGTGCAGGGCCAGTTTTAGGCAGGGGGGCTTCACTCTGGACAGGTTGTGGGACAGGCACTGGGACAGGGTCAGGAGGCTGACCAGTGGGGGGAAGAGGGTCAGGAGCAGAACCGGATGATTGGTCTGGGGTGGAGGCAGAAATTAGGGCAGGGCCAGTTTTAGAAGTAGGGCTTGAGACAGAAGCTGCACTGTGACGAGGCCGGGGAGGAGATGGAGGTATATGAGTGGGCAGCACAGAGGAGATGTCAGCAGGATTCTGGGACTGAGCATCTCCCTTTGCATCCTCCGCCGACACAGCAGGTGCAGGCTGGACCACGAGGGAGCTACGAACTGGAGTCGTCCTCTTGGGGGGCGTGGGTGCCGGGGCCTTGGCAGACGGCTGCAGGATAGTGGTGTCTGGTGGGACATCTGAGGAGGAATACAAAGGAAAGTGAATAGTCATACGCCACTGCGTGACAAAGTAACAAGCACTGGAATGGAGAGGACATCTGAGGAGGAATACAAAGGAAAGTGAATAGTCATACGCCACTGCGTGACAAAGTAACAAGCACTGGAATGGAGAGGACATCTGAGGAGGAATACAAAGGAAAGTGAATAGTCAT
>JAOYFF010000047.1:17523698-17562033 GCA_025773925.1 Cryptomyrus ogoouensis | reverse complement strand
CTTGATTCTCTGTCCTCTCGCTTTTCTCTGGGATCCCTTGATTCTCTGTCCTCTCGCTTTTCTCTGGGATCTCTTGATTCTCTGTCCTCTCGTTTTTCTTTGGGATCCCTTGATTCTCTGTCCTCTCTCCTGTCCCTGATATCTCTTGATTCTCTTTCCTCCTTCCTCTTCCTGGGATCTTTCTCATCTGGCTGGATATGCTGCCGGTCTCTGTCAGATGGAATGTGCCCTTTTTGGTCTTCCCCCCGAGGCAACCAGTTGGGCTTGACCTTAACATTTGTCTCAGAGGGTAGTCGTTTCCGTTCTGGTCCTTGTACACTATCCCTAGACGGGGTGTGACCGTTCTTCACATGGGTGTTTTTGGGGCCTTTTTCCGTGCTGCTCTCTAGGTAAACAGAAGACATAAGAAGAGGTAAGGTGAGGGTACACAGATCTGGGGGGTGGGGCCCCTTGGCTGCCTTTATCTGTGACCCACAACGATGTAAGTCTCAGTTCCAAGATCAGCTCCTCTGTCATCCTGTCTGAGTCTCTTTTAATTCGGATCTCGTACCATTCTCTGGGACCTCTTTCAGCAGCTTTCTGTCAATCAGTTCCTGCCTTGTCATTCTTACTGACAACTGCCTCTCCAGAACTATGGAACAAAAATACAAGAATAAACAACTTAACCAGAAAATGACAGATCATACTTGCTAGCAAGCTGTATGGTGCTTAGAACTGCACAGTTAACTGGGAGTAAAACCACTGTGACAGTGATAGTTTGGAATCTAATGCATATGCATATTCAGCTGAATCTGAATCAATGGACTGAATTAACAACAAAAGACAATTCAAAAGAGCAAAAGAATAAAATGGTTACCTTCTGAAGTTTCTCTGAATTTCTCGCTAGTCTTCTTCTTCTTCCACTTCCAGGGCTTAAAGATCTTGCCAATGGAAAACTTGCCCTTCTGTTTCACAGATGGTGTGCCATCCTCAGAACTGCCACCGTCACTCCGCATCGTATTGCGCCGGGAGCCGATTCCGACATCTCAGGGGAAAGATGGACAAGGTCAGATTAAGGAACTCAGCAGCGAGGCCAGAACTGAGGGTGAAATCAGCTAAAATTTTTGGTCTTTCAATCAAGTGGTTTTTGAAGGAAATAATGAGAAACCATAGGTTGGCAAAAAATTAAGAAATAATCACATACAAACGAAATAGATACAAAAAGACTTACGAATACTACAATCTAGGCACTAATGACTATTTTTCTATGGTTTAATCTATCAACTATTTTACCGATTGGTCAATTAATCTAAACAATTAATTTCCCTCCAGAAAATCTAACCCTGACCATTTAACTTAAGTAACTTAAGTTTATTTGATAAGATACATTTGTCATTTGTCAATTATTTGACAATAAACGGCATGTCAGTGCAGGGCTTTAGATAATGGACGCCGGCTTTTCAGCAGTACACGGACGTTATTTTCGGCCACAATTCCATGCCTTAAAAATTAATGAGAAGCGTATTGTGAGGCCCAAAAATGAGTATTTTGTATAAATTCGGTGTACCTTTATGTTTATTTAATTCAGTTAGTGGAGCACCACGTGCTGTTGTTTTGGTAAATCATGGAAGCAGTAAATACTAAAGTTGCGGTGAAGAAAGAATTTAGTGATCAGTTGTTGACACTCCACAGCATACAACAATGAAATGTGTCCTCTGCATTTAACCCATATGTGACAATGTGACATAGCAGGGGGCAGCTAATTCAGAACCCGGGGAGCAATGCTTGGGGGCGATACCTTGCTCAGGGTACCTCAGTGGTGCCTTGCTGGTCGGGGATTTGAACCTGAAATCTTTCAATTACAAGTGCGCCTCCATAACCATCAAGCCACCACTGCCCACAAAGGGACAGCTTAGCAGCTACAACATAAATATTGTGGTTAAACAAGGTAAAAAGACATTGGTGGGTGGTGGAACTTGTTACTGATTAAAGCCTGACCCATTTTTGTTTGTATATATAGTTTTAGTTTTTATGTCAGTTAATTTTTTGAACTAGTTTCCGTTTTAATTTCAGTTTCATTTTACGGTAATAACACGTCCCAGCAAGTCCGACGCGCACGAACACACTCCCGGTTTTTACCTAATCTAAACATTTTCTGAAACACTTATTCAATGCAGATTCTAAGGTCGCAGGCAGACAACTTTATGGCTTTAATAATGAGTGTATTTAGTAACAACAAGGGCGAAAGATATTAAAAATTTCTCCATACTAATAGCAAGTTAATAAACATGAATAGACAACATGGTAGCTTTGCCTACTCTGGCGGTCCACCACCCAGAACAGCGCCCGTACGTTTCCTCTTCAGGCGTCGCTGTGCTACACCACAGCAGCCCTACTACAATCCCCATAACTCACAAAACAATCAGCAGCCAGGCAGTCAAATATCGTGTCACTAGGGCTGCACAATAATACACTGCAATATGTGAAATTTCCACAAATACTGTAAATACTGCGATTTATAAAACAAAAAATAATACATAAATAAATGAAGTACAACCAGATAGAACTTATCTACCAATAGTGTGTTTCAAATAAATTAGTGATGCTGCTGCGAGTTGTGTCAACAGACACAAAGCAGTGCTGACAAATGTGATGTCATTACTGCGCATGTGTACATCATAAAGCAGTGCTGACAAATGTGATGTCATTACTGCACATGTCCACATCACAATGACGATGCTGAAACAATATATGGTGCAACCCTATGGGTGACCAAGAGCTTTACAGTAACAGAAGCCCCGTTTTACTGGCATCCAACAAAAATGGAACATTGTGAAAACTGAAACCACGATTCAAGATTGATATCTTGTGCTCCCTCATGAACACTGCGAGCAAACCGAGCCTTAGGTGATGAGTCACATGCCACGCATTATACCCTTGCACAGCGGCAGCATAGAAGATGGCTATTGTAACAACATTATTTTCCCTGTGATTGTGGTAACTGTCGTTTCAGTTATCCGTAGGTCAAAAAATTACAGAAAAATTGGAAAATTCCACAAATAAATCATTCATAAGTTTCAAACTGTGCGTCAACTGACAGGCTGAAATCTGCCAGCCCAGTGGGGCCCAGTACAGCAGGTGAGTACCCACAATAGGCTAAGATATTTTTTAACGAATAAAATTCTCATTACAGGTTACGTACAGGTACTATATATATTACACTGCAAAATGTGTAACGATTTGTTTATCATTTTTCCTTCATCCTTTGAGGGGAATAAAAAGCTTGATTTTCTTTGCTCTGTCATCCCTTGATACATGATATTTTTTCTTTGCCCTATCACAGGGCTCCAGACTAACCTCCTCTACTGGTAATGCAGGCACTCCTAACTGCACATTTTACTAGCACCAGCACAAAACTTAGGTGCACCACTTATGAGTTGCGTTGCATGTCATTTTACCTCTCTAAACTGTATCTAAATAAATGCCAAAGTTTGTTTCTTTGTCACGAAAGGGTCAAGCGAAAGCAAGAATACTTGTGAACCAGACACAGGTAGATGAAATCCTGTGCAGAATCGTCCCCAAACTGCATTGTTATGATGACAATGACTTTATCGATTTTAAACCTGATTCCCATTCTGCTCATCAAATTTGCATCTTATTGATTCTTAATTCCAAAATTTTTCAATATCAACACACTGCATTTATTCTCTTTAAAAATTCCAAAAAAAGAAAAAAAAAAAATTCAACTTTTACAATAAAGGTTACTTGATGCAGTGATGTCATTTCCATATTTTGTTAAATAAAAAAGTGTGTTTGAAGAAAAAATAAATAAGGTTAACAACCACACTCTGACTCTTGGATATCAGTTTGCCACTGATGTCAGTAATAACCAAATAGGTATCAGACTATGGTTTGCCATCATTAATGAACTATGTACGGGTTAAAGCCAAAAAGTTTTAATTTCCATTAAACTGGTGTTTGAGAAAATGTTTAGGCTAGAATCTGGGCTTATTCTACATTGATTAACGATGCCAGTATGTGTGTCCGTGCGCCTTGGGCTTGTTGGAATCAGTGTTGTTTTATCATAAACTAAAGCTGAAACAAAAATGGACACATTTTTGGCGAAGAGATCATCAGGTGGACAGTGAAGTTCAGTTATTAGCAGACTCTTTTACTGCGCGATCCTTAAAAGGACAGCGTTAACGTGCTCCTGAGGGGATAAAGTACTTTCCCTTACAATACCTTCAGCTTATCACTTGCAGTTACAAAACATTTACGTAGTTTTACACAACGCATCGACACTAAAAATCTACGTCGAAGGATTTTTATAATCGACATCGTCGATGACGTCGAATAATCGTCCCAGCCTTAATAGAGATTATTACATTTTGGACAATTTGCCTCTACTACTAATCTGCTTATCGGGCTTAATTAATGTTGATGTCTGTATACTGCTGAAAAGTCAGCTTCCATTATCCAATCCTGCAATGACATACAGTTCGTTGTCATCAAAATAAAATTAACAAAACACTCAATTTGATTTTCTGGAGGAATCGACCAATCAGTTGAAAGACTGGATTGAAAAAGAAAGGCAAAACACACTAGTGCGCCTAGTTATAAAATTTTGTCACATTGTCTCCAAAAATCCTCTCAAAACACTACTAAAAGGTCACAGTCCGGAGCCCTGTATCGTCTCTTGAGAATTAGGCTAAAACGTCAGGATACCTTTCATTTTAGTAAGGGAGTACAGTATTATTATTATTATTATTATTATTATCACTGTATTTAATGTTGGTAATCAGTGGTGTCAGAGGGGCATGGATACCATTACAGATTCAGGGGGGCCCAGCTCTTTGTAAGGACCCCAAAATCTCCCCCCCCACTCGAGAAAATCAACTGAGCGATTGAAAGTGCCAACCTGAGCAGGGCACCCAAGACGACATTTTTTCAGGTGGCCCGGGAGGTCTAGCTACTCCCCTGTCAGTAACATATTACTGCATGGAATTTATCAATTAAACTTTATTATATGTATGTGCATGAAAATCACATTATATATGGGATCCACAGATGATTCGCTATTATATGCAGTAGGTCTTGGAACACATCACCCATGGATATGGGGGAACCACTGTACCGAAGAAAATTTGTGTTTCTGCAAAAATTGAATACGGAGTTCTACTGATTAATCAGCGTTCGAAAAAAGGTTTCTGTGGTTGTGAATAAGCAATATTTCTTTTGCTGCATTATTAATGGATGCTATGTAATATACAGTGGCACCTCAGAACTTGAACTTAATCCATTCAGAACCCAGGTTAGAATCCTAAAAAGTTCAAGTTCTGATCGAATTTTCCCCATAAGAAATAATGGAAAACCAATTAATTGGTTCCTGGCCCCAAAAAAATTACACCTAAATATGTTTTTTTTAGCATTTAAACACAAAATGAACAGGATAAAACAAGAACAGCATATACTGTACTAAACACATCTAAGGACGTTTATCAAAACAGTAATTTGTAAAGTAAGAAAATAAATGTATCCAAACAATGTGTAAAGTTAAAAAAATAAAAATAAAAAATGTGTCCTGCCCCGATCGTCCGCTCCTTCCGTGTGCCACGCCCCCTCGTTAACCCCCTGTGGAATCCCCGTGTGATCAGCTGTTTCTGCTTGATGTCATTAGCCCTCTGTATTTCGTCCGCGTTTCAGTTTGTTTCCCCAGTTCGGTCATTGTATTGTCCGTCTACGTTTTGCCTGCCTTCCCTGTAATTAAACCCCGTATTCCCCGATACCCTGACGCCTGCGCCTTTGTCTCCGTCCCGTCCCGCTCGGCACGACAATATTATTCTAATTAAATGTATTAATGGTTTATTATTAATGATATTAAAATAATTATTAACAAATCTTTATTTTAAAATGTATTTTATTATATAATAATTACTGTAACTGTCTATCATTGTCTAAATGTATTTTTACTGTCTAAATATATGTATTCAGTTAGTGTAAACATGCACGAAACATCACAGCGAATGCGAGGCTGAGATTGAAGCGTTACCCTTTGTTTCCACTGAGAGACGTGCCGCGTGACTCATTTCCCCGCGCGTACAAGTTATCTTAGGTCGGCGTTCATGGTGCAACTTCTGAGATTCAGATCGAGTTCTAGGTCATTTTTTTTTAACTGGTTGGTTCGACTTTTAAGAAATTCAAGTTCTAATGAGTTCGAGAACCGAGGTACCACTGTTTATGTATATGTGTGTGTGTGTGACTATGCAAATGCATCACACGTACACACATAGACACAGAGACACACCTCTTCTTGGGGCAGGACCGAGTGTTGTAATGCTGCACCAAACCAGGTGTGGACATATCCAAATGTTAACAAAAAGTCTTTGTTAATGTATTAGTCACCTTTGTTCACCAGACACAGAGCAGGATTGGGAGCATCGCATCACTGCAAGGAATTATGGGTCTGTGTAGGCGTATATCTAGAGGAAACAAAATCTGAAACTATGTAATGTGAACATTAGGCCTGGGTGGCGTCTAAAAAATAATATGCAATTATTTTATTGAAAAATATTTGGACAAATAATAATATCATGCGCACGCACACACACACACACACACACACACACACACAGAAAGCAAAACGTGAAAGCAGGAAATAAAAAATAGGAATATACCGGACAGATGTTCATACTTGCCAATGGGGGGGAGGGGAAGGGCTGTTGGTGCTGATTAGAATCAGAGGAACTATACGACAGTTTTTTAGTCTCGGTGGTGATCAACAGGCCAGATAAAATTATGATCTACAAATGTGTGGCGAGCCGTCTCAAAGCATCTAGAGTAGATAAATATATTTAACACAAACTTTACAGGGGAAGACACCAACATGTCACCCATAAGCTGCTTGAGGCCTGTGGGAGCCAATGAAGAAGCCATGGGAAACTTTTGAGAAATCGAATCCATTCTGTAAATTTATTCTTTATTATTATTAATATTATTATTATTTTTCCATTTTGTGATTACGCACTTGTAGCGGTGAGCACACGTAGTGGGTGGGTACCTTCTACTGCTGTCACGTGTCAACTTATTTGATATCGTCAATTACCGATAATATTGTCAAATCACGTGAACCTAGTGAAAATTTCATATAAGGCACTTCAGGGAATTTTTCAGAGTGGCACTACATTAAACAAAAACATTTTTTTTTTTTAAATGGAACAAGCTCACGAAGACCTCACTGCAGAGGCAGAGCAAAGCCTGGGGTTGCCTCATTTGAGGGCTTCTGGCTCCTCAGTGACATTTGTGGAGCCCGGAACATCTTTCTTTTGTCTTCTGTGACCTAAACTAGCATCTTAATGAATCACTGGCTGACACTTTAGGGTTTTCACAGCATGTTATCCCAGCCGCTGCTGTTAAAGTCAACAATAAAAGTTGGGACATGAGGGAATGTCAATATCTAGGAAAGTACAAGACAGGGCAAGTCTGTCATTCCAGTGGGGTAAACAGGTTGGCCGAAAACATTCCAGAAGGCAGGAGCAAAAGGCAGCTGGTCACGAGGGGCACTTCCCAGATGAAAACAGAGCCCATACATGTGCTGACGTAGCTGGATTTTGGACTGTGCGGACACAAAATACATGGGATCAAGTCCTGCAGTTTTTGTATCCTTTTTGTGGGCGGACTGCATAATATAAAACGTCGTACTGACTGTACTGAAATTCTGCAAACCCTAATACTCCTTATTACACTTCTCTCTGAAGGGGCCAATGTCAGGCTATGCGTTCTATTGCTTGTCATTGGTCTGCAACAAATAAACTACTTTTAAATAGTTTTATTAAATTTTATTACATTTTTAATATACCTGGGCACTACAATTCTAAACTAGATAAGTAACTTCCTCGCAAGAGTACAACATTAATTCCTTAGAGCATTTAAACATCAGCAGGCGACTTTCTTGTGGACCACATCAGCTACATCCATCCATCCATCCATCCATTTTCCAAACCGCTTATCCTTCTGGGTCACGGGGGGGTCCAGAGCCTATACACCAGCTACAATGGTTTGTTATTAGGCCTGAATTATTTTTAGGCACGTACTAACTGGATATACATGGAAACCGTCAAACGAGACAGCCCTCCTGACTGATGCACATAACAGGGAGAATGCATGTGTGTGTGAAGGTGGTACCAAAAGCTGACTGTGTGCAGTGACAGCTGGGCACCGTGGTAACGTACACACGGATAGCAGCCAGGGCGGCGCTGTGGGGAGCAGAGGGGTTGGGGTATGACACATGGCACTGCTAAGGCCATGAAGGCTATGGCCCGACATCCCACCAGGAAGCATCAGAACTGCCGCTAACCAGGATGTCACATCCTGTGATTGATTTGACACAGACAAATATTCTGCCTGACAACCCTTACAAATGTGCAACCTCACCGCCGAGTTTTTCAGACACAAGCAAAAGTGAAGTAACAGTATTAAGAAAGTGCCACACAAGTCCAGTGCATTTTGGTTAAGGTAAGGATTTAGAGAATACTTATTCTTGCTGGTGTCTGTGCAGTTCATTTCATTTGGATTGATTATTGCCGTTTATCTGGCAATATTTACCAGGTATGCTGTGAGGTTAGTTATTTGTTCAAACTACATTACTGCAGAACAGTCAACACCCCAGCCTATGATCCATATTGTACTGGATAAGCAAACAAAACCAGGCTGCTCTGCCCTCACTCTGTCTTGGACGCACAGGGGAGAACGGCATTAAACAGGGGCACGAGGAAGGGAAGCAGAACTTCCAGGCACACAGTTCACTTCCAGCTGTCAACAAAACAGGTTTTTGTACTTAGCCCATGCTTGTCTGAAGAACCTTCTCTTCGCATACCTAAGTACACACCCACGGCAGCACGCACACACACACACACACGTTTGTGGGGACTATTCCATTCATTTCTATGGGCATAATCCTAATCCCAACAATGTCAACCTTAACCCCTACCCAGCCCTAACCTTAGCCATAAGTAACCAAACAAAATACAAGCCTTTCTGCATTTTTCATTTTTTGATTCCAGTCACATATTTTTATGAAATTGACCTGGGGGGGGGGGGGCAGAAAAATGTCCCTACAAACTAAAAAGTAATAGGTTTGACCACATTGTGAAGACATTTGGTCCCATTAATACAAACCCACAGGCACTCACCACTGCTCTCTGCCTGCTCTTCAGGCTCTCCAGCCATGCCGCCCTGCCCAGAGTCTTCCTCCCACACGCTTATGTAGCTGTACCTTCCAGCAGCCTCTGTAGTAGCAAGCGGCCCCACACTAGCACGCTTATCGCCACTAGCAGTGACACATTCCGAGTGAGACCCGCCGTCGCCGTCGCCGGCAGCAAGTCCTCCGGCGGCATTCCTGTCCATATCAGAGGCTACGCTCCCGGGGCCAGCGCCTCTGTCCCTGCCGGCCCAAGAGTTTCCTATGCTAGCGCTCCTGCCGCTCTCGGTACCAACGTCTCTAACGGTAGCAGCTCTGCCCGGTCGAGCAGTTTCTTGGAGGGTATTAGCCTGTCCCATGCTAGCAGGCCCGCCGCCGCCGACCGGCCGCCCCAGGGGACACCAAGCGGGCTGCAGGCACAGCAGTAAAACGAAGCCACCCGCCCTTCGCCTCTAGCGCTACTGTAACCTAAGACCTGACTGCTGAGTGCCAACACCCATGGCTCTCTTTCCCCCGCCCTCACCTGACACTCGCTTCAATCCTCCCTCGCTCACACACACATACCTGCACACACACGCACACACTGGACTACAGAATCACAACACCATGTACCAATATGCCAAGTTACAGCATTTCTGTCTACAGCTGCCCTGAGAACAAAGCTGAGAAAGAAAGGATTGAGTATTGTAAGTAAAGCAAGTGAGGGCAGAAGAGGTCTATTCAGGATCACTCAGTGAGGCCCCGCCCACTGACAAAAGTGCATAATTGGTCCAGCGCCACATAGGTGTGGCCTAATGAACACTAAGTCCCCGTCCTCTGTTTGTGTGGGTGTTTCAATCTGCCTGACTAGGAAGTAGTGACATTAAAAAACAAAAAAACAGAAAAACAATGCATTCTCCTGTCAACCAGTTTTTCAACTGTGTGAGGTAACACATCCGAGTTGCGAACACATGCAACTGGTTATATTTTTCTTGTGAAACGGAGAAACAGAAAAAACAACCGCGAGAATAAAAAGGGGTCAAAAAAATAAAGCCATATAAAGTGAGAAGGCAGCCAGCTCTCTCTCTCACAGCATTATTATTCAGAGTCACCATGGCGCTGGCTGGACAGGCAGTCTGAAGCCAGGTGGATGTGTGGTCTGGACTCACAACCGTCAGGGAGAGCTTCACTGCTCCTTTTCCCACACAGGTGGCACTATGGTGTATCGTTTACCATTTATATCACATCTTTCGGCTGAGGCAGAGCCACAGTCTCCTCTGCTTAACATGGGAAGCCCAAGACCAACCCACAATCCACTGGGCCAAGGGGGGACAGTCAAAGAAATATGAAGAACTGTGTGTTCATTAATAGCAATGCAAATAGAGCTGACAGACTGGAAGGAAGACAGACTACATCCCCAGTAGAGTGTTTAGCAATCCAATTCCCTGGAGGTGAAAAACAGTCTCAGAGGGCAAAAGTCTTAGCAGAGATCAGAATTTCTGGAATGTAGAGCTGAGCACCAGTCAGTTGGCAGAAGTGAAATGGGAAGGCCTGTTTTCTCTAACAGATAGAAATCTACTGATATGAAGACAAGACAAATGCAATGGAACTGGCCAACGAATAAGGGCCTTTTTCTGCCACGCCAGGTACCGAACTTTTGGTATTTCGAGAAAGTACTGAAAATACGGTACTTCCAGGTGTTGGTTTTCCACTGCTGGACGGTCATTAATTTTGGGCTTTTAATGATTTATTTGAACCGTTCTTTTCCCAGGGTGGAATGATTACACAACATACATCTTCAATTATTTTATTTTTTTTATGTTTAATTGGTTGCACAAGTTTGAATTTATTTTGGATTAATATGACATTCATGTAAATTTCTGACCATAACTGTATTACAGGGCTGGATGATGCACAATATTAATACTAACATCATATGTTTTCTTATATGTTTAAAAATCAAAGTTTCCCTCCGCGGTTTTTGCACGAGTGCTGCATGTGCTCTCCTTGTTGTTGCTGTTTAAATCACTCGAAGACAGGTTTGTGAGATATTTATGGACTCCTATTTTGTTTTATAAATACCCCAATATCCATTACAACAAAATCACATTGCTATATTTATAAGAAAAATCACATCAACAAAATACTTAAATGGCTTGTCTAGATGTAAATGTTTTTACAACCAAATTGCATTTTTTTTTTTTACTTCATTTATCATAATTTTTTTGCAACCGTTTTCAAGGCAACGTTTATATTGTGTTTCAGAGGCAGGCTATTTGCATAACCAATCGACATTAAAGCCTTCCAAGTCCCACCCCAAAGTACCAAAGAAGTATCCCAGCTGGTTTGACACTTTCAGTACTGGTACTCAACCAGAAGTCAATGGAAAAGCGAAAGTACCGAAAGTACTGTACTTGTTGCGATGGAAAAGCGAAGTGGACGCAACACAGCAGCTCTGATTACCCCAGTCTGACCACAACCCGATCCAGACTAGCCTGTGAGCCACAGCTAAGCTGTGCATCACCTGCCAGCAAGGTGCCAGACGCGCGTGTCTCAGGGAGGAAGCCTGGGGGTGGGCGCCTTACGTAGGGAGAAGTACTGATCGACACCACAGGACAGCGAGCATCGCCAGGCCGATATTTACAGGGACACCCACATTTTCCCATATCCCTCTTACTACATTTCTGTGGTGCAACGGAGTGTCACTAATCCAAACGTGATAACATGAACGTGAGTCGCTGCAGTGACTACCTCCAGCAGGAATGTCTTCTGCGTAAAGTGTGACGGGGTGATAAATTTAGATTTTTGGCACTATGGGACAAATAACTTCCGGAAATGGAAAGACTCCACAACATAACACAGAAAAATCCACACAACTCATTGAACTGTGAGTTACAGGGTGTCCATTTCTTAATGTCGCCTATTATAGCTGGAGGGTCATCCACCAGATCATTCAGATGTGAAACCTGTTAAATTATGGACTCATTCAGCAGGTGTTCTCACTTCTACACAACTCCTCCCTCAGTTTTGGAAAATGGAGGCAGTGAATATCAGCCTGTGACAGCGGGAAACACTACAGTGGATCAGCTGCAGTCTGTGTAAGCTCTCAGACTCCATGAAATCACTCATTTCTTACGTGGCTGTTCTCACTGGGAGTGACCTTTACACATCAGACAGACAAGGGCAAAACGCTGCAGTATCAGCACTCGTGCTGTCAAACATTTCCCAGCCAGGGCTGACTAAGCCAAAGCCGGTTCAATGACACTACCAAATGTTACGGCGGGGGGGCATGGTGCAGGCGTAAAGAAGGTGACAATCCACTTATGGCTCCGAGACAAAAGGGAAGACAACAGACCAACAAAAACCCAAAGCGCAGAGAACAGGCAAGGGAACAGAACTTCCAACACACAGTAATATGAACAATGACTGCCTAGAGAACAAAGCAGGACCAGGCACTTAACTACACACAAAGCTAAGAAGACATAATGCAGAACAAGTGAGAATAATAACCAATTAACCAATCAATGAAAGCACAGGGCAACGAGCATCAGATGGAACCAGAAATAATTACCAAAGGAAATTAGAAAACAGGGAACACAAAAACTAGGAAACAAACCACACACAGGGGATAAAAAATGGGGATAAGAAAAGCAGAACCAGAACAGAACACAAGCAGGGCAAACTTAAGACAAGAAAACCAAGACAGAAAATAAACACGGGGGAACAAAATGCAATAAATACAATTAAACAGATGAGGCAGGTCCCAAGTAAGACTTGAAACCATGACCAGTAACCTACTGAGTTGTGCGGTGGTCAAGGAGCCACAGTAAACACACTAGGGCTAAGGAATTCAAAGACAGAGGAAGACAGGATGGCCAGTGACACCTACTGGCCAAACGGGGAAGTTACACAAGGTAAGCCATGTCAGACAGTACTCTGACAACCAAAGTCCTGAGGCAGGAATGCAGGAATGCAGGAAAGCAGAACGAAAATTCAAAAAACACATTTCACCCGACTTGCTCAAGCTCTCTTTGATGACATCAACTTAAAATGAAAAGATCACAGGGAAATCTTCTCAACCTTTCATTCTGTAAATTTCAAAAGGCAAAGAGTTTTATTTAAAACTACTGGGTCCATAAGAAACCTGTTACACTCTTACTAAGTCTGTTAAATTATTTGAAGATTTTAAAACATTCCTTGCAAGAAAAGTTAACTCAATAAGAGCAGGTATCACTCTGATTTGAATCCACCAGCCAGCGTTGATTGTAAGGCTGTCCTTAAGCAGCTTGACGTAAATATCAGGTGTAAGGCTGTCCTTAAGCAGCTTGACGTAAATATCAGGTGTAAGGCTGTCCTTAAGCAGCTTGATGTACGTACTGGGTGTAAGGCTGTCCTTAAGCAGCTTGATGTACGTACTTTTGGTCCCTTAACCATGTTTTAGGTCTCAGCAATTCCATTGGGTACTTTGTGAAGCCACATGTCAGGAATTTAGGAGTGATTTCTGACTCAGACCACAAATTTCACAAACAAGTTAATTCTGTGATCAGATGCTGCTTTTTCCACTTTAGCCATTCAGCCATTGCCAGAATTAAACACTTTATTCCACTGCATCCATTAGAAAGAATTATCCATGCTTTTATTTAATCTCAACTGGATTACTGTAATTCAATCTATCTAGGTATTAAACAGCTCTCATTGTCACACTTGCAGCTTGCTCAAAATGTTGCAGCTCGACTTCTTACCAGTACTAAAAAAAGGGATCACATCACTCCAATTCTAGCTTCTCTTCACTGGCTGCCTGTTCACTATAGAATTCAGTTTTACTTTGTGATTTAACTCTACAGATTTAGGGGCAGAGTGTGGCTCAGTGGGCTAAGCCTCTGTGTTTGTGATCAGGCTGCTGGTTCGAGCCCAGCCTCGGCACATCTGTGGGTCCTTGAGCAAGGCCCTTAACCACCAGCTTCCCAGGTACCCAACAGGTGGCTGCGCTTCGCCGGCCAGCTTGCGCTCACCTACAGCGAGCAAGCTGGGGGAGTTGCTGCCCCAAGACTGTGGAACAATCTGCCTGTCTATATTAAACAAGCCACATCAGTCTCTGCCTTTAAATCTGCACTTAAGACATACTTGTATAGATGGGCGTTCAGTCCAGGATGAGATACAATCTCTGGGATAGTTGGTTTTATATTCTACTTCAGTTCATTTTGTATCAATTTATTCCTGTTGCTCTTTAACTCAGATCTTCTGTACTTGCATGTACTCCGTGCTTTGTAAAGCACTTAGGTGTATGTTTGTCATCTTGAAATGTGCTCTATAAATACATTTTCCTTACATACTTACATCATTCTCAACATGGGTGACATCTAGCGACCTGATCATTTACTCCAAGAATTTCATTCCCTTAACACAGGGATGGGCAATCTTATCCGCAAAAGGCCGGTGTGTATGCAGGTTTTTGCTGCATCTCCCTAATTAGGTCACTAATTAGAGGACTGATTGGCTGAAGAGTCCTCACACCTGGGTTTGAACAGCTGACCTAAAGGTTACCCCAAAAACCTGCATACACACCGGCCCTTTGCGGGTAAGATTGCCAATCCCTGCCTTAACAAAACCATGCAGTCCTCACTGCTCAGTGACAGTGTCACCTTCCAGCACCAAAAGCCAGATGTTCTCCTACCTTGACTTTCCATCGCAGTGTCAATGTTCTGCAGGTCCTGGAAAACACAAAAAAATGCAGTTTTTCTTAAAATAATTATTTTTTGTTCTTCGTCTTGGTTTGTCTTTTCATTTTGTATAATGTATTTCGCGAGACAAAGCACATGAAAGACAGTAATATTCTGACACCGGCTGTCAATCTTGTACTATGTCTGATGTCTCCAGGACAAAGTGCAAGCTGCCATCATCAGGAATGACTGCCTTCACAGGGCAAAGACATGCACACCTTCACCAACAAGCACCAAAAAACAGGGATCCATCAGATAGCACTGCCCCTAATTTTGGGTCATTTAGAGATGCCACTTCGCCTCACTGCATGTCTTTAGGCTGAGGTGGGAAACTGGAGCACTGGCAGGAAACCCAGATGCCTGCCCTGCTGCCAGTGATCCGGCATTTACATTTATAAATCTGAACTTTGTTCATTTGACTTCCTCTTCCGGCCCCTGGAGGATGGGCTCCCCCTTTGAGTCTGGTTCCTCCCAAGGCTTCTTCCTTCTGGGGAGTTTTTCCTTGCCACTGTTGCCTCTGGCTGCTCACTGGAGCTTTGGGCAGGGATAATGTAAAGCACTTTGAAACAATGTATGTTGTGAAAATGTGCTACACAAATAAAATGGAATTGAACTGAATAAACCTAAGCTGTAGTACCTTGTTTGTACTATGAAATTTATTCAACCTCACCATTAGTTGTATCCCACCTTTAGTAAATAGCACGTGGTCAAAGGCACATACATACACAGTGTTTCCCCTACCATTATATTAGGGGGGAGCTCTGCCCCCCCAGCGGCACCTCACGCCCCCCCTTGAAGGTCAAGATAATTTTATTTAATTTTATTTTCTATTTAGCGCCAGATCACAACAGAAGTCTTTTAAGGTTACCTTTCCTATAGAACAAGTCTATACGTTGTCCTTTTATTAAAGAAAACTAAATAGCCTTATGTTATTTATCTTATTTACACAACAGTCATTTTTGTCTGTATGTGGTTGTGGGTTTACAATTCTCCTCTGCTCCATTGCGCACGGCGGAGTTCCGCCCCGATGCGTGTGCACAGACACGTGCGCACACACACAGGTGAGCACACTCCCACCAGTGGACAGAGAGCGCACGTCAGAAAAAATTTAATTTCTTGTCAGTAAAAAGAAATGCTCTGATGTTTAGCTCAGTTGTTATATTTATTGACTCATTAAAAGAAACATGAACACCATGAATCCTGTCGATGTCTGTCCCCCCCCCCCCCGAGCTGTAAACCTAGGGGAAACACTGCATATACATGAGTACTTCAGCACTTACAAATGCTACATAAACATCAGACTTCCATTAAGCTACACTAATTCAGCTCCTGTGTAGTAGAAAACATTGGCCTTTCCCAAGAAACTAGGCAGATTATCAGATACTGTAACCACCAATTCTGCAACCAAGAATAATTTTGCTAGCAAGCCTGTACCTTTGTGTTACAGTATATCTGTTTTTCCATAATCTAGGTACTGTTGGCAGGACAGCAATGCACTCCCCAGACCTTGCCATCACTCCCATCTAACCCCTACTCCTTCCACACCCCCAACCATTATCTCTAGACCCCAATACTACTCTTGGACGTATCAAATGTCTCATGCCGTCCAGACACTATACCACAATATATGGTACTCAGAAAATATTTTCAAAGGCAATTGCTATTCTGGCACCTTGGCATGGGGGGGGGCACATGATAAATTTTGCCAAGTGTGCAAGGGGCGGGTTGTGTGCCAGTGATAATTTCACCAAATAAAAATACCACAGTAAATCAAAATTATTACCATAACACCACCTAAGCTTACCCTACAATCTCCCCACCTCTCCAAGAACTTGACTTGTCTCAGTGTAATCAATTTCACATCATTTACATTGTTTTATAATTTCAGAAGATCAATTTTTGCCCCACAGTTTGAGAACCACTGACCTTCACAATATTCATGAGAAGTTTGAAACTGATCCATACTTTCATTTATTGTGTTCACAAGCCTCTGTAGCCTGATTTTCAGTTTAGGGTGATTTGTCTCAGGTGCAGATTTTCATTCATATAATGTTTTTGCGATATGGTAATAAGATCCATAAAAGATCAGATACAGTACATAGAGTAACAATATAAAATAGAGTTATGTTCAGTAGTCAAGAGACAACGTTCCTTTTGCTGCCGCTAATTGGTGCTGAATCGATTTTGGTGGTATTTCTCTCAAAATATGATCAGGACAAGACCTTCACTCTTCACTCAATGTTTCTGCAAAGTTTGAAAAAGATCCATTAAATACTTTTAGAGTTACTGTGTTCATAAGACCTGGTGTCTTTTGCATCTGCCCTTTCCTTCTTTTCCTGCTACATACAGTATATGGTAGTCTTAAAACTTTTTTATTTAAACAAATTTTTGGTTAGATTTTTAAAATTTAACTCATATTGTACATGTTATTGTTTACCAATCCATACATTTTTTGAAACCATTTGCCTATCCTGAAGACAGAGAACAACCCAGGATGGGGAGCCACACTCACATGCCATTCACTCACACATGCACACCTACAGGCAATTTGGTAACTTGAACTAGCCTCAACATGTTTTTGGACTGTGGTGAAAGCCAGAGTACCCAGAGGAAACCCCAAAATAACACGGGGAGAACATGCAAACTCCACACACATGGAACCCTGGCAGAGATTTTAACCCTGGTCCCAGAGTGCTAACCACTGCACCACTGTGCTGCCCCTTTTATTATATATGTATTGTAAATTTTTGACTCTTTTTGACTTGTACAGAAATTAGTGACCTTTGTCTGTGAAAAGCACTTTATAAATAAAGTTTTACTTACTTACCTTTATAGTACTACTGCTTAATTTTTGGGACAATTTGTCTCAGAATGAAATCAGGTTTTTGCAAAGTTAGTAATAAGATCCATGAAATACTTGTTGACTGACATTCACAAAGTCACATGTTGTCTGCTTTTACTCTTTGCTTCCACTAAGCAGCATAACTTCAATTCTAATTTCTCACCCATAGAATGTGTCTGCAAAGTTTGACAAAGATCAGTGAAATACTTTGTACTTCGTTACACTTACTATACTTAGATACTTACAGATAGTTAGTTATCGTGCCAAGGGGTCAAATGTTAAAACTGCAATTTGTTATCAATGGCCACTTTCACACCGAAGTTCCGGATCCTGGACTGTCTTGACTGGGAACTTTTGTTTGTCGCTTTTACACTGCACAACAGGAACTGAAACCTTTATGTTAAGCATAAGAGATACAAAAAGTTTGTAGGTTACACTTCACACACATTTCGTATGAAACTACACCGTCCCCCCAAAATAACGGAGGATGAACAAGTCATCTTGTTACTTATTTTTTTTTAGCTGTTGGGGGATCAGTCGTGATAAAAAGAACATGCAGCCTTTTATTTATAGTTCATTAATACAACCTGCGACATGTTTATAATTCATTAATAATCAGGCCAGCAGATTGATCTTTTGTTTTCCACAGAATAAAAAAAAAATTATGCAACGTTGTTTTGCCAATAAGCTCTAGCAAGTTTCATTGCTGGAACCGGCAAAAATAGACAAAAGTGTTTTTAGTTATCAACTGAATTTTCTGATGCAGAAATATGGAGACGCAAGCAAAAAATTTAAATTTATCCATTAAGAGTAATTGAGGTACAAATAATTCCATCTACTCAATTTTTGCTCTGCTACTTCTGTCTCTTTACCCCACAACTTCCAAGTTTGTGCCATTGCTTGTGGTCAACCAATCAACTGGGTATTGCTGTAAGCACCAACCAATCAGCTAGGTATTCCTGTAAGCGCCCTTCCAGTAGTTCATGTTTGAATAAAAAGTACCTAGTTCTGATACTGCCTCTGAGTTACTGCAATCAGGCCGACTTCCTGCCATGTGAACATGACAAAAGTACATGGTTCCGATAGAAGGTTCTGGTCCCTGAAAAAAGTTCCTGGAGTGTGAAAGCACACATTATGTGCTTCAATTTTGGTGTAAGCAGTCAAAATTTGGCTAGTTCCAGTTTGTTACTCAAAGTTCCAGCAAAGTTTGAAAAATATCCATCAAATACTGAGTTATCAGTCTAACAAAGAAGTATCTGCGATTATGTTGGAATGGTCTCAAAACCATATGCATTCCCCATCCAGGGAATACAACCAATGCAGATACTTGTGTGCTTAGCAATATGTTTCATGTTTCAGTTACATGACCCACTGCATTACTGCATTTTGAATGTTTCAAGCCATTTACCATAGCATTCTAAGTAACCTTGAACGGGCAGTAAAAAGAAACATTAGGAACAAAGACTAAATGCCAATGGACAGTCCAGCTCCCGGGAGAATGTTGCCCTGAAGCATGTCAGATAAAATACATGAGCAGACAGGGTTTGGAGGGGATCGGCTTCCTTAGATCACCTGAGTTATGTTGCCCTACAAAATCATACATTTCTAAACTAATTCCTGAACACAGGAGACACTTTCTTGATTTTTCCTCCTCGTTCTCTCTTCCTGTGAAGGAGTGCTGAAAAGGTAAGGATGCTGACTGATGCAGTCTTGAAGCACACAGCAACCCAGGGGGAAAAAAATGACTGTACTGAGCTCGGCTGAGTTTTCATGTGGAGCAAAAGACAAGAGACAACAAAATAAACAAATTCCCTTCATGCAACTGAAACAAGACAGAAGTACAATTTGCAGTTAAACTGCAAAAGCTCTGATTCCATCTTTCCAGATAGGAATGTTCTAAGCGGTAGGATGGATTCTGCCTCATAGAACACAGAACACGAGCACATACAGGAGTAGGGGCAGGCATGAGGCTGCGTAGCTAGGGTGAGATGGGTAGTCCAAATGTGTTCCACCTGCCTTTCAAATTAAAATCGAAATACCTGGAACAGCACAATTCCTACCCCATGTTCCATTGTTTCCTAGCTGTGGTGCGTGGGGCTTCCTTGTGCTGACAAGAACAGAAAGGCTTTTGAAAGGAAACTACCATCTGATTGGGGCATGGCAAACTGCACAAGCCTCAACTTGCAGATCGAAGTGCAGCACAGACATGAACAATCAAAATACCATACAGACTGTATTTAACCTGCAATGCTACAGCCATAATGGTAAGGGAGGTTTGCAGCCTGTAGCTACAATGACACTGGCTCGCGGTCAGTGTTTATGCTGAACATATGCCGGGCACCCTATGAAGTCTGTATTGGCACGTCTTTTGAGTATCGGTTCAAATTTACACACTGAACAAGGTGTACAAGAGATGCAATAAAAGCACCATAATAAAAACTGGATTTTCAGGTTGTGCAGCTGAATAGATTTTCTGGGTATTCATTAAATTTACGCTAAATTATGCTTTCCAACACATAACAATGTAGGTAAAATTCCCTTTATAAGTACAGATTTCTGTAAACTCCCATCTAAAATGGCATTTCCACTCTAATCTGCTGGACACTGCTTGTTAACCAAATCAGTTCTTCTGTATTCAGGTGTTCCACCCAAATCAATCCTGACAGAACACTGTGGTATTTCAGACAATATAGATTAAAGCAAGGGCAAAAACACAAGTTTGAGAATCTTCAGCTGGATGAGCATAATTACTTCAAATTGTATTCCAGTTACAGAACCCGCTAGAATGTGTGCAGGATCTCCGTGGCCCCAGGTAAATTCCATTCACATAACCTCTTACGTATCCCAAACACCATAATGCGGGTGACGCCAACAGCCAAACACTCCCGAAGATTTGTGTCTGCAGTGTGTCGCAACCTTCTTTTGGAGACAACCTCTTCAGCCCCAGCACTGATTCAGACTGATTCACAGTCTTACAAAGTACACACTAAACTGCACCATTTTTACGACATCGTTAACGCGAACACAACTGTGGACACCAACATAACTTCTCTCACTGCAGTTTCTTGTTATGACCTTTCTAAAGGCAGCCCTGGTAGAAACGTTTGTAGGTCTGTATCAGTGGTTGTGCTGCGGAGCTGTCGAATTACCCAGAAATATTTATGGGACTGTTCATTATAATGAATCTACAAAGATGTGTGCATAACCTTACGTACCCGCGTAGCTCATTGCTCATTATACAGGAGGATGATCAACCGCGCCCGATAGGTGTGTTTACAAAGGGGTGACACTACAGCCGATATGACAGCGCAACACGAGGAAATCGCCCGTTTATTCAATCATTTACATGGCTGAGGAATTGCCAAATGGAGCAAGTTACCTTAGAACGACGTGTACAGTACAGAAATCAAACTACTTAGCCTGTAATATAATACATCTTTGCATATCATCATACATCGCAAGAATTTTCCTCTAATTATCGATGTTCATTTACAGACTAAAAAGTAAAAAAAAGTCATACGTGTGAAAATAGTTCAAGATTCAGTTTAACATTACACAGTACAAAGCCTAAGTGTTTTAAACTTTTAAAATCCCTTTCGCTGTCGTTTTCGTGTGCTACAGCCATTTACAAGCAGCCAACGATAGTCCACCAGAGAAATAATTAGCAGGTCATTGTTAGAAAGTAACCAAGAAAAGACCTTAAAGAGTAGTACTTTTTACTTATTGATAATTTATATCGACCGCACCCTGAAATGTCAGTAAATAACGTTACTCACCCTATTCGAATACGGTCTTACAAACTCCCTCCTACTGCGAATAGTTTCGGTCGATACCACACCTGACCTTCCTTAGCTCGGCATATGGCTCTCCCAACCTGTTCGTTTATATTTACCTTTTCTGAAAGGTGTTCGGTACCTGTAGTTTATGAAAATAGACACACCTATTACGCTTAGTACTTTTGAACGGAATTATGACTACAAAACCCAACATACCTTGTCCTATTTCGAACGGACGCATGCGTATATTCTCAGGTATGCTGTGTGGTCGTTAGCACTGTAAAACAAGAAACATTTTATGGTGTTATGAGAAGTTTGTTCTTCTTATTATTATAATAATTAGTCACACTTTTCAATCTGTGCAATGTACCCATTACCTAACCTGTTTCGACTAATGTACCTGTGTTGTAAAGATTTTTGATCTGTAAAGATTTCTGATATTCTTGCCAAGGACATTTTGCATATACGTTAGACCGCTTATGATTAAACGAAGGACGAACTTTTGTAATAATCGTCCTCCGATATATATTAAATAACATTGTGTTACAACAAATTACGTCATGCACTTTTTTGCCGTCAGTTTACACAGATGGGTGTGTACGTATACGTACGGTACACGCACACGTATGTGTATGAGATATGTACTCAGTGGTGTCCCCTGCCTCGGGTGCTGTATTTCCTGGAATCCTGGACTTACCCTGTACTGGGAAAGCAGGTACAAATAATGGAGGGTTTGGTATTGCAAATGGTCAATCCTGGCAAGTCAGTGCAGCAGTGGGTAGCCCTGTCATCTCACTCCTCCAGCCTGGAGTCCCCACCCCACTCTGCACGTGTGGCATCTGCATGTTCTCCTCAGGTTGTGTGGGTTTCTGCTGGGTATTGTGGTTTCAGTTTCAGTCCAAAGACATGCAATTAGGTGAATGAAATTGCCCGTATTGTGTGACTGTGTTTACTTGTGTGTTTCCTGCAATGGACTGACATCCAATCCAGGGTAAAGCCCTGCCTCGTACCATATACACCTGAGACAGACTTAAGGCAAGTGCTTGGAAGACAGACTGATGGAATTGTACTGCTTAATATTGTTTTATATGCAGAGGACACATAGGCAAAGCCCCTTTTGAGGGGTATTAATGGTGAATCTTCTTTATCTGCATAAGAGATGTTCTGCAGCAGGTATAGCACAGAATAATGTATAAAAGATGTTCCACAGCAGGTATAGCACACAATAATGTACAAAAGATGTTCCGCAGCAGGTATAGCACACAGTAATGTATAAAAGATGTTCCACAGCAGGTATATATATAAAAGATTTTCCAAAGCAGTTATACCACACGATAATAGTACATCTTGATGATATATATGTTAATATATGATGAGATGCTCCACAGCAGGTATGAATCACAGTAATGGTGATGTAGGTTTCTCATCCAAACTTGAATGCTCAGGAACAAACTGCTCTTTTTTTTCTTGAGAGCTGCCAATGAATAAAAATGCAACAAAACTGCACTTAAAATGATCCCAAATGATCCCAAACTGAACATAAAGCCAGGCCTGGGGAACCAGCAAAGGGCATAACGGAGGCCCGGTTGGAGTAATTTTGTCTCAACCTGTGGAATTAGGCACAGTGAGCGTGAATGAAGCTTCTGTCCAGAAGAGGGTCTTGGGGGCCTGGAGCCTATGTCAGACTGCATTTAGCACAAGGCAGAGGGACACTGTGGGTGAAATGCTGGTCTATCACTGAACACACACACATATTACAGGCTATTTAGAAATGCCAGTTCACTTATCTACAGCAGGAGAGAACATTCAGATTCAGACCTCTGTCCCTGGAGGTGGGAGCTGAAACTGCTCAGTACCCCGTACAAAATTGCAATAATATGCTAAGTATATAGTTTTTTGCAACTACACTGCCACCCAGTGGCAAGTTTTGTTTTTTGCTTCTGTGTGTGTTTTTTAAGTCAGATCTGTGTGTCTGTGGGAGGGTGTGTGTGTGTGAGAGAGAGTGAGAGAGAGAGAGAGAGATGAGGAAGCAAAGCCAGTAAGTGTGCTGCGCCTCTAAATCATAGTGACAGAAATGCTCACTAGAGGCCGTGTGAGTCACATGGAATCTGTGAGACGTTGCAGAGGTTCTTAGTGCAATTAAGGTCTGATTACACTGATTAAGTGTAAGTGGCCAGGGTGTTTCCAATAGGCAAATAACAGAGATTCTAAAGAGAATGTTATGGGGTCCCTTTGGGGGGCGATGGGTGCCGATAGGCCCGACTACATCTTCAGAAAATATTAATATGTGATACAGGCATGCCTGGGTGGAAACTAACCCAGCATCGTTAAAACATTAAATCAAAGCACATAAAAGTTAAGGTGATGGATAGGTCCATATCAAAGCACTCAGCCAACCTGGAGATGGAGGAACATGACCAACATTCACACACAGCCTAACTGCCCCCCACTTTAGTCACAACAGTAGATTTACATGGATCTACTGAACACCCCCCCCTCTAGCTGGGGGGGGGTGTTCTGCAGGCTTTGTCAACCATCCTGGCCTGCAGATGTGCTCGGAATTCCACTGAGAGCTTTGCTAGGGTGACACTGGACTTCAGACATTGCCTGCCCCCCCCCCACCCTTTCTGGGACTAGGTGCATCTCGTTTGTCTGTTTCTGTTTGAAGGCTGTGGATCTCACAAGCATGTCTTTGTTTAAGATGTTTTCCACACACATACTCCTTTTATTGCATGCTTTTATTGCAAGTAATAAGTGAAAGAGAAAATATCTGCAATGTCTCTGTACCACTGAGCTTTAATTGTCCTCTTTTTCCCTACATTACAGCTCCCCTTGGCACAGATTAAGGCTGTTTGCCTTGTGGTGCTATTTACTATGCAAGAGTTCAGAGAAGGTTGAATCTTGGGACTGTTCATGTCACATACCTGACTTCAGTAAGCACCCTGGGTAGAACCTCAGGTGTGTTTTTTTGGTCTTTTACATGCTACCCTTGACACCCTTGACAGTGCTGTCGTGCAGAGTTTGTGCCTGCAGGAAGATAAGAGAAAAAGATAAACATGTTCCCATACAGTATTACCTGATCAGAGCCCGATTTCTCTGAATCAGTACTGACATGAAAGTGCAGGGGCACATCTCTACTGAGACCTTGTGCTCACAGTTCTTGCGGTCTTCCCTAGGCTTCTGGTTCTAGCATGGGTTCTAGCATGGTTCTAGCGGTTCTAGCATGGGTTCTTCTGTGCTTCCCCTGAACTTCGTGGTATCGACAGGAAATCTGTAGCACGAAAATTCACAATTTAAGATGGTACTGTTTGACAAAAGAAAAATGATAAATGGTACTTTAGTTTTAGAGTTTAAAGTATTCCACACTGTAGAGGAAGTTAGGTGTTCTGAGCTCATATACTTATTGATACTTGTTGACCAAACACATTGTGGGGAACATACAGGAACCAATGCAAAGCAACACATACAATGACCAGCCGAAGAAAAAAACACAGGTAGGCACATGAGATGACACTAGACAAGAAGCAGGTGCAAGACATAACCAGTTAACCAAATACTGGGAACTTAGTGTAACAAGGGACAGGTGAGGGTAATGACAATCAAGCAATACACTAGGGACTAGGGGCGACACAGGAAATGGAAATAAAGAATAAGTACAACACAAGAAACAAGCAAGGATATCTAGGAACAAAGATACAAAACACTGACCTATACTAAAATACAAGGGTATAACAACAAGGGGAAAAAAATAAAACACAAAATGTAAAACAAAGTTGTCCAACAAACCCATGATGGCAGGAGATGCTAGGTTCACAGCACATGCTCTGCCCATTCAGCCACTCGGCGGCCTGGGAAGCAGGGAAACATTCTGGGACCTGTGAGGTGAGGAAGACCAGGTTAACAGAACTAGGGAAACACAGAAGGGGATGACCAGTGCCACCAGCTGACCAAACAGGGAAACGTACAAGGTCAGGACTGATCCTGACATTATTCTGCAGAGACATGGAATCATGTAATTTTCCATTTCAGCAAACTTTGGAGAATCGTCACTACTTTCCAAGATGCAGTGTATTTGCATCAATAATCAAAGACAAAATGGATAGTACAGTGCCTTACTATCTTCGGATGAGTTATTTAACATTCCCAGGATACAGTTAATGAATATTAAACTCTGGTTGAAGAATATTATTTATTTATTGTTGATGTACAGTCAACAGAGTGAGTTTTGTTCTACAAAAAAATGTTCTTGTCAACAGGGGCGTCGAAAGTAGGGTGAGCGGGGGAGACGCATCCCCCCCTACATGGACAAACTCCTCCACACCTTCACAATAAATAAATAAATCAAGAAGACTGTGTCCCTTATCCTGTATTATGAATTGCGCATTACTGAGGCTAATTTGCTGCTGATGCAGTGTGTGAGGATGAGACATGCATCTAAGATATACCATGGCCAGTGTGCACCTCACACACAGCCAAGGAGCACCAAAATACCCTAAACTGTCTTTGGCTCTGCCTCGGCACGGGGGGGAATCCCGTCTGCCTCGGAGGAATCCACGGCACGCAGGGAGTCGAGATGCGGCAACACAGAGAGGCTGTTTATGGGAGAGAGGTCACGCTCCCATCGGTGCAAATGGATGGGTATATCCCTTCATTAATCAACAGAGGAGGAATATGGGAATGCTTTTTGGAACAGATAGCTCTTAGCTGGTAATTCGATTATGACCCTTATGTAATGCCTGAATCATTCACAGGTTGCCAAACTGCTTTCTCAAATGACAAGCAGAAAGGTGTTTTCTCAAGATCCCTTTAAATATTACAAAACTGAACAATGTCCAGATTCAAGACACCCAGTGTGTGTTTATCTGCAGGCTAATATCTCATTTCTCTCCATTAGCTCCAGTAACAATGCCGAAAGTAGTACTTAAATACCATTTTATAGGATTCGATCTGTTTTATGTATATTATTTGACTTTGTGTTTTTCACACAATATTCACCCAAAAGTAGCAGCCACCTTTGGATGGTTGGACAGGGTTGACGTCCTTCTTCCAGAAAACACAAGGAACACAGCAGAAAGGGTGGAGGCCATTTTACTTGGAGGGGTTGTTAATACTGAAATCGGAGGAGCAGAGTGGACTTTGGACAAATTGTAATTTATTAAAGAGAAATGGACTCAGGACCTATCGTGGCTGACAGACGTTGCCTGAAGCCCTTTAACACGCTGAGTCACAGATACGCACTCCCTGCAAAGAGGACCTTCTAGTCACTGAAGGGTTCTTCACATGAAGGCGCATCATATTCTTGTACCCAGAGGTCAGCGACCCAGTTAGAGTGGTGCTACAGAGCACTGCTGGAGCTGTCACTTCCTGACACGACGCATGATTTGATGGATGTGAGTACTGATCTCAGACCACAGCATGTTGCTGATGGAGGCTTTCCTATCTAGAGAGCAGGACAAATCTCTCTCTGGCTTTTGTCTCTGCCTACGTTTAATTGCACCACCTTACTTGCTGCACAAGAAATGTGTTAAGGAGGGTGTAGGCAGGGAGGCCAGAAAGCCGTGACACTGTGAAGCTAAAATAGACACCCGCAGGGATTAGTACCGAGGACCACCATGCCGCGATAGCAGCCGGCATAGTGCAGGATGCAGTTTGCAACAGCTTGACATGCTTGCAGCAGCGATTCCGATCTCATGCAGGTGGACGACCTTGATAAACGGCATCGATATCCCCGGCGTGTCTGGGGAGAGCCGCACGTAACTCTTCCCTGGTATCTGTGCCTACTCCCCCAAACTACCTGAAGATCCAACATCTACCAGTGTTTATCAGGACATTAAGGCCACGGAAGTTGCGCTTGTTAGCGACAGTATACAAGATAGAGCACCTTGGGCAATAATAAGGATGTCCATTGGTATTGATTGGTACATTTCATAATGATACTGAAGGATGCTTTTGACAATGAGTTAAGCTACTCAGCTGGCATTGCATGCAGGGTGCCCCACTGCCCTGGCCTGGGTAAGTCCCTGGAATGGGTGGATGAATTGAATAATAATAATAATAATAATAAAACAAAATAGCTGAAAAACACAGCTGAAAACGGAAAGCCATCTTACCAGCATGCCCTGATTCTGAAAGCTAGGGAAGATTAGAGGCTCATTTACCAGCAACTATGACAGGAATGATGTCCTCAGTCAGGTGTTAGGATGCATCTCTCCCTCTTTAATTCCCCTCTTCAGATTGAAGTCATTCAAAATCCTGCCTTGACATGAGCTGGGAGCTAATCTACGTGCCATTTGCCTCACTGGTACGAACGAAAAAGTGTTTGACAAATGTGTAAAATGTAAAGGTAAAGTGTGTAAATGGGATAGCGTAGTAGTCAGCATGCTGCGGCGCTGTGGGAGGCCCAGGTTAATGAGTGACTGCACGCAGACCCCAGCAGGCTGATCGGCAAGGCAGGGGGTATCTGGTGCCTGATTAGGCCAGTTCAGGGTCACTGAACAGGCCAGTATCAGTGAATCATCCAGTACACATGTTTGCATAAGCAGCTGCCAAAAGTCCCCTACTCTCTCCTTTTTGCGAATTGAGTATAAAGGTGCTCCTCCTTCTGACAGCTGGGCTGTTAAACCTGCTGTGAGTTTGAGTGAGTGAATGACCAAAGCAGCCCAGTTGAGACCCCCCCCACACACATGATCCAGAAGGGAACCCGTGGGATCCGGTTAAATCTGCCTCTCGGCACCCCACCCTGTCAGGCCTGGTGGAAAGTTCTCATCTGATCTCCTGAGTTCTCACCTACATAACCTTCAATCTGCACATTAGAACCACCCTGACCTACAGACATGGCATCGACATGGTAACAGAACTTTGTGTACAGGTCACAGCTAGGAAAAAGGGCTACTTCTGCTGTTCTGGCACTAGACTGCAGACGACATGGCCTCATTTACCTGCTGGCAGGCTGGCAGACAGACTGATACACACACACTGTGGATTTTTTAACCACATGAATCTTAATATGGAATTTAGGATGATTTTGGATGATTTAGTTAAGGGCATTCATCAGACCCTGAACCTGATGCCACGGCAACAGCACTAGCATCAGCACCCCTGAATGCTCGTAAGTACAGAAAACGGAATTTCTATTTAAGAAGAGGGAGAACTGAACACTCTGTGTACAAGGGCTCCTGATGCCAGCTCTAGCCCCATCTGTGGGCAGAAGAAATTCTTTAAACTGAAAGTTCCCTCTTCTCTCTGAAAGGCCTGGTTTGTCTCACATACTAAGAAGAGTAAGTATGTACTGAATAAAAAGAGGAGCTGTAAGTCAAAGCTGTCCCCTAGCTAGTGTGCACTGTGATCCAGCCCCCTGGTGTGCTGGATCCTGCCGACAAGCGAGCGGAAAGCCAAGATGCCTATCAGTGGGTGTGAAGCCTAGCAGAGCCTCAGGAGCCTGACGCTATCTTCCCATCTGCTGTACGTGTACCGCAGCACATGGCAGATCACCCTCACCCTGCCACCAGGTGAATGGTGTCTGAATTCCTTCCAAGATCCAAGCATACTTCCCTCAGGAGACGAGCGCTGCCCTGGACTGCAGCAGCCAGCTCTCACCCAGCATCCATCCCATCATGCACCTTCTGCCCCCGCTTCTGTCGCTGGATGCAGGTGGATGGAAACACTTTAAAACAGGAAATAACAAGAAGTCCTCTGAGAGAAAAATATGCCTGTGAAACAAGGACCTGCATAAATCCTATTCCTCACACTCAACCCCCCCACCCCCACATAGTTGGTCCAGCTTGGTGACCCAAATGGGGCCCATTTAGCAGAAGGCAAGTAATGCGTATTTCCCAGTTCCAGCCACGCAAAACTCCGTCCTGCCCCAGCCACTCCAGACCCTGCCCTGCCCCAGCCACTCCAGATCTGGTCTAGCTCCAGGTAACCGACGGACATTCTAGCCACACCAGGCCATGACCTGCTCCAGCCAGGCTGGACCTCGTCCTCTTCCAGTCACGCCAGGTCCTGACCTCTTCCAGCCAAATCAGTCCCCACCCTGCCCCAGCCATGCCAGACCAGGTCTTGCTCCAGGCGACCTACCAGCATGCTCCAGACGATGTGGCCCTCACTATTTGGGCCTGGGAGCAGGGCAGCTTCCCTGTAAACAAAAGCAGGAAGCGCCAGAATGTTCTGATATGCCGGGCAGCCACAATCAGAGCCTGCAGTGGCCCCCGTGGCCTTCTGAGCGGGACACAATAACAACACACACACACGTATATGCACACTCGTACACGCTGTCGCTCAACAGGCAACATTAAAGGCGACTAAAACAATGAGGAGGCTCTGGGCTCGATCACCCTGCAATCACTTCCCCCAACTCCTACCACCTCCCTCGGCTGGAGGGGAGGGCACCCACTGGGCCCTTCCGCTGTTTTTGTCTTTCCTACTCCCTCCATTGCTGGAAAGATGAGTGAGGAATGTAGAAAAAGCATCCTGTTTTTCTCCCTCTCTGGGGCTGCGTGAGCCGCCACAGTGGCGGCCCCCGGCTGCAGAGCCCCCTGCTGGCCACCGTCAGGCTCGTTTCTCCCTCCTCGACAGGTACCTACCACACGTACAGAGAAAACACGTTAACGCTCTTCTCTGCCTTGTTGGCATGAAACTGGGTGTAATTCTTGTTCTGTGGACCATGCTGTGTACGATACTGCAGTGTACTGGAATTAAGTAAACAGCCATCTTTATTACACTTCCTTAACATGTCAACAAATTTACCTTTCATGCATGAATGTAATGATTTAAAAACACATGCATTCTCCATAAGAAGAATTATGCAGGCTACTTATTTTGTATTGGTAAGCCATTATATGTTATTACTGAATAACGTATACCTTTCCATCTTTATTAGAAATCATAGGAATGGATAATCCTTGCATACAAACTGTCCTGGAATCTGTGTGATTACTATGAGTCATCCATAAAAGCATGTCCATTGCTGCTGGCCCTTTCATCGTGACTTAGCTAACAATGCACAACACCACACAATAGACGCATTAGAACACATTCCTTTCCAAAGTGTTCATTGTCCTACATAGGAAAACAACACAAGAAGGAAAACACGAGGAGACAGCCTGGCTCAGCTCACAACATGCAGCGCATAACGTTCTGAAAATAAGCCTTTATGGAAGAAGAAACTGTTAATAATTTCATTCATGGAATCTCATATGGCAAAAAGTTCTCATATGTTTTACACACTATTGCACATGTATTTTTTTCCATAGGCAACTAAAGAAAGTCTTTGTTATTTAATAAGTTACATTCCAGTTTGTTGCTTGACCTTTTTCTTATATTGAGCATTTTAATTTAAATCACCCAGGTCAATGGAAAGTGAAAGGGCAGATTACAATGTGGTTTAAAGCACAGGTGTCCTTCAACAGAGAAAACAACTAAAAACTCAAGGAAGAAAACAAAAGGGAAAAAAATACTTGTCATGAAATGTCACTGACAGACAGCAATGTAAATATCAACAATTTCTCGGATGTAGGCAGATCTGTAGGACCAGGATTGTAGGATCTGATCGGCACAGAAAAACAGCTGAATTCTTTTCGACCTGAACAAAAGGATGTTTGCTCATGGTAGAAGATAGAATCATGCATAATCACCAAAATTAATGAAGGCGTAAAGAGCTGTATAAAGAACTTTTTTTACACATTACAGGAGAAGCTGCTGGAAGATGGATGACTGGATGGATGGATGGATGGATATATCATAACACACCTATCATTTTCTATTTCTATATAAAATAAGGAAGAAAACCAGGGAAAATAATTGAATAAAACAATTTATTTACCTTTGATATTCCTGCTTAAAATCACATTATTAAAATAAATACATTCCTTCTACATAGGGACAGAATAAATATATTTCTATGAGATCAGATAATTAAATAAACAAGACTTGGTGGATGCGAGACCCAGGCACAGAAAGCTTCATCAGAGTGACACGAGTGCAATGCCAGTCCTGGGAGGGGCAGAAACCCAGCGACAGTAACCGAGGAATAAGCAGCATTCTCTACCCCACAAGCTGTCCCCTGTGAATGACCGGCAGTGTCCTGAAGAATAAATTAGTCATTTGGCCACAAATACATTAGAAAACCTGTTCCCAAAATGAAATAGTAACAAACATACTGAAAACACAAACAGACAAGAACAAGCAACTGCTCTGCAGTACAGGTGAAAGTGTGATCACCCGTGTTAAATGTCTCATTACTGATCTCTGATGCTGACAGATCATTCGTCTCACATCTCTTGATTCGTTCGATGTGAAATCTAGCATTTGCCCTGTACTATACGGTTACCTCCTTAGCAATAAGCACTTTTGAAGAGATCAGCTTCAGTTAGACCTAAACTTTGGGGATTACTTTAGTGTTTTGTGACAGAAAGCAAGTTATGATGTCCTTCATACTGGAGACCCATAAAGCATAAGTCTGACACGGCTCTGACCGTACTTTTCTATGGGAGAAACCCTAATCCCAGCTATGAAAGCCTTCACTGCTACCCAGCCCTATCCTTATAATCGCAAGAAACCAAACAAAATACAAGACTTTTGCCATTTGTAGTTTTTTTGATTGCAGTCACAGATTTCTATAAAACTGAGTCTCCCTTGTGGGGCCCGAACAAATGGTCCCACAAAGTCAAAATGATGGGTTTTTATCACACTGTAGGGATTTGGTCCCCACAATGTAATGTATACGACCCCCGCACCCCACACACGCGCACACACACACACACACACACACACACCCGTACTCTTAACATTTCCAAACAGGAGTGACATTGTAGCATAACCACTTGACATATGACACACATTAAAATTCTTTCATAGACTAAAAGTCCATAATTTGCTAACTTTTGCCATGGTGCTGTATTGACTTACACTTTTGGTACCAGCTCTTTGGCCTGGTCACACTGCTGACAGTGGCCCTCACTGGTCAGGAGCCTCAAAGCCAAACTGCGCGGTCAAAACCTCACTGCTGCATACTAACTGCACACGCCAAAGCACTACGTCCACAATGGCCGCTGATGCCATGTCTGTCCTCTTTGCCTTCCTGCTACAGAGATGGCCTACACCACCTAACAGACTCCCCCCTGCTTGGGGGCCCTTTTAGCCAGCACCCATGATGAGAGTCACTGTCTCTGGAGGAGTGAGGCCTTGCATTAAACTTGAGCTTCGCAGAGTGGGAATCACATGACTCTGGAGGTCTCCTGCTTCCTTGGCTCCATAGCGCTGCATCTCCTGGCAGCTTTCTGGAGTCACAACCGTTCTTCTTGTTCTTGGCTCCACTTCCTGGGAAGAGTCGTCTTTGATCAGATGCTCATTCTTCTCATCGACCTCCCCGCTCTATCTGGACGGTGAACTTTTGGAGATGTCTTCCCAAGGGCTCTGCCCTACCCTGCCAACCTGTAGGGGGCAGTGTGATATGTCAGGTTTGCTGTGCCACAACAATTTTACATTTCTTAGTCTCATTTTCCTCTTGTTGCAGATATGACACATGATCAGCTATTGTTTGTCATTAGGATCCTGCCTGAGTGCTGCTGTACCTACCTGAGGACGGACAGCAGGCTAGAGCGAGGTGCAAGTAGAATGTTGGCCACCCGGTGGCTTGGTCTCACCAGAAGTGGGGTAGGATCTTCAGTGCTGCAGTCAAAGGTCCAGAGATCAGGAGGGACAGAGGCAGGATCAATTGGGGTGGGGGGGGGGCACTAAAATCATGATTAGAGGAGCTATGGTCCACAGGGTGAGAAATGGGCAAACCTTTGGTAGCAGAAGGCAGCACAGGCCTTGTCTGCAGAGTCGACACACTCACAGCGGCCAGCAGAGCGGCGCCTTCGAGACAGGGGGCTTCCCAGGCCATAGGGAATAGTCTTACTGCATGGCAGGAGAAACATTGTTGTATCATTAAAACACCAGAACACGAAGTCTATGTTTCAAATGCACGTCTTTCTCAGTATATTCACCATGTCTGTGTTTTATCTAAATGTGGATTAAAAAAAAAAAGATTCCTTTTTATGCCTCCCCCCACTTGCTCTAGGCACAAAGGTTTAGCTCCCCCTCCCCCTCCCCCTCCCCAGGTGCTCCCCTGTCCTGCTGCAACATGTGATGTTACAGTGCAAAACTATTCTAACACCATTGATATATTAGTAGCCTAGTCCAATATAACATGGAATTGCATTTGTATTTATACGATTCTGAGTCAGAGAGAAAAGCAGTATGCAAAATATAATGTAATATGGTCTTAATTAGAAACACCATTTGCATGCAAAAACAGCTATCCAAGTGAGTGATAGTGATGTCCGATTCGTGAACAAATTGTTCTTATGAAATGATTCTTTTCAGTGAATTGATTGAACTGGTTTTCAAATCTGAAAAGAATCAATTTTTTGTACAATCACGCATTACATAGGTCAAAGTCTTCAAAAATCTAAAAATATTTGACAAATTAAGATATAAAAACATACAGTTGGATTATTTTTATTACAACATGCATTATTGTCCACTGTCATCACTGTTTTAGTTTTTATTTCATCGTCATTCTTTGTAACTTACATTAAAATACAGTACTGTATTTTGCCCATAGATGTTTATGATATTATTTTTTTATGTATTATTATTATTTCTTATATTAAAATCTTAAAATGCGTATAATTACATTACTGGCCACTGGTATAACCGATTTTATCATTTAATTAATTTTCTTTGGAGTAAGTGACTCAGGTTTTAGAGAATTTTATAGAACCCGAGGTTCTTCAGGAACGCATTAGTCGCCCTGCAGCAGGACTGACCGTACGCTTCAGAATCAGGTGCACAGCAGTACCTGGGCGTGTTGACCCAGATGATGTCCAGGTGGCAAAAGTAGATGCACTCCATGTCAAGCCAGTTGCTGCAGGAGCAACGTTTGGCCCGGACCCGGTGAGGAGCAGGATGGCTGTGGACTGCATGCTCCCTGGGGACAGGGAGACCTGCGCCTGTGGAGAAGATGTGCATGAGCAGAACCTGTAGGAAGATCCAAGTCGTGTGTGCAGCTATATTCGCTACATACATTGTCCATGGTGATGGATTACACCTGGCAATCAGTAATCAAGTGTGAATCCCAGGCAGACAAAGCCTAAGATGTGCCAGGTGTCCATAAAACTATTGGGTTATCTTAGCTTTATGGAGTTTACCTGAGTCACAGAGTGGTAAATGTCAAGGCCCCCGTAGGCAGAGACCAGTATTTTACTGCAATTTCCCAGATAACAAGCTGCGATCAGAGGTAGAGGGAGTAAATATTGACTGTGAACCTGCCCCCCCCCCCCCGACCCCACTTAGAGGTATCAGGCATGCCAGCTCCTTTAACAGCAAATATCAGATAAGGCAGTATAGTCCCTAGTTTTGCCATGTGCTTCCTGCCCTGACACACTTAGCTCCTTCACTATAAGCGTTCAGCACAGAAGAAAAGTTCCTCACCTGCATTCACTCTACAAATTTTAAAGATCAAAGACATTTTTCCCGATGACTCTTCAATGCATGAGCTCGGTCTGTGATTTGGCCAATGCATGAAGGAGGCTGACACAGACGCTCATGACTAATCAAGAGCGTGTGTCACTGCAGCAGCAGGGTAAGAAGGACACCTACCTTCTTCTGGTGTCATGCAGATGGTGAGGGCCAGAGTCAGCACTGTGACCAAGGACAGAGCCATTGTAAATATCTGCAGTGCGGTGTTTACAACACAGATTGATCTGCGACTTCAAAGGTACGACTGATAGCTTTGGCTCCTGCGACAAGCTTCACCAGCAGGTGCTTCTCTACAGCTGAGCTGTGTGTCCGTCCTTATATGTCCCACCACTTAGAATGACATCATGGAGGCCACACCCCCTATTTCTCTCCATAGTTACACAATGTTAGTACTCCAGCTGCCTCCTTGCATTCCAAGCATCACAGAAACCCCGTGGGTGGGGGCAGAGGAAGTGAAGAAAGATCATTTCCATTGGCTCAGCCCCATTGTGTTCGCTGCTGACACAGATAGCAGGCGGCCTTCCCCCTGCTAGCGGGTATTCCTTCGTTCCCTGGAATATCAGCATCTCTGTGCTCTGCAGCGGGGGGCTCCCCTGGAGGCATGATGTATGGAAGATAAGAGCCGACCTTCACGCTGCTCCTGTCCAAGCAGGAACTTTCCTTGAGTTTTTACGCCACTTGCTCCTGCTAGCTAACTATAGTGATTCGCTACATAATCTCAAATACTGATGCAGGACTCCATAATCCAGTAGCCACATATTATATTTGTATAAGACTCATCCCAGAGTATGACACCATTATACTCCAGTACCCTCTGACCCAAGAAAACCAGCCGCTACCACCATGAATCCTACTAACCCTATGAATCGTACTACCCCAGGGTGTCACACTGTCACCCCGGTCAGTAGCTGCCGATGCCAGGACGTCCTTGCTTCCTTTGTAGAGGAACTTCCCAAATGTACTGTGATAAGCAAACACTGCCAGTTACCTCATGCAAAGTTAACCTCAAATCTGATCCACAGGGCCCACATGGCTTAGCTGTCCGCTGGCGGGGAGCCAACACCGGAGAGAAAAGTGCCCACAAGCCTAATCAGATCAATCAAATCAAGACGTTCTTTTCCATAAAGAGCTTTCTGCCTGTGCATTAGCATTAGCCTCTGTTCTGATATAAGAACCCCTAATGCAGACAGCTACATCATGGTGAGCCTCCAAGCCGATGGAGTTTGTGAATGTGAGGTGGTTGGATAGAAGCTCCGCTAATCCTAATAACACGCCCAAGCCAGCACAGCTGGTGCTCAGCGACTGTGGCCTCCATGCTTGTCCTAAAGAGTGGGGTACATGGTCACTCCAAGTAATCCCAGTGATTCACTGCAGGCATGTTACATGGAAACGCTCCATCAATAATACAGACGGCCGTATAGGAGAGTGATCACACAGACGGCCGTATAGGAGAGTGATCACACAGACGGCCGTGTAGGAGAGTGATCACACAGACGGCCGTGTAGGAGAGTGATCACACAGACGGCCGTGTAGGAGAGTGGTGATACAGACGGCCGTGTAGGAGAGTGGTGATACAGATGGCCGTGTAAGAGTGGTGATACAGACGGCCATGTAGGAGAGTGGTGATACAGACGGCCGTGTAGGGGAGTGGTGATACAGACGGTCGTGTAGGAGAGTGGTGATACAGACGGCCGTATAGGAGAAATGGTGATACAGACGGCCGTGTAGGAAAGTGGTGATACAGACGGCCGTATAGGAGAATGGTGATACAGACGGCCGCGTAGGAGAGTGGTGATATGCTATGAAAAGGTCCTGATGTTGCTCACAGCATTCCTCTAGCTCTCTTACTGTAGATATCATGTGCACCGGGCTCCGCCTCTTCCCAAAGGCGCAGTGTGCCTCTGGCAGCAGACGCTTTGTTAGATACTCCTCAGCCTGCATAGCAGGACCATCACTAAGACCTGGCCAGCAAGAGCAAGCAGTGATGTGCCACTGCTGCAGATGGATTTGTCACCCTTGTTATAGAGAGTGATAATATTGGCATCCCTCCATTGTTCAGGGATACATACACATCACACACACACACACACACACATCCAGGCACACAGATCACACATACACATACACCCAGACACACAGATCACACACACACCCAGACACAAACAGATCACACCCACCCACACACACAGATCACAAACATCCAGGCACACAGATCACACACACACTCTCTCTCTCACACACACACACACACACAGATCACACCCACCCAGACACACAGATCACACACACCGATATACACACATCACACACACACCCAGAGACACACATCTCACACACACAAAAAGACACGCACATTACAGACACACACACCCAGACACACACACACACACATCCAGGCACACACACCCAGACACACACATTACACACACACAACCAGGCACACAGATCACACACCCAGACACACACATTACACACACACAGGCACACATCACACATACACCCAGACACACACATTACACACACAAACCCATGCACACAGATCACACACAGACCCAGACACACACATTACACGCACACACCCAAGTAGACAGATCACACACAGACACACACACTGGCACACAGATCACACACACCACACATCACACACTGCTGTCACAGACATACAAACATTACGCACAAAGGGACACATCACACAGATCACACACACACCCAGACACACACATTACACACACACACCCAGGCACACAGACCACACACACATTACACACACACATCCAGGCACACAGAACACACACACACACAGATCACACACAGGCACACACCGAGACACACACATTACACACACACACCCAGGCACACAGATCACACACACATCCAGGCACACAGATCTCTCTCACACACACACACACACACAGACACACACATTACACACACATTACACACACACAGGCACACAGATCACACACACACACACATTACACACACACACACACACACATTACACACACACACAGGCACACAGATCACACACACATTACACACACACACACACATTACACACACACACACATCCAGGCACACAGATTGGACACACACCCAGACACAAACAGATCACACCCACCCAGACACACACAGATCACACACATCCAGGCACACAGATCACACACACACTCACACACGCACACACACACAGATCACACCCACCCAGACACACAGATCACACACACCGATATACACATATCACACACACACCCAGAGACACACATCTCACACACACAAAAAGACACGCACATTACAGACACACACACCCAGACAC
>JAOYFF010000047.1:17499227-17522565 GCA_025773925.1 Cryptomyrus ogoouensis | reverse complement strand
ATCCAGGCACACAGAACACACACACACACAGATCACACACAGGCACACACCGAGACACACACATTACACACACACACACCCAGGCACACAGATCACACACACATCCAGGCACACAGATCTCTCTCACACACACACACAGACACACACATTACATACAAATTACACACACACACACAGGCACACAGATCACACACACACACACACACACATTACACACAGGCACACAGATCACACACACATTACACACACACACACAGGCACACAGATCACACACACACACACACACATTACACACACACACACATCCAGGCACACAGATCACACACACACCCAGACACACACATTACACACACACCCAGGCACACAGATCACACACACATCTCACACACACACATCTCACAAACACACCCAGACATGCACATTACACACACAGACACACACATTACACACACACAGACTGCACACACATTACACACACACATCCAGGCACACAGAACACACACACATTACACACACATATCCAGGCACACAGATCACACACACACACACATTACACACACATCCAGGCACACAGATCACACACAGACACACACCCAGACACACACATTGCACACACACACACCCAGGCACACAGATCACACACACACACCCAGACACACACATTACACACACACCCAGACACATGTCACAAACACACACACACACACCACACACTGATGTCACAGACATACAAACATTACACACAAAACACACACACTCAAAGACACACATTCATATCATACACACACACATACAGACATCATACAAACACATTACACACATACAGACATATCACACACATGGATATCTCACACACACACACACGCACATCATACACTTTATACACAATGTCTGGTTTCTGGTCTCATGAAATTGCAAGGCAGTTAGTCAGTGATACTGGCTAAATGAACAACAACAATGAGCTCATATCAATGGCGTCACTGACCTTGGTGTGTGACCTTCATGGTTATGTTCATGGGTCGCTGCTGGCAGGAATGTTGCCATAATTCTGACCAAAGGTACAAAATGAGCCAAGTTCTGAGTCATATGAATAAATACTGATGATTAAATACTGAGAAAGGTCATACACCTGAAAGCCGTCTTAAATTAATATTAGTTTAGCAGGTAGTTTCACCCATATTAATATCCATGTGATCATTTTTAAGCAGTTAATTCCACAGGGTATCACTGGGAGAACTGCAGCTTTGTGCTGTGCTATATGGCACTGAACTTTCTCTAAAGGATCGCAAAGCTTCCTTATCGCCAGTGCAGCTTAATGATCATGCTCCCTGTACAGCAGTCACATCAGCACCAGCAGCAAAACTAGACAGGTAGTCTGCAAATCCCCCTCATCCAATAAGGCAAGGAATCACCGGTAGCGGAAGGCAGAGGGTGATGTCATCACACTCACAACAATGGCATGTCAGCGGCTGCTTGTGTTGTATTTGTCTTTCAAGTGGATTGTGCAAATATTTGTCCAGTGTTGAGTACTGCTGGAAAGTAGAAGGGAGAGTAACACCCCCCCCCAAAGACAGAGGGAAGTGTGGAGCAGCCTCACTGCTGCTGAAAGGTGAACAGAGGTAGGTGAGAGAATGACCCCCCCCCCCCCCAAGAAAAAGACAGAGGGAAGTGTGGAGCAGCCTCACTGCTGCTGGAATGTGAAAAGAGGTAGATGAGAGAATGACCCCACCCCCCCACCGCCAAAGACAGAGGCATGTGTGGAGCTGTCTCACTGCCGGCCTGCGCAGACAGACCTTATCCACTTCCTTTTCCGGCACATATGAATGAGACATAGGAATGCAGGCCAGCCAACACAAACAGCCCGATACGGTGCATTCCAGAGAATTCTTTGGGCCCCAGGAATGCATTAATCAACTTGTACTGCAAGTCTCTGGCACAGTCTGCCCCAATTTCACCCAACAAAACAGCCCAGACACAAAGAAAGAGAGAGAGACCGCAGCTCCCAGGCCGGCAAACAGAAACTGCTGAGACTCACTGATTCATGGAAATGGAAAAAAACCAGGACTGATGCCCCCCAGGCTGCACTGTGGGCTGGAGTTACCTCTCTCTATCTGGCTGTGATTTCAGAGGCCAGCTCAGCTGAGAGGACCCTCCTCGCATTCACCATGAACTGGGAGCCTTAGGCTGACTCTCTGATATGTTCCTCCAATAGCCCATGGGCTTTGAGTGAATGTAAAGTTTAACACTAAGTTTGCACATCCACGTAAGTATCAGCTGATGGTAGAGCCGTCCCACGGCTGTAGAATAAGGGCACAGATAGACCAATATCCACTCCTTCTATTGCAAGAGTGAAGAGAAATACGTCCCTTAATGTTCAGGTGCTGTGGGACCTCATCAGACAGCGACTCAGAGAGGGTGAGTGACATAGGGCCCACACCTTCTACGCGTCTATGGTCACTCTTGAAACGTTAGTCCTTTTAATAAATGGTTAGCACCACGGAATACACAGCCTATACTAGACAATTGCTTTGGAATTAAAGATGCTGAAACATAATGGAAAATACTCAAACTTGATATGTGGAACAATATTCTGAGATGCTCTGCTCCATTCTGGCTCATGTGCACTATTATGAAGCATCAGGATGGTGAGCTGCACATGTACCTGTGATGGACATCCTGTCCAGAGCGTTTCCTTTGATAGCTGAGCATTTGGAAGATGGATGGATGGATGGATGGATATTAGAATTTTTATTTCCTCCATCCAGTAACCATTCCTAGTGTATTTTATAACACAGGCTTATGTTTAAGCCAGGCTGCAATATGCTGTGAGATATAAGAACACACTCAGAGGTTCCATTGTCTCCAGAAACAATCTATTTTTGACACATGGTTGCTAATTTTCTTCATTGTTCTGAAAGTGACACAAACTTTTGACACAAATTCTTTTCCAAAAGCTTGAGGTGATATGCCCTTGAATGAGGACATCAACCACAATTAGCCATCTAAAGGAAAGAGTCATGCTCTCCAAAGTTATTAAAGCTGACAAAGAAAATTAGATACTAGTTATTTAATAACACTTTAACTAGAGAATTTGGCTGTGGCTTTTGTACAAAAAACATCATACTAAGTGTTAGATTTTCTTTTTAATTTTTTTATTTATTTGTTTGTATGCTTGTTTATTTATTTATTTTTCAGAAAGTTTAAATGACATTAGGTTACAACCAGGGCTCCAGACTAACTTTTTCCACCAATAGCGCTGACGCTCCTTACTGAACAAGTTAGGGGCACCAGCACAAAATCTAGGTGCACCACTTATATCGATATGCAGCACAATGCATTCATGTTTTTCACATCTTAACTGTATTACTGATAAATGCTTTGGTAATAAACATACAATTCACTTCATTCAGATTTAAAGGGAAAAGTCATTAAGTTAAATGGCGTTTTTTTTTTAACATAAACACCAAAGTTTGTGTCATTGTGAAACCCAGTCTTGTATCCGATTATTATACGCATAAAACAAATTGTTCAAATGTTTCAGTAACAAAGTACTGCACTGATTCTCTTTAAAGAGTTAAATTATTACAACAGAAGATATTTGAGGCAGTTATGTCATTTCAATACTTTGCTAAAATATTTCAAGATCAAATAAATAATGTTAACAACCACACTCAGAATGTTGCCAGTTTGCCACCGATGTCAGTAATACTTTACATGTCTGTTTAATCTGCCTAAACTGGATGGTATGCAGGTCTGGTTCTAATAATCGGTAAACAGTAAATAAATTGGGTTTTATCCATAACACATCTTAATGCCAGGAGTTATGTAAAGCTAAATTAATGAATTAATGGCTGAATGAATAGGCCTATATTACTACATACTTTCCCTCTGCAACCCACAGTTAGGAAATATCGCACAGAATGCTGTGCTGCCATTTTACTGCTTAAGTCTAAATAGTAGTTCTACTTATAAATGTGTTTTTGGTTTGTAAATTCAAGTACAGACATGTAAGTGGAGTCATCCTGCATTAACCCTTATATAATTGATTAAAATGCGCTGGTAGGAATCAATACGTGGAACCTTAATTCAAATCCTTTTCTGTATTTTTATCTGCATAACTATTCATTTCAACGCATTGCAAATATGCATGCAGACATTATCGAATTTCAGGTTCTTAATTTAAAGCCGTTTCTAATTTACACACCAATCCTCGCTCCCTCCTGCTGCTTCACATGATAAACAATGATGGTTTAAAAAATTAAAAATGGCAAGTAGAACTGTTGCACCTGGTTATAAAATTTAGTCACACTGTCTCAAAAAATGGTCGCAAAATGCGACTAAATGGGCACAGTCTGGAGCCCTAGTTATAATCAAAATGCTTCTTTCGGATGTCATTTGGAGTGAGTGGGGTATGTTACATAGGTTACAGAGCTGGGGACAGAAAGGATGTTGAATAGTAAGTAAAATGTCCAAAGCTTTGGTATTCACTGATGCCTGATTGTGTTTAAATGTCTGTAATTTGAAGAGGTAAGCACAGCACATATAATGTGCTTGATATTCTGCACAGCACCAGAGGAGCCTCACACCTGCAAGGGTTCGAGTTAGGGCTTGATACCTGACCCCCAACACACATGCATATTCTCATGTTCACCCCTCATTTATGAGGATGGTTCTCACCACCAGTAAACACAAAGTATTGCTGTCTGAATTGTTCAGAGTATGATTGCTTGTGTAAGGTGTGCCCTGTGGTGGACAGACATCCGCTCCACGTGGTCCCCTTTCGTGTTCCCTGTGGAGCACAGGCTTCTCATCCAGGGAGCCCCCTACCTTGTGCCCTGTGGTGGACAGACATCCGCTCCACGTGGCCCCCTTTCGCGGTCCCTGTGGAGCACAGGCTTCTCATCCAGGGAGCCCCCTACCTTGTGCCCTGTGGTGGACAGACATCCGCTCCACGTGGCCCCCTTTCGTGTTCCCTGTGGTGGACAGGCTTCTCATCCAGGGAGCCCCCTACCTTTGTGTCCTGCAGTGGATGGGCATCCCCTCCAGGGTTTGAATGGAGGGAAGTACAAGTGAAGACCCAATATCATCTTGTTCATTCCAAGCTAACACTACATTCCAGCAGTAATTGCTAACAGTCAGATATTTGCATAAGCCTTTAGGAAAATATTTGCAACATGAGTCATTTGTTAGATTGTTTTATGGAAAATTACGTGATTTCCCCCCTTCCTGTGCAGATTATTTTTACACCTTAATTGAATTTTTTCATGAACAAGATTTTACGAATCTAAGGTGATGTAGTGGTTGCAGTTGAGATCCAGTTCCAGAAAAATACAGGGTCAAAGCCAGACTGTATAAAGGAATTACTTTAGTAAAATATTATGTAAAAGATATGTAGAACTGGTAAAAAATGGTTAAAAGCACTAACTAATGCACTGAAACTGTAGTTTTATGTTGGCACTGTATTTGTCTCCTGGTTAGTCACTGCAGACTGCTGATTACTCTCTGCTTCCCTCTGGTGGTTGAAAAAACATTTATCACGTGGCTCCATCCTCCAGCATGTAGATATGCAGACGTGTGTGCTTATCAACACAAACCAAATAAGACACCTAGGTATCACAAGAATACTAACCATAGGTTTTATAAAACATGCTTCTTACAGATATAAATTCATATGCACCATAAAATGCTTTCCCTAAGTATACAAATATTGCTCAAGTACATGTTTTTGGTAAAGCTGTATATAAAGACACTAAGCCGGTGGGAGACATTTAGATGCTGACATTCATGTCCCCCCCGCCCCACAGAGCCCCCTCATCACCCATCCCCCCCACACTCTCAGGATTCACCCAAGGAGTGGGGGTCCTCCCACAAAATATATTTATTGTTGGAGCAGACTGTTCGATCAGTTATTCCTCATCTTCATCATCACCATCATCATCATCATGTTCCTTTAGAGACCTTCCTGTGAAGTTAAGATGCTCCTGGTTCAAAAGCCTGTATACAAACTCCCGTTTTTTCCATGGTGAAAAAACAATGCAGGCAATCGGTCCCCCAGCATGTGTGTGACCTGCTGCCCTCTCCTGGGTGGAAGGAGTAATGCAAGCAGTCAGTCTACCTAAAAACTTTTCCGCCATTACCACAAAAATACAATACAAATAGACAAGATGGCCATTGCTTTGTGCAATCACTAGGCAGGAGTATGTGCGCACATGTACACACACAAACACGTGCACACACGCACACCTGTTCTTTGCGGGCACTGTCCATTCATTTCTACGGGAAAAACCCTGATTCCAACAATGACAACCTAACCCCTTACCCAGGCCTAACCTTAACCATAAGTAACCAAACAAAATGGCATTTTTAGTTTTTGATTGCAGTCATAGATTTTTCTAAAATTGAATTTCTCTTTGTGGGGACCAAAAAAATGTGCCTCACAACATCAAAATAACAGGTTTTTATCACATTGTGGGGAACAAATGTCCCCCCAATGTAATGTATACCTGGACCATACGCACACACACACACGCCACACATTCAGCCATGAGCTGCAGGCACAGAACCTTGTGATACCACACAGAAACACCCAGAGGATTTTTAGTAAAACAAAATGAAATGAGAAGATATTACAGTGAGAAAAGATGCTTTGTCATCTTCCACAATGCAGCTGACTGACACAGAATGCTGGCGCTCGCGTCTCCAGCTCCAGGTTGCTCTCACCACCTTCTTGATGTTCCCAAAGAGACTTCCAAGTCTGGGCGTCAGATGGGGTCATGAAATGGAAACCAAAGAAGAAATTTTTCATTTCAGTGCTGGACTCATACCTGTTAAGACCAAGATATATTCAGATCTTGTTTGACTTTTAAAATATTGCACATTTTTGTTTTAGCTAAAAAATAAACCTCAATGTTGGATATATTAAAAACTCCACAGTTTTTTCCGTGTATGTGTAATCATAGATATTTGTTACTTGTTTCACTACGTTGGGGTTCCAGAAAATGTATTATAATCAATAAAAATTCATTCAAACTTGGTAGTGAAGCTGCAAATATCACACTGGTTACCTATATTTTATCTCATAAGAACGGACATAGTGTTTACAAATGGTGAAGTTTATATGTTTACAATGTTGTCATTTACATGTACATGTACACCCATGAAGTGGACAGTGTTGACATAATTTAAAGTGGATGACATTTATGGTATAGTTGATGCGTTCATATTCATATGGTATAGGTGATAGGCTCACAGTCATATGGTATAGGCGATGCATTCACAGTCACATGGTACAGTATAAACAGTGTGTTCACAGTCATATGGTATAAGCAATGTGTTCAGAGGCATATGGCATAGGTGATAGGCTTACAGTCATATGGTATAAGTGATGTGTTCACACTCACGTGGTATAGGTGATAAGTTCACACATGTGGTATAGGTCATGTGTTCACACACATGTGCTATAGGTCATGTGTTCACACACATGTGGTATAACTCACATGCTCCCACTCATGTGTTACAGGTGAGAAGTTCAAACTCATGTGGTACAGGCGATGTGTTCACACTGATGTTGTATAGGTGATGTGTTCACGCTCACGTGGTATACATGATATGTTCAGTCATGTGTTACAGGTGATGTGTTCACACTAGGCTTGGGTGGTATTTATTTTTTCATACTGTCAAACCTTCTAGACATTACACCATGGTATATGACGGTGTAAAAACAACGCAAAACATAAATCATGTAGGCCAGGGGTGCCCAAACATTCGATCGCTGTTCTCAATCAATCGCGAAGTGCGTCGCAAGCGTCGGTGCACTTGCGCATGCGTGCCCATTTTTCAGTGTGCAACTAATCGTGTACTGTAAACATTTAGCACACAAACATGTCAGAAGCCAAAAGATCAAAAACATATCATTTTCATTCAGAGTGGGAAGAGGATTATTTTTTTGTTTACTCAAATTCGAAGTCCATATGTCTTATATGCAATGCGAGCGTGGCTTTACCGAAGAAGGGCATTTTGGAGCGACATTTCAAAACGATGCACAAAAGCTACAAGACTAAGTTCCCTGCTAAAACAGCCACACGCAGCCGGAAAGTGCGAGAACTGAACAGTCAGTTAGCAGCACAGCAGTCAGTTTTTACCTAGCTGCATCTTCCCAGAGCCAGCGGTCCCACTAAGGTAGAGAAATACATTTATTTACATTTTTTCCAATTTGGAGAATTACCTGGATTTGTCTGGATTTGCTGTGTGCATGTTAACTATGTAGAAAGGCAATAGCCAGAGTAATAATAGAGTAACAGAGTAATAGCTGTGGCTCCCTAATTAAACTGGTAGATCTCTGCACACTGGCAACTTGAAAAGTAGATCTTGAGTTAAAAAAGGTTGGGCGTCCCTGATGTAGCTATTGGATGGGTGTCCCTGATGTAGCTATTGGATGGGTGTCCCTGATGTAGCTATTGGATGGGCGTCCCTGATGTAGCTATTGGATGGGCGTCCCTGATGTAGCTACTGGATGGGCGTCCCTGATGTAGCTATTGGATGGGCGTCCCTGATGTAGCTATTGGACGGGCGTCCCTGATGTAGCTATTGGACGGGCGTCCCTGATGTAGCTATTGGATGGGTGTCCCTGATGTAGCTATTGGATGGGCGTCCCTGATGTATCTACTGGATGGGCATCCCTGATGTAGCTATTGGATGGGTGTCCCTGATGTAGGCTATTGGATGGGCGTCCCTGATGTAGGCTATTGGATGGGCGTCCCTGCTGTAGGCTATTGGATGGGCGTCCCTGATGTAGGCTATTGGATGGGTGTCCCTGATGTAGGCTATTGGATGGGCGTCCCTGATGTAGCTATTGGATGGGAGTCCCTGATGTAGGCTATTGGATAGGCGTCCCTGATGTAGCTATTGGATGGGCGTCCCTGATGTAGCTATTGGATGGGAGTCCCTGATGTAGGCTATTGGATGGGTGTCCCTGATGTAGACTATTGGATGGGCGTCCCTATTGTAGGCTACTGGATGGGCGTCCCTGATGTAGGCTATTGGATGGGTGTCCCTGATGTAGGCTATTGCAATCTCTGGAATCAGAGAGAGCCTAAACGGGCTCACCAATGTGGAAGCTGAGCACTAGGAAACTATTTCTTATTGAAGAGTTAAAAAATCAACGTTTATTGACACTCCACTTCTTCGCTGTCCTGTATGCACCCTCTAGGTGTATATGGGAAACATCATTAACTAATCTACTAACAGAAGCGTGAATGTAAACGCATTCCAACTTGGGTGAAATCACTGCAAATTGTATTAAATATTAGTCCTGTGCGCAAATGGTCAGCACAAGCAAATTATTTTCTACTTCCAAATTATTCTCTGCTTTGTAACAAACTCATTTCAGATTTGTATTTTCCCATCCATTTTCTGTAACTTATCTTATTCAGGCTTGTGGGGGGTCTGGATCCTATACGCACAAGGCAGGGAACAACCCAAGAGCACCAATCCATCACAAGGCACACACACACCAACCACTCACACATGTACACCTATGGACAATTTGGTAACTCCAATTAACCTCAGTATGTTGGATATGTAAACTTCACACACATGGAACACTTGAACCCTGGTCTCAGAGGTAGGAGGCGACAGTGCTAACCACTGCACCACCCTGCCAACCCATTTGCATTTTCCATCAGTTAAAAAAATGTTGCAACTTCTATGTTTCAGGTAACTTTATTTACATGCATGATGTTCACAAATACTCTCAATGTAGACTGAAAATTAAAGGAACAGACTCGCTGGCCCACCTTTCTCATTGGGAAGAAATGTAGAATACTCCCAAACAGGGGCAGAAACATTTTGATTTTTCACTAGTGCAGTATTTGTACCACTTACAGTCACCATCTTTCTCACCAGTAGAGTGACTTCTGGTGGCGGGTGCTGTGCACTGTAATACATCACCTCAATACAGCATTTCCGTATCAGTTTCATATAAAGACGGGTGTCTGCATTTTGGACAGTATTAAAAATACCTTCGGGATTTCTTAATACAAGGGTATACTGTAATACTGTCATACCGCCCAAGCCTAGTTCACACTCATGTTGTGTCAGAGATGTATTCACACGCATATGGTATAGATGACGTGTTCACGTTCATTCATATGGCATAGCTGGGTATTCACATTCATGTGGTACAGGCAATGTGTTCACGCTAATATACTATAGGTGATGTATTCACACTCATATGGTATAGGGGACGTGTCCATACTCATGGCATAGATGACATGTTCACACTCATATGGTATAAGCAGTGTGTTCACACTTATATACTACAGGTTATGTGCTCAAACTCAGATGAAGTGGATCTTGTGATTAACCCAAGAAGGAATAACTTATGTACCCAGAACCTCGTGATATGCCTCTCTCTTCAATGGCTTCGTCTGGAGCTGGATCATGCCTCATCCTGGATGGTCACTCCTCTCTTGCTACTCTGCAGTGGGAGTGGGTTCCCTGGATGCTGCTGGTGCACTAGGTGTGGCAGCTTCTGCCTGGGTACGTTCATCAGCACTGCCCTGCCGCATCTAGAGGAGGCAAAGGAGGAGCATGTGACTGAGGCCACACTGCGAAGGCCAGTGTCTGTGCTCCGTAACAAGAGGGCCACAAGTACGGCATTAACTCTGAAACCGTGGCATGCATCTGATCCTCTACGTCAACATCAGTTGCTGAATGTATCTACATTGTGTATAGTTTTGCTGCAAATACATAAAATATGTATGTAAAGTATATAATAAAATCATAACACTGCTGCAGTATTATAAATCAATATTGTTAAGTCAATAAAGTATTTAAATTTAGCTAATAATGATTTAATACATCTGTATGATAGGTATGGCACATTCTAGAATTCAATGTTACAGCTGTGTTTAAATTTGGAAACGACTATATTTTCCGCAGGAACTGTGAAACCAAATATTTCAGGTGTCTGTGATGCAATGATCTGCAGGAGACTGAATGCACTCAGGTGGACTTACATCTCCATGGGACATTTGCGGTTTCCCGGCAGGAAGCAGCTCAGAGGCTGTGGGCTGCGTCGTGCTGGCAGTGGTGTAGAGTGCAGGCCTGTGCTTCTGCTTGGACTGAAGGAGGGAAAGGGCCAGTCTGGTGGAGAGACCGAGCGAGTTCAGGCCGGGCAAGGCGCTGGGCTGGGAGGAGCTGCCTGGGGGCTGTGTGTCGCTCTGGGGGGACGGGCAGAGGAAGGACCAGCTTAGCGAGGTGTCGGTGTGCAGGCAGGGGTACGCCTCAGAGCTCAGTGCTCCCAGTGACTTCCTTTGGCTGCTGTCTCCCTGCGTCTGTCCCGTCACTGAATCACCATTCCTGCTGTCACTGGAATCCACTTCCTCTGCTGCTGCATCATCTTCCTCTTTCTTTTCAGACATCAGAGGTGGGTTTGTGATCAAACTCTGCTCGTCAGTTCCTGTTCCTCCGCTACCATCCCTGTCACTATAATTAGTCTCCTCTTCCCTCTTTGCGCGCTTCTGCCGATGCTCTGTGTCGGGGCTGAGCTCCAGGCCGCTCGCTGGCGGGGGGGCACTACCCTGTCCCTTCTCTGTCTCCATAGCACCTGGTGTCAGGGGCAGCAACAAGCCCCGGTGCCCCTGAATGTCAGAGGGGGCGATCACTGCGTGTGGCTTTTGACAGTCATCCTCCAGCTTCCTTTTGGTTACAGCAGAGCAGATTAGATCCTTCTGTTTCAGTGCAGGGATCTGTGACTGTGTAGTATACACGGCGCTTCCGTATTTGGCTACAGGGGTCTGAGTGTGAACCGGTACCGCCAGCGCAGTAACGGGCCTCAGAAGCTCAGAGGGAGAGGGATCAGGCAAACGGTCCGGATCCTGGGGGTCCACAGGGATCTGGCTCTGCGAGAGAGATGGGGATAGTCTGGATTCCGTTTGCAGCCCCGGTTGCGTGGTGACAGAACTGGACCTGCTCCTTAATGAGGGCGAGGGAAGGGCAGGCTTAGTAAGGAGGCAGACAGCTGACTGACTGCAGGAAAGAGGAGGCACTGGGCACAGAGAGAGCTCCACGACGTCTGAATTCACCCTGTAGGGGGACCAGGCAGCTCTCATGTCTGTAACAGGTTCAGGAGGAGGAGGAGAAGCCAGGCTTGATTCGCTAGAATTTTTTGTTGTTTTGTGGTTAAAATCAGATGCTGGACTTGGGCTGAAATTAGCATGAAGCACAGCTGGGTCTGGGTTACTGGGGCAGACCTGCAGAAGCTCCTCTCCACTTGTCTGGCATGAAGGTTTGTTCTGGCCAGATGCTCCACAGATGGGGTCTCTCGTGGGCTGACACCTCTGTCCTTTGTTCCATGCGGGTGGGCAGCAGGGATCTCTGGCTTGGGCTGAATAGCTGGGCAGCATCCGCGGGTGCTGAGGATGCGAAAGTGCTGTCATTGTGTGGCTCACCTGAACACCCTCAGGAGCTGCTGCAGGCACCACTTCAGGACTGGCTTGAGGTATTTTGTCATTAGATGTGGAGATGCGGAGGAGGGATGTGCTGCTCTTCACAGCAGAGTTACATGGCAGTGAGCTCACACAGAGACCCCTCGAGGCTCGAGCCGCCTCAGCCAGGCGTAAGCACTTTTTCTTGGGGGGCAGTTTTTCTGTTGGGAGTTGGGCCAAGGTTGAGCTGCGCTTTGGCCACTGGAACACTGCGTCCGTGTTGGAGGGCTTTGCGATACTGCCGCCTGGCTCCTCTGTAAACGAAAGCTCGGGCACCTGAACGCTGGGCTGGCGCAGCAGACGGGCGTGGGAGTGTGACTTTGGCAGCTCTCTTTGCGGTAGGTGATGGTCCTTGCTGAAGGAGAAAGCAGAAAACACCTTTTCCTTTTTCTCAAAACTGCTGGTGTGCTGAATCACGGAGATGCCCTTTCCGGTGTTTGTCCCATCTGAGCCTGACTGTGACGCCTCGTCTGCCCTGTCCCACCTTTCCCCTACGGCACTGTTCCTCTGCCTGCCTGTGCATGTGGACGTAGGGGGAAAAAGAGCAGCTATCTCAGGCACCTTGGAAGGATCCACCTCATGCTCCTGGCTTCCCTCTTTCTGCCTCTTGTGCAACCTCTGGATCAATACTTCCTTTCTGGAAATGTTGTTCAGCTCTTCAGCCAGATATCCAGTGGGGAAGCTGGATCCATCAGCCCTTAAGACTTCTTGCCCTCGGCAATGAGAGACGTAGCTCTTGCTTTCCTTTTGCTGGCCACCGGGCGTGTTGATGTACTGGTGTTGCCAAGGACCAGGCATCACCGTGGTGACACTGGATCGATGAGGCACCTCGTGGAGAATGGGCTCTGGCTCAGCAGGGACCTCCAAGGCAGGCTGACGTCTCAGTGTGCCGTGATGCCGGCCCAGCCGCTTCCCGGCCGGCGAGGCCTGCCATTCATCGAAGGAGTGGCTGAAGCGGAATCTGCGGGTGGCGGAGTCCGCAGCACCAGTCGGCGAAGGTAGGGAGTGGCTCCTAAGCAGGGGGGCTGTGTACAGGCGAGTGGCGAGCAAGCCCACCCTCAGAAAGCGTGGATGGAGGGGGTCCCTGGACAATCCCACATCAACTGAGCCGCTGCTATTGGAGGCAGGTGCTTTGGGAGCTGAGATCTTGGGCACTTCTATGCTGCTCTTCCTGGACAGAGAGGATCGTCTAGGTTTCACACTGTCAATTTCTCTGGTGTCAATCAAAGCTTCATTGATAGTGATGAGCTTGGTGATGTGTTCAATGACCTGATTGGCCGGCACGTTTATCGGGACGTTTCTCCGTCTCTCGCCTGGCTCTGCAGACCCTGCACACTGCTGCTGTTGGTTCCTGTGCCACTGATCTAACCGTCCAAATTTGCCAAGTATAATTTCAGCATAACTCTTGGCCTCTGTGTTTGGGGGGCTTGCCTGGGACCACTCGCCGCTGTCAGAGCGGGAGAAATAGCCGGACTCGGTGCTGCCCCTGCTCCACAGGTCCAGGGAGGCAGGGGCCTCCTCGTAGGACCCTAGGGGAGCATGCCTCCTCTCACTCAGTCGCAGGGCCAGCCGCTGCTTGACTGCATGGGCGCCCTCTGCTGGCAGAAAATCTTTTATTCCCTGGGCCTCCTTAGCAGAAGATAACGGTGTGGTGCTGCTCTCCTGCGAGGCAGTCCGTCCGTGCTCCTCTGTAGACGAGGAGGTGCTCCCACGCTGCCCAGATTCACCCTCTGAGCTCATGCTTTCGCCTCCGGCTGCTTCGCCTGCTCCTCTGCTGGTCGCCCACCTTCAGAACCGCTCAGACTGCGTTCCTCACCAGACGGAGCTCGGCGGGTATGGGGCGTGTGGTGCGGGCCGCAGGGACAGGGACTTTGCCCAGTGTGTGAGCGGATGTGCTTCTGTAGGACACTGGGCTTGCTACCGGCACAAAGACAGAACCTCAACAAGTACTTCCCAGGCTTCTGGAGTCAGGTTTCCCTCCTAGGGACACCTTCCTGAAGTTACACACTCAGAGCTTTGCTGGTTTGAGGCCAAGGCTCTCCCTGAAATATTTGGACCTCACTATCTCTCTCCTCTCAGTGCGGCACCGGCTGTCTTCTCTCCCAAGAGAATGGAATGAATGCACTTCCTCCGCTGGGCCTCAAGGTGGTGCCGCCATTTCTGCTGCTGCCTGGCAGATCAGCTGTGGGGATCAGCAGAAAGATAATTCCTCAAAGGTGACTGAGACAGAGATAGCTGTCATTCACTGAATTCTGCCCTTTTGCTGGACTGGGTGGAAGCCGCATGGTCAGAAGAAACTTCATGCAGGCTCTGGGAAGACCTCGAGCTGCTGCCTCACTGGGGCATCACAGCTCAGCCAGCAAAGCAGTAAATGTCTGGATGGATGGCCATTCAATAAAAGTTATTCCTTCGTTTATGTCCTGTCTTATTTACCCTCTGATAAATTCCTTTTCTTGGCACCCTAAAGAAAGAGGCCCCTTGGAAGCAGGACTGAGGACGTCCAAGCTGACAGCAGCAATCCTTCTGCTGGACACTGATCTTCCCAAACCTGGGCTCAGCCGGCTGCCATGTCAGACTCCTCCTGGCCTGAGCTCCCTGCTACAGCAGGCCCCTGTGCAGCGCGCTGCAGGGACCACAGGCAGCTGACAAGATCACTCAGTCACCCTTACACTGCGGCTTGATGCTGCTTCAAAGGCTCTGTGAAAAGAAACAGTGGCTTTGGATGGGGGTTTTAAACTAGTTTTCATGAAATTATTTTTAAAAACATACATTATTAAAACAAATGGGCCACTACATTTGAATCAGACATATATTCAAACCCAGAGGTGGAAATTTCAGGTCCAGAAAGTAAAAATCCAGACCAGGACTTTGTTTCAACCAACCAGTTGAGCATAAAGAGTCACAGTCATATAATACTCAAGTGGTTGGTTGAAACAAAATCCTGGTCTGGATTTTTTACTTTCTGGACCTGATATGTCCACCTCTGTTCAAACCAAATGTCTGACCTGCTGTGTAATACAACTTGGATGTGTAGTTGGTCGTTCTGAATTGCAATGTTCCCCATTAAAGGAGCATTTTTGGGGAGTTTTGAGAAAGCTGCAGAAGACAAGTGAATACCAGCAGACAACACACAAAAAGTTTAGTAACTCATAAATGCATAAAATATGTGTACAGTGCTGGTTGGGATGGCAAGAGTGTTTATGGCAGCCTCTGGCATGATATTTCGCAGCGATCGTTGTATATCGTGTTTTTCATCTTTTGGCTTCCCTTCACTCTGCTCACCAAGGAGGCCAAAACAATCGCATGTGGATTTCCTACATAAGGAAGGGTTAGAAGGGTTGGCTGTATATCACAAATCGAGACAGACGTTCTTCAATGGCTAAAAACCTGATTACTGAACACATCCCACTGCCAAATACACACACAAATAGACATGAGAAAAAAAAAATTATATATATATATATATATATATATACGTACGTACATACATACATACATACATACATACATACATACATGCACACACACACACAGGTGCTAGGTAGGCATAGGTTTAGCAGAGCTCACACATACAGGTGCTAGGCAGACACAGATTCAGCGGAGCTCACACACAGAGATCCTAGGCGGGCACAGGTTTAGTGGAGCTCACACACACAGATCCTAGATGGGCACAGGTTTAGTGGAGCTCACACACAGAGATCCTAGGTGGGCACAGGTTTAGTGGAGCTCACACACACAGATCCTAGGTGGGCACAGGTTTAGTGGAGCTCACACACACAGATCCTAGGCGGGCACAGGTTTAGTGGAGCTCACACACAGATCCTAGGCGGGCACAGGTTTAGTGGAGCTCACACACAGATCCCAGGCGGGCACAGGTTTAATGGAGCTCACACACAGATCCCAGGCGGGCACAGGTTTAGTGGAGCTCACACACAGATCCCAGGCGGGCACAGGTTTAGTGGAGCTCACACACAGATCCTAGGCGGTCACAGGTTTAGTGGAGCTCACACACAGATCCTAGGTGGGCAGAGGTTTAGTAGAGCTCACACAATCAGGAAATGGCTGTGGCCCAGGAGGGGTGGACATTATGCTGTGACATGAGAGACCCCAATCTCAACAAAAAAGCCAATCTGAGACTGCTGTTCAGCAGAAAAATCAGCTACTGTTTTACAATACAATACAAAAAATACACAAAGAACCAACCATGGGCTAGAGGAATGTTTTAATCTTCAAATCTCATGCTGGCTTACAGTTTGTCAAGTCCCTCTGTGCATCTCTGCCTCAGCTCACCTACAGAGATACACGGGTGGCAGTGATCCTAATCTATGGTGCCATGCACCATTTCAACATTGCTGGTCAAACAGGAGGGATATTGTTGTGCTTCTCTGTCTATGATTAAGAGCTCATGTAAATATCCTCTCATATCCACAGGATCCCCATGCTGGTTCCCATAGCAACAGACCCAAACTGAGGAGCAGCAGATGGAGGTTGAGCTGGAAGTCTAAATTTATCTCCCAGCATCCTTCCTGATGACAGACACACGCTAGCCTGAAGGAAGTGCCGCCCTCTCTAGACGGCCTGCCTTGCACCCCGCCCCCCCCCCACATCCTTTGGCTCCGTCCTGCGTCTTCCAACCAAATGAGGTGAGTCCACACCTACGGCTCCCCTCGCGCTTCGCGGCTTTGACGTCCGACACTTCATTACAGGCCAAGCTGCCCTGCTACGAGAGGCACACATCACGCCTTCAGCGCGACAGCCACGCTCTCCAACCTATGCAGCCCCTTAGAAATCTCCCAGAAGCATGTAGCATTGTGACAAGGCGGCTTGCGTATGAGATTTGTCAAGCTTAACATAACAATATTTTAGCCAGCACGCACTCTGCTGTAAGAAGCACGCAGAGCAATAAAGCGGCCTACACAAGTGATTAATGCTGTTTCTTATTTCAAAGTTACTGAGCAGCATCTGCGAACCTCAGCCACCGGCTCAGCATCACGAGTTCTTTCTCTCCACTGAAAGATACGCAGCAGCACACTGTACTGCCCACACACAGGCACCTGTTCAGAATGTAATAATTAAGGTGCTTGAAAGCATACATTTGCAATGGGAACATTTTTGGGTGAAAAACCAGGAAGGGTATCCTATTAAGTACCGAATCTAACTAACTAACCCTAACCCTGATAAAAATGAAAACTGGGAGAAAATGTTACCATTAAGACTGTAAACAAGGGCACCATTTGGGGGTGATGACACATGAGTGTAGTGGGTGAGTAGGTGGGACAGAGCAAAGCAAGCAGGACGGCTACAGGTGGGCTATAGCCTGTCAGGGCAATGCTGCCAAGCCCACGGTGACGGACAGTACAGTGGCAAACGCCCACACTGCGCCATACGCTGGCACCATCTGCGGCTCGGATCACCGCTGATATCACAGCGCCGCGAGCGACCATCCCTGACAATTCTGGCCGGTCTCCATGACGCCCCTCTTCTAGGAGGGAAGGGCAGGTACCCGGCCACTGGATCACAGAGCTAGCGGCCACTTTAACCTCCGACTTCATCAGGAACAAAAAGGGACAGCGGGCTGACAGCCCCCCAGAGTGAGGGGACAGCAGACAGGGCCGCATCCTACAGGGGACCCCCCCATTCCCCACGGTCTCATTTGTACGATGCCAAAGCTATTTTTATTTTTCTGTTAGATAAGGCACACAGACTAGTGTAGAGCAGTCCACACAATAATAGCTTTTGTGAATATTCGCCATGTTTCTCCAAGATATTTTAGCATTCAAAAGATACTTTCTTGTCCAAAAAGCAAGCCTGAGGCCCCTTTATGCATTCTGCAAAGCTGCAGAATCCACTGAGACCCGATGGCATTGCTCTAGTCCACAAGAATAGCCACGGTACAGGCACTGAATGGAAACGATAGGCTGAGTATGCAAGCTCAAGTGTAGAAGGACCGGCTTAATGTACATGATGAACTCTAATTGCAGCTCCCTTCTAACATAATGACGTAATGGTACTGTGGAAATACAACTGGAGAGAGGAGCAGTGTTGCGTTTCAGAAAACGGCGCTCAGTCCTCATTACGGAAAAGTAAGCAAGTAAGAACAGTACTATTTGAGATGTAACAGTCGCAATTTACAGTATATTATACCAGGCGGAAACTCAGAATTCAATTAATTAGTGGCAGGTTTGTAAAAAATAAGCTGATTTCCAAATACGTCTAAGACGTCCCGAAGCCTGCGCGTAAATGGCAGAAAACAAAAATAACAGCTGCCCCAAAGTGGTATATGAATATTTCATTACGGAGCACTGCGCTGACAGTGATGGACCCATGCGCACCGCATCCTGCACCACGAGTAACAGTTATTATGTAATGTTATTGCACTCCGTTGAATGTTTCATCGAAAACGAAAGCGACAGGATGCTGCGATAAGGCTAAACTTTTCACCCTTTCAAATTGTGCACGGACAGTGACTGCCTGCAAAGCACTCTGCAGCCGAAGTGCCGTCTCCTGTAAATTGCCGGCTAATTTGTTTTCTTCGTTTGCTTCCCGGAGATTTGGGAACAGAGAGTCCCCTGGTCTGCGCGTGCTCATGTTAATCTCAGTTTGGCTGGAGACGCGCACGATTGAAACTGTCACAATGCGATGCATGTACGGGCATCGTCACCATCAGCATTATAGCAAGCGAATCATGCTTATAAAAAAAGAGTAAATGCATTCAAACTTACGGCTCTTACAGAAAGCTTTGGTACGTTTAGCCAATTAAAAAAAATCAGTGATCAACTGTACACAGAGGGAAGCAGTAATAAAAACGCATGGGCAATTTTTGTTTTTTTGCAAAATAACAAGAGAACAATAGCCTACTGTACTATACAGTAAGCCGAAACACTGCTAACTGTAAACAGCAAACGAACAAACTGTACACCTTAACAATAGAAGCTCCACACTTGTTACCGATGACATCAGACACAAAATGCAATTTTTAAATAGAACATACTCCAGTGAATTAGTAGTTCAATCGCCGGCATCATCGTATGTACAACTGTTGTTTAAATAATGAGACAATACAACAATACGCAGGAAAATCATAAAGATATATCAGATTAAAATTTCTTACCAGCCAGAGCAATTTAACTGAACTATTCTGGTGCATGATCTCTTTCAGACACTATTTTGCGTGCATTTTTCATCTGTTAACAGTCTAAACTATTGTCATCAACAACGACGACATAAAATGAGCAGGCGACCGACGTTAACTTCACTGCTTGCCGGGAGGAACTGTGCAGTAACCGTTTTATTCCTCAGTGTGTCCTCCGAAAGGAACGAGGGCAAGTGTGGCAGTGCGCGTCCTCGCAGCGCGTCTGGGCGGTGGGCTGCTACGAGGGGGGCTTTCCCTCAGCGATAAACGGAAGCTGCAATTCCACGATAAGCCGATGGCCACTACAGGGACACTATCTCCCGCTTCGCTAACGACGCACGGCGCACTACTGAGCACGTCCCGATGTCCCCGCCCCTTCTCCATGGTCTGAACCCGAGCATGTATCACTAGGTGGAGCGAGGAGCGGGCATAACGTGCCCTGTGTAATATCTCATCGGTGTCCTCCACAAAAAGTGCTGGGGGTTTTCTACAGAGAAAAGGGGACTCCAGGGATATAGATTGATGAATGAAATGCAGTATGCTGCAGCAGGCAACAAGCAGCCTCTAAATGCTGCCCACTCATCTAGGTGAGGGGCTTATATTTCATAACTAGCCTGTGGTACATCCTCCCACATAGAGCAGGACTGAAATGATGAAATTGGATGCATTGAATATTACATCATGGCCGAGTTTCACAACGGAGCCTGACTTCATTAAAACAGGATACAAACACGAGACACTCAAGCTGAGAAGCAACTTCCAATGTTACAAATGGTCTGTGCCCCCCCCCCCCCCATAATCTATGCCCAGGGAAGGTCCATGAAAAGCGGAGAGTGCACATCCACGTGTAAGCCAAGCAAAAACATTTGTGCACCAGTACATTTGAGCAGAGCGATCACACGTTATGACAGGCCAGCACAGGGTAAACATACGGGCGTATGACTGTACACACAGAGCAATCACATGTGTCACGACAAACCGGGCAGGCTGGCACTGGGCAAAGGCACTGCATCAGTTGCTTTTGGCTCCGTGGCGCTGCCCATCTGGAGGTCACAGTTGTGTGGAGGATCCCCTTAGCACTCCTCCGAGCAACACCAACGCAAGGTCCCAGTGTCCTGTTGCTTGGACCAGGTTGCTCTTGCCGACCTGGGGCCTTTCACATAAAGGGGGGGGGGTGAGGCTCGGAGGATCACAAGTGACTGCATCGTGCAGGCAGAAGAGAAAGCAAGTGGGCGGTACTGTGGAACTCAAACTGTTCAGAGAACGAAAGAACGGCAAATGGAATGAGTCACTGCCTGTTGTCTGCACTGCTCTGGGGGAGGAGTCACACCTATACTGCAGGAAGGTACTCCCTGAAAGCGAGTCCCTTTCCCCGGTGGTCCACCATACCTCAATGGCAGGATTTTAACACAGGCTAGAAGCCAATCTTTACTGACTTCATGTCTAACCAGCTCCCAGGAAATCCTCTGAGATCTAATCAATCACAGTGCAGCACATTAAAACCAAGGAGTTCATTTGAGGATATGAATCAAGCCTGAAATGTAGGTGGCAAGAACAGCACCTCCACCTGGGCGCCAAGAGAATCTTCTCACTGTCTGCTTATGGAACAAGGGCAGGAAAAGGAGGAGATGGAGCATTTATGAAGAACGTGTTTATTTATACTGTTATACAGCCAAAACATCAAAAGTACATCAGGCTCTCAACTACATTTATAATTACAAAAAGGCTTCTTTTTATAATCACTGCTGTAAATAAAAGGCACATGGACATTATATATTATATATGGTACTAGACGTACCTAAAATTTCAGATTATGGGACTGTCAGTATGAAAATAAAAGGCATTTAGGAGAACACAATATTTTTAGTAGTGTTTGCAAAACAACATTTATTATTAAAAAAAGGCAAAAGCCCACCTGCAGTACAGAAAGGCACCTCACCAGCACCATTTGGCAGTCAGGGAATAAAATGTAATGATTTGACCGTGACACATGGAAGCCTGTCTGAGGAGACACAGCCCGGATATCTGTACCTGCCGAGTGAGAAGATGCTTTCATACCTGTTGGATCTGAACACGCTGGACGAAGAATGAACTAAGGAGTGACTGGACTCCCGGGAGAACGTGAACCGGCCTGCAGTCACACTTACAAATTGAAGTGAGGAGCTGCAGGACAGCAGCATTCACTCCGAGCAGCACAGTCTGCCCAGCCTTCTGCGACTCAGACAATTCCCCTTGTCTTCGTGCATGGGGAACATTGTGGAAGCAGAAGGACATGTTCCCCCCACACAGCTAGAGTCGGCGCCTTTGCCAAATGCTCTAACCGCGGCAGCCAAACATTTGCTTAGCTGGGCCTGCCTTCTAGCTGAACAAAGCTGCCTGCCACACATGGGGAGGGACAGAAAGTAAAACAGCAAATGTCATTCAGCGCAATCATTTGTAAATGTTACAGGATGAACGGTCTGAAAACTCAGCTGGGATGTCTAAAAAAAACGTTTTACAATCAATGAAAAGCTTTAGAAGTTTTGGTCACAGTGAATCAGAAAGACGAAAATGAAGAGAGAGAGAGTCACACAAAGACATTCATTTGCAAACTATACAGATAATTACAGGGAAAGGATAATAAGTGTCAGGATTGTGGCCAAATCACAGGCAGCCTCCTTCAGGTGGGTGCTTTGCCCCGCCCTCTGAGCAGGGCCGAGGGCCAGCTGGTCTCCATGCTCAGCTGAAGTCGCGGCTGGTGCACACGACTGGCGCTACCAGGGTCCAGAGGTAGAGCGCCAAGCCGAGCCAGCTGGAGGAAATCTTCACCCAGAGAGCCGGCATCGTGCTCTGCATAGCCTGATAGTCCGTGTCCGGCCTGCAGGGGGCGCACCACAGAGAGACACTGGGTCTCCATAGCCCACTTACCCCTAACAAGTTTCTGACTTCTGGTTCTGTGAAACACTATCTTGGAGATGTATAAAACAATGGGACATGCTACGTAGAGGGCGCCCAAGAGACTCAGCTGATATAACATTACAGGTAACCTAACATGGCCAGACTGACAGAGGCGAAGCTCTGAAGGCTGCTCAGGGGTAAGTGGAGGTTATGGCGGGTTTCATCTCTACTTCAGCAGACAACAGTGCAAAATATCAGATTGTGGCTTAACCTGTTTTTGGGCAGTTTTCAGCCTCATTGCAAAGCTTTGGCCCCAACCCCAGAATAAAGGAAGCTAAATGGCCAGTACAAGAATGCCCTGAAAATCAGAATGAGTGCGTCTCCGAGCCTTTTAGCTGGCAACTGACTGATAACTGATAACACTCGCTCTGAAAAACGGCACCAAAGTTAGCTCACCACTAGGAGAATTGCACAATGGGCAAAATCTTTCAAGACTGTTTAAGCCTTTCATAAACTCAGATGATTCGTACTTTGGTTGACCAACACAGATCAGGACAGGTTATAAAATACAACATGCTTTGGTCTAACTTCAGCAAATGAGGAGGAAGAGATGTACCTCCATAGGGAACCTTAGCACTTAGCAGCAACATGGACAAGAAATACTCTTGTACTGCAGTTATCTCAATGTGTATGAGCGACTCAGGGAACACTCACTGGTACCAGTTGGTTAGGGTCATCATGATGTAGAGGGAGGCCAGGAAGAGGGAGAAGTGGAAGAAGGAGTAGCTGTAGGCAACAGTGTCCTCCTCATTGTCCACTGCCCGCCTCAGCCCGTCCTCCC
>JAOYFF010000047.1:17475608-17492754 GCA_025773925.1 Cryptomyrus ogoouensis | reverse complement strand
CTAACCCTTACCTGTGCGTGATTTACCAGAAACACCAATAATTTTCCTAACGTACTCACCAAAAAGTAATAAAATGTGCCTAGCCTACCAGAAATAACAATTTCATACTTTTATCCGTTTCATCGTTTTGAAGTGGTGTATGTCATTTTCAGCAGCCCTTTCATCAGCACTGGCTGCTTCACCATGCCTACCTATGCTATGAACCCCAGTTCTCGCTTTAAAATTGCGAAAACACCCTTTACTGCCACGATATGTTTCACCATTATCACTCGTTGATGGCTTAGCCTTTACGAGATCTGCATTTATAGCCCTAGCTTTTTCACAAGTTGTAGGCTCAGATAGGCTCACCTGCCATATGCCTTTCTTTTAACCACAGTAATAATAGCCTTTCTACCTTGTCTAACTCTGTTGATCATGACTTACTCATTTGAGTAACACCTTTAGCAACACTAGCTCCTTATACAAATCTTGTCTTTGTAAGATTGTCGAGATGGTGGAATTCGACATGCTGTATATATTATTGAGATCGGTCACATGAACGTCACTCTCAAGTTTCTGCACAATTTCCTTCTTCCATTCAGGTCGTAACTGAAGACTTGGGTAGTAAGTCAAAACTAAAATTTTGGTCGTAACCCAGGTTGTACGTATGTCAGGTCGGTCGTAACTCGAGGTTCCGATGTAAATGTTAGTACTGTCCTTTTATTGAAGTATCTCTTTGTTCATACTACTGTATGAATTAGCGTGTCATGTGCACCTTTCAAAGGCTGTCAGCAGCGGCAATATTTTGTGAGGGGTGGTGAGGTGATCACACACGGTCCAGAGTAAATTGCGTTTTGGTCCGGATTACATAGATATAATTACACAGAGGGGACTGGTGGTGGGGTATATTTTCAAATGGGATATTTTTTGTCATTCTTTTTCCCACACGAGGGATGGCAATCATATGCATCCCATTCCCATGACAATCGAGCCCTGGTTGTAAGACTTTTTTGCAGTTATGTAAGGATTTCTGGTGCTCTCTTCGTCAGCTCCTATTTGCTCGCAATTGTGTTGTACAACTTAAGTTTTAATGTAATGTTTGTCTCCCCCTTGTGCATCTGAGCAAAGCTGTCCTTCGGTTAAAATGCAGCCTCCCTCAATGGTGACAAATATCAGTCTGAGAAACTGCACGTTGCCTGAGGAACAAACACAATTAACCATTATTTCTGGTGATAATATGTGTTTATATTGTCTGCTCAGAATGATGATGATGGTAATTAAGGGTTTTAATTGTCCATGAGAAATTGTCGGTTCCTGCTGCGGCATGTCAGTGGGACCGGGACCTGGGTTTATTCGAAAAGGTGATGATCATACAGACAATTAGGTGTTAATATACAGACAGTCATTTGTGAGGAGATCTCACATCTCTCTGTATGATGTGTTCAGTCATCTCACGTGTCACAGTAGAAGGGGGGCAGGCAGGGCGTCACAGGTAGAAGGGGGGGCAGGACGTCATAGGCAGGAAGGATGTCACAGGTACTGTAGGAGGGCGGGTGGGACATCACAGCTGGGGGGGGGGGAGTGGGGGCAGGATATCTTGCCTTGTTTAGGCCTGCAGGCAGCATTACCCTGTTATACTGCTTTTCCTTTCCTTTCCTGCACTGTCGTGCAGTTAATTAGTTTGGCAGTGAGGAGTATGTGCTGAAGCGTAGGCAGGATATGCTGCGTTTCTGCCCTTGACTCAGGTCCCTGGTGCCTTAGGACCCATTGGTTTGGCTCTGCTCTCTGCCATTTATAGGCTTGGGCAGAGCAGGCCTGAGAGCTAAAACAAGCTGCAGTGTGTCACCTCCTCCTCCCGGGGTTAGGGGCACCTTCACATCGACACTGGGCCTCTGGACGCCCCACAGAGAGGCCAGTCATGATCCAAGGGAGGTGTTTGCTTGGCTGATCATTTAGCAGCAAACCCCATGGCTGGCTGCCTGAGAAAAGGCAGGTTACATGTGTCGCTCCTCTGCCTTTACAGACGATTTTTAAGTCCACTTCTATGCTGGTTGAAGGTATGTAAGAGTGGTATTAACCAGTATCAGCTGTAGGCTGGACCAGTATCAGCTGTAGCGTTTTGTGTGACCCCAGTCCAGAAGCTCTGCTGGGAACGGCCTTTGATGGATCAGCTCTCAGTTTCTTTAATATCAGTTCCAATGACTGAGGAACAGCAGACTCCATAGATGTGCCCTGCAGTGGTATTACAGCCCGGCACTGCACTCTTTCTATGTCAGTCCCGAGAAATACACTGGAACTTTCTACACCCACAGAACATATTTCATAATAATATCCTGGTATTTTGGGAGCACCTGGGTGATGCCTCTGCAATTAATAGCTGGCTGTTCATAGTCAAACCCATGAATGCTTTGCCATCGACGTCTGTCTTGATGCGAATCTGTAATGAGAAGCACACTGCGGGTAATGGGACAGTCTCCCTGAAAAGACCGTCATCCGCCATCTGCCCCCACAGGCAAAGGCACAAGCACAAACAAATCCGGCGGCACATATGCTTGTAGGAAGAGTGTCGCTGGCTGCCGGTCACCCTTCTGGAAGTGACAGGAATCCCCTGCAATTAAAGCGGGCTGCCATCTTTATCCACTGACCCGTGACAGGCAGCAATAGCAGTTAACAACAAAATCTGCTAGTCTGTTTAAAGAAGGCGATAGCACAGAGATGTTTGTGCAAATTCAGGTTTTTTCCGTTGCATTGAGAAGCACCTTGCATATGTGTAAGCTTACATGTGTGTAGCAAGTTTCTAGTAAATTAGCAGACCTTGAGACGACCGTCATCCTTACACTAGCGTTCGTGACAGTGCTATGTATCGCATGTGCCCTTCCTGATTTTAAGATCCTCTGCCACTCTAATGCAACCAAGTTTTGAAACATTCATGTCTGGGTGTATGTAATTCAGGAACTCCCACAAGGGGGCAATGGAGGTAAAATGAGTCCTGGACTCCGGGACTGAGGGAAGAGGGAAGGAGGAGTGGATCTTGGAAAAGAAGAAGATGGATAAAGGCTGTGGAAGGGGGACCACACAGAGGAATGAGTGTGGAGGAGAGGACAGAGGTTTCCACTGACATCAGCTGTTCAGTAGCTAGCCTTGTGTAAAGGAACTTGCTGGTTACTCTGAAGCTTCTGGATGCACCTGACACTGAGGGTGCAGAATAAGGTCAGATCTGACTGCCAACACAGCATCATCTGCAAGGGGTCTTCAGAGAAGCAGGCTCCTTAGCATGAGGAGTACAGACTAGCTTTTAGTGGGGGACAGAGGTGCGTTATTAAAGGTAACCTCAATGAAGACGGAACAGACAGCACGTGGCATGGAGTTACACACAGGGAGAAGCCCGGCTCTTGTACCCTAACATAAGGTACTTACCCGGAATTTCCACAGTCAAACAAATAGGTATAACATTTCATTTCCTAAATGGGCATCAAATTTGGAGCGCCTAGTTGCAGAATATCTGCCTCAAATCATCAATCCATGAAATGGGAGAAAGTGCCCAGAAACAAAACCCTGTATCCTGTGCTCCAGCAGAAACATCAGACATGTAGCGATAGTACAGAGTGGCTTGATGGTAGCTGATAGTGTACTTTCTGTGAGGACAACGGACACATTTCATAAGGACCAGCAAAGCTTATGTCCCTAGAAGAAGACCTGATTTACCAATATTGCACTGTGACTATCCAGACTGGATGTAATTGGGCAGGATGGTGATTTAGCTCAGTTAGCTGGAAAGATCATTCTTCTCTGTGTGAAATTACCCCCCTATGCTATGTCATTGGTGTAAACAATCAGGAAGTGCACAATTTGACTGGCGTCCATGTTGGAATATGATAAATATATTCCTTTTAAAACAGTATAATGCTCATTTGGGTCTGTCCTTTAGTTCTGTGGCTTTGTTAATTGAAAAGACTTTGTATTCACTAGCTATGATTGCATGAAGCATAATGGAGACGGGCCTCATGTTGGTCTGGTGAAGAGACTATCAGGTTAAGCTGAACATTAGCTTTAATAATCTTACGCATGTCTGTCACGATACCTCTCTTTGGCTCTCCCTCTCCACCAGCTTCCTCCTCTTTCTTCTCATTTTTCTTTATAAAACAATCAGCTACAGACCACTTCATTTTCGAAACACGTTAACACCACCGTCAACTGCATTGTTTCACACGTTTTATCATCAGCGCCTATATGTTCGTACTCCCACGTGCAGGTAGGGAGAGACCAACTGAGCAAAACAAGAGAGACACAATGAGCCGGGGAAGAAGAAAAAACTTGCAATCACAATTCAATGACGCAATACCCGAGCCGGAGGAAAACATCCTAATTACTGTCATACACTCGCGCAGATGCGACCACGTGAAATTTTAACTCGCACTCTCGCCTATGGGATGGATGATTAATTGCTTCAGTGTTTTTTTGCTGCGGTGTCAGAAATGCATTATGATTCTCTTTACCACCAGAGGGAGCCATTTGTTTACTTATTACATGTAAAACGCTGAAAGAAAACTAGCCATTTAAGAAAAAGAACAAAATGGTGAGACATTACGAGTTCTGATAGACGTAAACATTTCAAGGAATTGTTATGGAAAGGTGATTGATAGATAGATAGACAGACAGACAGACAGACAGACACAGATAAACAGACAGATAGACCGACACAGACAGACAGACCAACACAGACAAGACCGACAGACAGACCAACCGACACAGACAGACAGACCGACCGACACAGATAAACAGACAGAAAGATCGACACAGACAGACAGACCGACACAGACAGACAGATTTCCAAGTAGAATAGGAAGTAGGCAGAGGTGACTAACAAAGACCAGTAAGCCGTGACCGAACAGAAGGGCACCTATCTGGAGTTTTGTTACCATGTTGTTGTTTTTTTGGCATTGGGTGAAATATTACTTTGGACGTTGGCTGAACAAAAGGTTGCACATTTCGGAAAGGACCTCTGGCTTTGTTTATATGCATTTTCAGCTTTGCTGACGGGTAATCATAAACCATCAGAAAATCTAGATGGTTCCATTTGCCCATATAAAAAAACGGAGGGTGTTTTGTGAGGAGCCTGGCCTATTATTACAGGCTGATGAAGGCGGACACGGAGGAGAGAGGGTGCCATCTCCGGGTAAACATGTATGGCAGCTAACGCAGCAGGCTGGCCGTCTGGATTTAAGTCTGCAGGCACTGTTGCCATGGAAACCACATCCAGATACAGTGGAGCACTGAGGCTGCTTTTCCTGAGAGCGCTGTTATATCCCACATTACTGCACATTACACAATCATGACAAATAAAACATTTCAGTGACCATTTTTGGCAGATTCTCTTTATAGAACCTACTTGCATCATTTTGCATCGTCTCTAATACTCTCTGCCCGATTATACTTATGTTGTAATAATTCTGCCTCCCTGAACAGAAAAACAAACAAGACAATGGATGGATGGATGGATGGATGGATGGATGAATACTGTAATAATATACAGTTGTATAATAAAATGCTAGTAAACTGATGCGAACATGAACCACATCAGAGGTGCACTTCTGCAGCTACCTAAATGACTTGCTCTCACATGTAAAGTGAGCCCAGAGGAAGGCTCAGTGTGCCTTACCCAGCAGCATAGCCTCACTCCCTCTGCTGGATTTCAGTGGGTGGTGATGTCATCTTCCTGTGACAAGGGGACCGACTGTCAGCCCCAGCGGGTTATTAAGAGAAGTAGTTAATTATTCACTAGGTGTCTCATAAATGCATCCTTCCATGTGTTGTGGCAGGAATAACAGGATCACCACTCACCCTCCCTGATCTATCTGAATCCAGCATTAAATGTCTACTAAACACCTCTCCTGGAGAATTTCACTGTAGAGCTTCTTACAGTGACGACAGCCTTGGTGCTACTAATCAGAGCAAAATACTATGGCGAGTCCTACAGTGTGGCCATAGACATCGCAGTTGCAGACAACGCGGCTGCAGATATTGCAATTGCAGTCATCGCAGAGGTAGACAATGCGGTTATAGACAACGCAACTGCAGACACTGTGGCTGCAGACATCTGAGTGGCTGACACTGCAACTGCAGAAAGTGCGGCAGCAAATCTCAGCTATATCGTCAGTGACTAAAAAGCACAATGAACTGCAAAATGGAGAGAAAACACCATGCAGAAAATCATCACTTTACAAAACGACTTCATCACTAAACTGCATGCCACAGTCTCCTGACCCAACCCCCACAGAGTAGCTCTGGCACCAGTCGGAGTTGCATTCCCATATTCATCATATCCGTGTGAATGTCAGTAATGCCACTGTAATACTGACACACAAACGAAGCAGTTTCTAGCACAGCTCACTTCACGCCATCATGGCAGAGGGCAGTTAAACAGTGCTGATCAATCTCTGAGGCAGCCAAAGGGCGTTTCGCTTAAAGCAATCTGTCTTGGTGGTAAATGTATATCTGTTCAGAAAAAAACACATTCTAACATTAGAAAATATACAAATAAAAAGTTATAAAAAATATAAGAATTTGTTATGTTCTCCAAAATGTTCCTGAGATCTTGCTATATTGTATAGAACATTACAGGTTTGATTCCTTAACCTCTCCTTTCATGGATTTATTAAATTTCACCAATAGCTCATTAGATGGTTGCTGCAGGTACAGGGTTAACCTGAGGAACAGTTTTGAATTGGACAAACTGACACACTTTGACAGGCATTAATTCATAGTTTTACACCAAAATGAATGTAATCCACACATGATTTCCTCTGGCTGCCTGAGACATCTGCACAGTGCTCTGTTCACCGTCTCACTCAGCATCCTGCCTCCTCCCCACATCTCCGGCGTCTCCCTCCCATGGCTGTAATAGAGGGGATCAGTGCCGAACACCTCCTCAGCACCTCCTCTTACCCTCAGCAGAGCCTGTAGTTTCTAATGGAAACCTTGCCCCGACGGAGCTGTCGTTGACACAGAAAATAACCACACATGGGACAAATGAAAGTGGGCCAGTCGGCCATCTGAGGCTTGGAGGGGAACATCACTAATGTAGCGGCAGTCAACGGTGGGATCCGAAACACTGTCAGCACAAATGACACCCGACCTGACGACCGAATCCGTCTGCATTATGGGGGTTAACATCCATACCACCTTCCGCTGTGTGGTCTACAGGCGAGGGGGGTCAGCCTGTCCTATTCCTATTACAGTTCCCCATTTTCTGCTGCCAAGGGAAGGAGGGGTCTTTCTTCTGCATTGTATGAGGGCAGAATGCTGACTAGATTCAGTCTAGACTGCAGGATTAACTGCGTCCCACTCAGTCATTTCGAAAAGGCATCCGTTTGAAACTTTTTCTAGAACAAATGTGAAAAGGACTGAGGGAAGGACAACGTGGAGACTTTGGCTGTGTGCAGTATTTAAAATGGCCTTTTCAAAGAAGCCTTCTTATGCAAGTCCCTGAAGTCTCAAACAGACTCACATATCCTCATCTTAAAGTGCTCTCTGTTCTGATTAATCCAAGAAAACATGCATATTAATGAGAGGATAGAAATAATGAGAGGTCAGAAATACAGTTGTATTTGGAAGGGAAGAAGGTTTGGTGTGGCAGTTTCTTTATGTTCTTACACCTTAAAGTGACACTGCCACGGCTGTGCTCTGCATGTGCCACGCCATGTGGCATGAAGGTCCTGCCCAGTGTCTGTACCAGTAAAGCAGAGCCCATAAATGCTGTACTGTAGTGTGAATCCTCCGTAAGTACAGTCGTCCCTCCAGATTCGGAAATTTGACATTTATGGTTTCAGTTATTTGCCAGTTGACCAAAAACAATTAATTAAATGGGGATATTTTGGGACTTGCAGAAAGATTGCAGAAACTCATAATGCATATGCTAAAACTATATAAACATTAAAAGTTATTTTTGATTAAAAGAAAACAAAAGAACTGTGAGATCTCGGTGGGTGCACCGCACATCTTTGTCTCAGTAACCATCCTCACTGATGTGCTAACTGTCTCTGTGACTCTGGAATCTCGCATTTCTAGCAGTAGTTTTTAAACTTTTTGGCGCCGTTAATTTTGCATAATGGGCTACAGGCTACATTCCCGGGGATGTTCCGCCCATAACCATCACAAATGTGAAGGGGTGACTGTCGCCCCCTGTATCATTACTGTATTATTAACGGACCTTCTAATGCAAAGTAGCTTTTAGGTCAAAATATGCTGTTAGCCTGCAAACTCCAGCAACTAACTAGTCAGAGGATTCTGATTAATATCATCAGGCCACCCTCACTGGAACAAGCAGTGAGATGCAAGGAGTGACATCCAAGGAGTGAGATCCAGGTGTGAGCCAGACCTATGCTGATAGCGTGCTGGGCACCGAAAGTCCATCAGCACAGAGACTGTTTGACTGTCCATGTATGGCTGTGTGTGTGTGTGTGTGTGTGTGTGTGAGAGAGAGTTTTTATATAAGAACTTGTGATGGTTTCTGCGTATCTGCTTTTAAAGCAGGTGTCATAGCACAGACAAATTAATTTTAAGAGTAGAGCCTTGCAGACAGCTAATGCAGGGTCGCCAACTTTGGTCAGCAGGCTGGAGTTAGATTTTCAATTTGAGACAAGTCTGTACACACATTTACATGTATGTAACAGTTTCAGCACCTTGTGAATAGTCTGTAGGGTTTGCAAAATGACCCCAATGGTTTTGAAGTCGATAATTTTAGGTTTATAACGGAACACTCTGGATTCGCTGTAAGGTTTCTTGTGCGAGCGTGAGAGCCCGAAAGCGTGAGTGTCGCGCCAGATGCGTGAGAGTTGGCAGCCCTGTAATGACAAAGTGCTGGGGGCACAGCAGGGGCATCCAGCCCCTCACCTGTAGCTTACCTGTGTTCAACTCTCTTGTTAACTTGCTGAGAAGTAAAGCTTTGCAAAAGAAAAAGAAAGGTTGACATTTGTATAAAATATGTGGCTAATATGATTTGATCAGATATCCTTGCCCAGAACAGGGACCCAGACAAAACACAGTCCTCAAGGACCAGGATGGGATGCCATTTAATGAACTAATCACAGCGCTCGCTTGCAAACTCCTGTTGTTCCAGTGTGCAGCCAGATGAGAGTGGGTCATGCCTCTTCTTCAGTCTGATGGGCCCTAACCCTAATTTGGAGTTTGTCTTAGGGAGACACAACAGGCTGTTGGAAAGTATGAAATCCGCAATTAAACATGCTAAACTGTGGCTTCCCATCATACAGGGGGCTTACACTATCATAAAAAACATCTTTTCATATGTGAAAAAGCCATAAAATTTCTACGCCTAACCCTAACTTCAGTCAGCTATCCCTGGGTCAGTGGCACTGAAGACAGCATGAGGAAGCCACCTAGTGGACTGGGGGGCCCTCTGCTGGCGGGGCACAGACAGCCTCCTGTGCCATCATCATTGCTCACATCATGTCACACCATCACATGCTTCTGGTTCGCCCAATCACCAGCACTCCCACTCACCGGAAGGCCAATCACAGGGCTCTTTTCACCTGTGGCTCTTTCACTGTTTTGACATTTAAACCCCAAAGTCTTGTCTCTTATTCCTGGGCTTGGGACATTTTAACTGACTCGGGGCAGTAGCTCCGGCTTTTGGTTTTTGGTGTCCGACCTACGATTTTGGGCTCCACTCCATCACCTGGTTTGTACCCAATCAACCACAGCTCGCTTATCTGCCCTGTGTCTGGATCCATATATGGGGGAAAACTTCCATTACATATAACTTTCAATGCTTCCACTGATACTTGAATTGGGTCAATAGTCAAAGGAATCGTTTTCTTCATTCTTAGCTAATATCTGCATTATTTGGGCATGGCCACCTTTGATGACGACAGTACTCCACAAGCACAGGAGAGGTATGGATCTCTTAGGCACTGATGGGGGAGGGTCGTATTCTACAATTAAAAGGGAATGAAGGGTTGCTGTGCATATTTGCACTAAATCTTGGCTTTTTGAACCCAATGAAGATATTTTGAATGGAATTTGGAAATGATCCTGAAAATCACAAGTCATAAAATGACATGCGGAAAAGGGGCCAGTGATACTAGTGAAATGAGGCTGAAGAACTTCAGTCGCCCTTCCACTGCAAAAGAATACAAAGCTACACAAAACTGCATAAAAAGCAGGATGAGGAATTAAGGACTGAGAACAATGCCAAGTCTCCCAGTGGCTGACACAGACAGAGCCAGCTCGCTTCCCAAAAGTGAGACTTGCCTGCTTTGAATAGTGTCAAAGTTCACTTCAAAGAATGACCTGTGTAGTTCAGGATCTGGGTCAGTATGTCCAGCAGAAGATCAGGTAAAGCTGGACCCAGCAGCTTTGCCCAGGAGGGTTTTCAGCTTCAGTACTGCATCTGTCTTCCAAGACAGATCTGGGAGCATGAAGAATTCATACACAAAACCATACAAACCCCATAACTCTGAGTGTTTCGAGAAATTCCAAGGATAGACATTCTCAGAAAAAATAACGGTAGCTGACATAGCTATAAAAAGCCCATGAAATGTGAATATAAATAAAAAAGATAAAGGCTTAAGTGTATTAAAGCTGTATTTGGGCTCCTTAGTGAGTAAGATTGAGAATAACAATACACTTTTTAAAGGGTCAAGTATAGTTGGATTATGAAACTGCATACTGATGAACTTGACAAAAAAAGCACTGTCAAAACATTCATTTGAAATTAAATTGTTTTCACATATTTACATAAACCTCATAAGTTTGTCTAAATACTGAGACTGGAAATGGATAAAACAGAAGTTATATTTAACTGCCAGTATTCAAAATCTTAAAAAGGTAGATGAAGTTAGAATATTAATTGATGGCTAAAAAGATGACACACAGTAGGGATCATTTGATGATATCATGATAAACCATCAATGTATCTTCTAAGTATATCAGATAGGAAACTGCCTTTGATTCCTGGGAAGCTGTGAAGCATTTGGGTCCCTGGTTTTCAAACAAAGGCTTCAGTCTTATGCTCCTGTCAGCCTGCCCATGTGGTACAAACCAGAGCAGCAGAGGCTGCACTACACAGTCTTCATATGCCTCACTTTCTGACAAAAAAGGAAAAAGTGCTGACAAAGCATTCTCATAGGCAGTGAGACTTCATCGTGCAGTACCTCCGTCATGATTCTACGGAAAGTCCACACTTGGATACAGAGCTACGGATAGTATCTAGCTACAATATGGTACCTAATTGGTGATTTTAAAATGAAGAACAAAAAAAGGTTTACTGGTAATGTTGGAAACAATATATCAGTACCAACACAAGGTAAATGTGTGGTGCAAAACACTGGCAAAGACCACACATAGCAGAGGACTCCTTAGACAGGCTACAGTGAAGTCCGCCCAGCTGATGCATTTCTTGATGAGTCAGAGATCGGAGTGACTGATGAACCATTTTATGGACACAACTCATCCAATTTCCCCTTTGTCAGGCCTATAGTATTTCAGACATATATATACTTTCAGTAGTTTAAAAATACTCTGGTAGAATATCAGAGTGCTTTACAGAACTGCGATAGGCTCCCTCACAGTAAATTTTGCGAGCAGCTGTGGGGGGGGGGGGGGTCCCCACAAATATTTTTGATTTTTGCTGCCCTTTGCGGTGCCGCACAATACATTTTGCTGGGAAAACGCCCAGTATGCCAGATGTCCAGTCCAGTCCTGCTGCCTTACAATGCCTGCCTGATTCGAACCGAAACACCATCCAATCTTAAAACCATCAATGAAAATGAACAAGAATAACCATCAGAACCCTTTTCAGTTCATATGACATGTAATAAAGCTTCAATTGTGCTATAAACGGTATCATTAGAACGACGGAGCTCATACACATTTACCTCATAACCAAAGGATGGATGGTTGAAAAAAAAATGCAGGCCGCGTGCTTTTGTTTTGACGGTTTAAAAGTGAAAAACTACAACTTCCAGATGGTCGGGGAAAAGTTGCAGCTCGGCTTCCGATTATACATAGCCAATCACGGCAGAGGAGCAAACATGACGACATTCGTTTCAGTCCTTTTTTGCGCGAATTGGTAAGACAAGGCTGTAGAAGAAATTTAGACCTGTGAGGGGCGTATTGTATGATTTCACATTTGCTCTTGTGAAGGTGGGTGTAACTAAAAATAGATGAGAATTATCATTATTATAAAAAATATTTTCTTGTTAAAAATGTGAAATGTTATATTAGGGATGCAATTTTTCAATCAAAATTTAATGGCAAACCTGTAGCCAACGAGGTATCTACCATTCAATGAAAATAGCATTTTAAAACTGGCATCGACGCAGTATTGTGTTGGACTCGTTTTATCTGTGCCGTGTTTTTGTTACGGGTAGTGCGTGATGAGATTGTTCGCGACAAGCCTTTATTTAATAGTCCCCGCTGTTATACTGGAAGAAAGGCGTGTGCTGACACTGACAGGCAGAGTCCGATCGAGGAGAAGATAAAAAGCCACCTGGGATAAATTTCGACCGCGTTTGTTTTCTGACTGTCGTCTTAATTTCGCAATATATATCGCCTGTTAGCTAAACGTCTCAATCTGCAGGCGGTGTGCTGACGGTAAGGCGGGGATGCTCGTTCCCATCCAGCCCCACACAATGCGCGGCAGGTGCATGCGGCGATGGCAGCGTGTGTTCACCGGAGTGTTCAGTGATGTTGACGTACGCAGCCCTCGAAACTGCGCTCGATGGCTTCTCCCTTTGTTGGCGATGCCGCGCTGGATGGTCGCGGGCGAGCGGGCGGTGCTGGGCGCGCTCCCGGCTCGCCTTTGTTCGCAGCTGGCATCTCCTGTGGGTGAAAATCCGACGGGAGAGATGCTGATGCTACTCATGCAAAATGAGGAACCACCCTGGTAACAGCAGTAACTAAAATGTAGAAATATGCTACTTACAGCAGATTTGGCTTCCAACATATGACACACTCGTTATGGTAAAATATCGTTATAAAAATGTGCAGTAAAAAACCTTTCCTTCGGGCTGGGAGTGTCACATTAACCATGCGGGTGGAGAAGGAGAAGGGGGCTCCGAGTTACGGAATTGTTTTCTTGATAGACGCTTTCATGCAACGACATCATGGCTGTCGCGTAAATTGGGTAAAAATGTCATCATTTTTGTGGGAACATGTTTGGTTTGTGAGAAACAATGGGCGGCTGTGGACGTGCTGGTTAAAGAAGGCACTCCTTTGTGTGGACCTGTTTCTGTGCGTAACAGTTGACAGAATGAAAGGTAGAGGCTGCTCTTCCTGTGCAGGTGCTTCAATCGCTGCGTTCGCCTTTGTTCAAATTTTAAACCATGTCAAATAAAAAGTGATTCCTTAGCTTTTAAAATGTTCATTGTAAAAGGTGCTAAAATCAGTTTTCATGTACCTTTAAAATTAATATGTTTAATTTTTAAATGAGCCGAATTTTCGTTGGGCACAAATCTTGCATATCTTGGTTTCCAGGGCCAGAGAATGCTGCCCTATATAATTGCTTTTCGGTCCTGGATGGACATTTTGCGGCTCCATACGGGTGGGGCTTGTGCGTCTAAAGGAAACTGGTTTGCTGTGTATTACAACACGTCAGTCTATTTCCATACGCCAGTATGAAGAATCACTAAGTGGGGCGATTTTCTAAGTTCCGCCATAAGAGGGCGCTGATGGCTGTTTTCAACTTGAACGTTGAAATGCTAATTACGCAATTACTTTTTTTGTATGTTTAGGTGAACCGATTTTTTCCCTGTCGGAATGGCATCCTCTGGGAGTAAGTTCATTCTTATTTGGATATATTGCTTACCTAATGATGATAATGCGTGGCTTGCATTTTCAGTACAAAACCAGCTGACCCCAAAAGTATAGAGAACTGAGAAGTGTTGCCATGTGTGGTTATAAAAGGGACTGAATTGCAATCCTCTGAGCAAGGCAGTGAATTGGTCAATGATGTCTCTGCATCTGTAGACATTCAGGTGAAGGAGCTGGACAAGCGTGCCTCTGGGCAGGCCTTCGAAGTTCTCCTGAGTCCCACCAGTGGGGACTCCAAGGGCGAATTCCCCCTGACCAACCCCAAGAAAAAGGATGTGTCTCTGGAAGAGATCCAGAGAAAACTGGATGCTGCTGAAGAAAGGCGCAAAGTATGGCAACCCTTCTGGCACCTGCCAGTGATACTTGTGCACTGTTCAATAACTTCCAGGATAAAAACAGAGGAAGCTTCCGGACTAGTGCACTTTATTTATCTGAGCATTAAACTCCAGCTTGAGTAACAGCATACGTTTTATCAATCACTGATCTATATAAAATTACTACCAGTTCCATGTGTATAGTTTTGGTTTAGCAACGGTAAGTTTGTTTGTAACACGAGCCTCTTCCTCAGTCTCATGAAGCAGAAGTGCTGAAGCACCTGGCAGAGAAGAGGGAGCACGAGAAGGAGGTTCAGCAGAAGGCGCAGGAGGAGAGCAGCAACTTCAGCAAGATGGCGGAGGAGAAGCTCAACCAGAAGATGGAGGCCAACAAGGAAAACCGTACGGCCAGGATGGCGGCCCTGAATGAGAAGTTCAAAGAGAAGGCATGTGACTGGCGAGCAAGTGGCCGCACCGAGTTCGCCAACAGGGTCTCACGTCGGCCCACCTTCACGCAGTGCAAAGGGGGCACCTGCTCTTCACTAAAGGGGGGATTCTCTCAGATTTTCAAATTCCTGGGTGTCTTGATTATGTTTTAAAAGCAGAACACCCCTGCCTGGAATGGCCAGTTAACTTGCATCGGATAAATTTCACTGCAGGCTTGCAAGGGCTGTGATGTTGGCCAGCCACTGCATCCTCAGGCTTTCGCTGGGTGGTATCGCTCCCCTGGAGTGGAGTTTGTTTGGACCTGTAGATGCCCGGTTGTCTGACATCACCAGTGCCACCCCATGTCTCCTCTCTAGCGCGTTTCCCCTTTAAGTGCCATGCCATCTTCTGCCCGTGCTGAAATGCCTGCCTGCTAAATGCTTCTCATTTGTCTGTTTCAGGACAAGAAGCTGGAGGAGGTGCGGAAGAACAAAGAGACAAAAGAAGAAGAAGAAGAAGAAGAAAACTGAACTTGGGATTTTTTCAGGGAGGGTTTTGATGTAAAGATCTATTTTTTTGTTTCTTCCTTTTTCTCCTCAGCCTTTCTCCAAAAAGGCTGGGCAGACATGGAAATTCTTTTTTAATTCTCCTGTTCCTCTGTCCACATTTACTACTGATGGGGTTCTTCTTTTGTGTGCTTTATCAGCCTCCATCTGTTTATACGCTTTCTCACTGCTTCTGAGCAAACTAAGTAAGCAGAGTTTCTACCCATCAGACACTGTCAGAGTAGAAAGTGCTTGACTTAACATTAGCGCTAGTATATTAGTCTGCTGTGGTGTTTAGACATTGCTAGTCGTACTTCTCCTGCTTGCCCTGCTGCTGTATTTACTGTTTGGGGAGCTGAATGCCGAAGTTAGTTTAGTACGATTTAAAGCACAACTGTTTCTACCACCTTCCAGAGGGGTCTGATGCTCTGATGTGGCACAAAGGGTTCATGCACTTTGGGGCAGGTTTGTGCTTAACTGGGTGACATGACTGTGTTCTACAAAATAAAAGTTTGAGGAAAGAATGTGGCTGATTTGTGTGGAAATTAATTTTTCTTCGATGGCCAGAGAGATTTTGGTCGGAAATGTTCTTGATAACGTTGTTTATTGTCCTGCATTCTCATGTTGATATACACAGGAATTCAAGCCACGCCCATTTTCATGAGAGAAATGTCGACATGAAGCAGCAATGGCACAATGCCGACCGTTCGCTTTACATGAGTCATTTACAGTTACTTTTGCTACTTTACCATCATATTGAAGTGTGTCAGTGAAATATGTAGGCAGGTGACCTGCCTGCAGAACTTTATCACACAAAAAAAGTGTAACTCAGTTTTTAAAGGGAGCCTGGGGCAGAGATCTGCAGAAATGTCACCCCATGAGCTTCAGATTTAAGATGACTATTTGTAGTAGATGCCGAAGGACTTTTACTGAGAACCGAAGACTCTAGTGATACCTAAAAATATTTTTTATCCTTTGAGACAAAGGGGCAAGTAGTCTAGTGAACTGAATATTTTTGACACAAGCCCTGGGACAATCGCTTCCCGCTGGGGTTGTACTAAGAGCACAAGCAAGAAAGCTAAATCATCGAAGCTCAGCATTGTACAGCTTTGTATTCATGCAAAATGATAGTAATGGTGTCTTGTGCTTATTCCAGTGGAACACAAGCTTTCAATTACATGTACTGTGGTACCAGCTCCCTTTGTTACGAGCCTATAATTCATTTACTGTGTTATATTACAGAATGTTTTGTATTAATTAGGGCTTGTATTAAATCTGTTTAAAATATGAAATATGTTGCAAAATTTTGTCCTTTACACTTTAGCTGTGTCAAAAATCATTTGATATCTCATTTTTCAATATATAATTTCAATATATTTAATATAAAATATTTAATATATTTTCCTGTCATAAGTTGATTACACCGTTACCATCCATGTGTCTATGAAACCCATTAAATTAAATCCAAAATAAAGTCCAAGCAACACCTGGAAGGAAGGACCTTCAGCCTTGAATGGATACTGTCAAACAATGGAGAAATGGTCAAGGCCGTCACGCAGGTTACATCGTTTGTATATGAGAAAGAGAGAGAGATACAGAGCTTTGGAAAAATTAAAAGACCACAGAAAATTTTCGGTTTCACTCATTTGTCAGTTTATGGCTATGTGCCTGTGTAAAATATATGTTGTTTTGCAAACTCCAGCCCAGTTCTTCCCTGTTTCTCACTGATGTTTTGGTTATTGCCTGTATCTCCTGCTTCACCTTGTTCTTGTGTACTGCTGTAACTTTGAGCCTGGAAGCAAGCTGCTGCTCAGTGTAGCCTTCTGCCAGCAGAACCATGATTAAAACACATAGCTGTCAAGTCTCCCGTTTTGGCCGGGAAACTACCGCATTTTACCCCTCTTTCCCGCCGTCCTCCCGTATTAGTATTTTCCTGTAAATCTCCCATATTATATCATTTAAAAAAAATTCCCCCGCCTCTCCAAACTGAACTGTCAGTAGCCTCGCGAGAACTGCCACCTGCAGTAGTCTGCAGGTCATTTACAACATTAA
>JAOYFF010000047.1:17451960-17469043 GCA_025773925.1 Cryptomyrus ogoouensis | reverse complement strand
GTAGCCTACAAGCTGATGATGTTACTAGGAGGGCTTCACTGGGATTGGGCGGTTCTCCAGCTACATGTAGCCTACAAGCTGATGATGTTACTAGGAGGGCTTCACTGGGATTGGGCGGTTCTCCAGCTACATGTAGCCTACAAACTGATGATGTTATTAGGAGGGCTTCACTGTGATTGGGCAGTCCTTGAGGGCGTGACTTCCTCTTCCGGCCTCTGGAGGTTGGGCTCCCCCTTTGATTCTGGTTCCTCCCAAGGCTTCTTCCTTCTGGGGAGTTTTTCCTTGCCACTGTCACCTCTGGCTTGCTCTCTTGGGGCTTTGGGCAGGGATAATGCAAAGTACTTTGAGACAATGCAATGTGAACACAAATAAAATAATGCACTACACAAATAAAATTGAATTGAATTAAAAAAGTGTTTTATGTGTGCATGATACCAGCCACCTGAAATGCAGTGCACTAACAGAATCTTCCATACAGCAGGTCTATGTGTTTCCATGGAACTGGGAGCTGGCTGTTACTTCTTGTGACTTGCCTAATTAGCTCCTGCTACCAAAATTTAAAGAAGCTTCAAACGGTCACAGATCTCCTCACTGTGGCTTCTTATCCAGAGGGCAGAACTAGCTGGGTGTTCATGGAGCGCTCATACATTCCTTTCTCTGGGATTTGTCTCTCCTGGTATTTTTCATGTATGTGTAGAACAATAAAATTCTTACTTGTGCGCATTATTCAGCCTAGTGCCAGTAAATACAAGGCAATAAGAAGTGCAATAAATAGCACTAAAAATAATGCCAAAGTAGACGACACTCAGCACAAACACACGCAAAAACACACAGCGAATAAGGGTCAAAGTGTCGTATTATGGCAGCAGAAACAATTTCAGTGCATAATTAGAATTTTTTAAACAGCTTAATTGTCTGCTTGCAGACACTGTTTTGTTTACCTGGGAAAAGAAATCGAAACACTAGAGAATAAAAGACATTATGTAATTACACAGAGACAAAACATGGTCCTTTAAAGAGCCATGTGAGAGTCACTGCTGCTATCACTCCCTGCTTTGGGCCTGTGTCCCCCAGTGCTGGTGACAGTGCTTGAGGTATGCTGCCTATGAGGTTTGTGACACACTGTGTAACTGGTGGGTTTTATTCATGTGTTTTTCAGTGGCCACTTCTACTGTATTTCTATCATTAGAATCAAATTACTCAAATACTAGGAGCTAAGACTCAGAACCTGAAATTCTATCATCAATGACAACATATAATTATGAAACATAATAATAATCTAGCCAATCATGAGCTGTGGGAAGGGTAGTTTAATAAATATTCTGGCCTTATTTCTTTAACTCTTTCTGGACATGATGACAAATTAAGATGAAACTAGGATATGATTGCTTGCTACTTATACATGCTTTTAATGATTGTCTCTGCAATTAATGGTGCCATGTTGTTGGGGATGAAATCCTTATGACAATGATATGTGGGGGGAATCAATCAATTAGTTCAGATTATGTGAGTCAAATTACACAGAACAGTTTACAGGAACGGTGGGGGGCTGGTTGCTGTTGTGTTCCTTGGAACAGCCCGGTTTCCTTATAGGTGACGTGTAATGCCTGATTTGCTTTACTGTTTCAGGACAGACAAAAACCCTTTGATCTCTGAACAGAACTTTACTCATATGCTGTTTCCTCAATAGCACATTACATATGCAGTCTGGCTTAAGAAGACAAAAAAGATCACCTTAAGTTCACGCCACATGTAATTAGATCTCCTAGCCATTTACGGCAGTGACAGATGTGTCTGTTGGTGTTAGAGTTACGCTGATGCTTGGGGATGTTATTCTGCAGTTTGCCTCTGAATTATGACCTTGAGCAGAAGTGCTGAGGAGCTCAGACTTCAGCTTTACCTACATAAAATGATGCCAGGGTGAGTACAGTAAATACTGCTTTTCTACATTTATTTAACTAAAGGTTACAATTTGCACATGCTCTCAGTAACTGTGCAGACACAGGAATAGGAGGACAAGTGGAGGACCTATATCAGAAGGCCAGTGGGAGTAAGAAGCTGGAAGTCAGAGCCCTGAGATCACTGATGAAGGAACATGCCAGAGCAGTACATTGCAGGACAGTATGGGCTATCTACTGCCTTTTCCACTGCCGTACCATGAACTGGTGCTTTTCCATTACAAAGTATGCGAGCTGTACCCAGACCATATCCAGTCAGTAACCGTGCTAACATGGCTTTGCTTACTAGCAGGGCTGAAAGCATGACCAAACCAAGCTGGTTGTAGTACCACCATCTGATTGGTCAAAATCTGGTCAAAATTCCGGTGTTCTGTGCATGGAATATCTGAAAGAAAAAGCGTATGTTCTCTACAATATTCATTATTAGTGGTCTCACACATCGCGATGCATTCCTGAAAACTTGAATCTTGAAAATTTCCAACCTCCTACTAAGTAGTATAGAACAGCTAAACGGGATGGATTCGTAATGCAAATTTACACTAGTGTTTCATACTAGCCTAACAAAGCGGCGGAAATTAGCACACGGTAAAAATAATAATGACTGCACACAGTAAATCATGATGCACACCATGTGAACAGCACATAAGCATCTCTTTGGTTTTACGTCACTGTCGCTCAAGAAACCCGGCAACCGAGCTAACCCTTCTGCAGTGGAAAACCAAAGTGAGCTGGAACCGTTAGACTATGTCTCTTCACAGTAAGGCTCAGTTCCTCTATGACAGTGGAAAAGCGCCAATAGGTGACAAGATGCTCATGGCATGGGCACTCAGCAGAATGAAGATGCCGTGTGACACTGCACAGCATGCTCACTGCCACAGTCCTGCGGTTCCGTTCCATGCACAACCCAAATGTGAAAACTGGCTGACTTTTTTTTCTTCTGACTGACTGTAACTAGTGAAAACATTTAAACTCTAAGAAGGAATTATCAACTGCAGCCTTGGCAGGATGCATGTCCCCTAGACCTTGGCCGAATTCAGTGAATAAAGCATGATATGCAACAGATTGAAATAACGCATTTAAAATGCAAAGTACTAGCCGAACCAAAGTAATCGTAAATGGAGGCTGAGTAGATGAAGGTGTGTGATGCATTAAGTTCAACTGCATGGTAAATAATGGAGGAATGGATGGTGAATGAAGAAATTAATGGAAAGTGACTGAGGAACAACCCGAAGGCATCCGTGACCAATGGGCAGGAAAAGAGTCGATGACAATAACAGAGGACAGCAGCGGAGGGGCGGAATTTGCAAGACTCAAAGAGGAGGGCAGCAAAGGGGCGGAGCCAGTGATAATCACAGAGGGATGGAGGCAGTGACAATAACAGAGGGATGGAGGTAGTGACAATAACAGAGGGATGGAGGCAGTGACAATAGCAGAGGGATGGAGGCAGTGACAATAACAGAGGGATGGAGGCAGTGACAATAACAGAGGGATGGAGGCAGTGACAATAACAGAGGGATGGAGGCGGTGACAATAACAGAGGGATGGAGGCAGTGACAATAGCAGAGGGGTGGAGGTAGTGACAATAACAGAGGGGTGGAGGCGGTGACAATAACAGAGGGATGGAGGCAGTGACAATAGCAGAGGGGTGGAGGTAGTGACAATAGCAGAGGGATGGAGGCGGTGACAATAGCAGAGGGGTGGAGGTAGTGACAATAACAGAGGGATGGAGGCAGTGACAATAACAGAGGGATGGAGGCAGTGACAATAGCAGAGGGATGGAGGCAGTGACAAAAGCAGAGGGGTGGAGGTAGTGACAATCACAGAGGGGCAGAGCTGGTGACAATTGGTGGGACTTCAAACAGTTTCTTTGTCGATTGGTTATGCAAATAGCCTGCCGCCGAAATACAATACAAATGCCGCCTTGAAAACAATCGCAAACTCAGAAAATAATGATAAACGAAGTAAAAAAAATGCGATTTGATTGTAAGAACAAAGATCGTATGCGAAAAGATCCAGATGGCATGACAAGAAATTAAAAAGTATTGTTGAAAATAATAATACACAGGCATATAGCGTGTGGTCCTAGTGATGAGGTTTTGTTGTAATAGATATTGGGGTATTTATAAAACAAAATAGGAGTCCATAAATATCTCACAAACCTATGCCCCTCTGTGATTTAAATGGCATGGATGAAAATGATTACTATTGTCTCTGTGAACACGTGCAGCACTCATGCAAGAGCAGCAAAGGAAAATTTTAAACTGATTTTTAAGCACATAAGAATCTATAAAAGGAATAATAATTAAATTGCAAAGCTTGCAAAAAAAAGTTTTTTTTTCCTATGAGAGAGTAACAGAGTAAAAATATTTTAGTGAAACTTTAACCCCCTGCGCTATAATATCCATACAGAACTGAAAGCAAGAAAAAGCCTGATCTTAATCTAGCTGACTATTGATGTAAGAATCGGATGTGTATAACATGCAATGTTGGTTTTAATATTGCACATCATCCAGCCCTATAATATACTGCAGGCATTTCTCCAATTCAATACAAAACATCCCGCCCTGAGTTGTGATGTCATTCGGCGCCGGTACCATCTTTCTCGAAATACCAAAAGTTTGATACTGGATGAAATGGGAAAACACCCTTTGTTAGCCTGTGCCTACGTTAGCCTACTGTGTCTTTGTTAGCCTGTGCCTATGTTAGGCTACTGTGTCTTTGTTAGCCTGTGCCTATGTTAGCCTACTGTGTCTTTGTTAGACTGTGCCTATGTTAGCCTACTGTGTCTTAGACTGTGCCTATGTTAGCCTACTGTGTCTTTGTTAGCCTGTGCCTATGTTAGTCTACTGTGTCTGTTAGCCTGTGCCTATGTTAGCCTACTGTGTCTTTGTTAGCCTGTGCCTATGTTAGCCTACTGTGTCTTTGTTAGCCTGTGCCTGTGTTATCCTACTGTGTCTTTGTTAGCCTGTGCCTATGTTATCCTACTGTGTCTTTGTTAGACTGTGCCTATGTTATCCTTCTGTGTCTTTGTTAGCCTGTGCCTATGTTATCCTACTGTGTCTTTGTTAGCCTGTGCCTATGTTAGCCTACTGTGTCTTTGTTAGCCTGTGCCTGTGTTAGTCTACTGTGTATTTGTTAGCCTACTGTGTCTTTGTCAGACTGTGGTTTGTGGGGCAGCATTACTGTCGCTGATTCCTATTTCTGAACTTTTATTGCTCCAGCTGAAACGCCCAGGTGAGCAGGAGGCTGTCCAAGAAAATTACTAACTACCAAGCACTTTATGAATCACCTGAACATCAGGCACTGACCCCACATCTAGCCTGAACATCTGTGAAATATGGCTTTAAGACGCCGTGTGTATCTTCAAGCCTGTCGAGAAAGTTCATCGTTTACCGAGCAGTTGTTGTATTCCGAAACAATGAATGCATTTTATACATTTATATTGCAGAGCAGAGCATGGTCGAGTGGTCCTTCTGAAGAGCCTTCAGGAGTGACACTGCAGTATTTGCGCCATGCAAGGCAGACTGTGAACTGTGGAGTGTGATACCAGCTGTGATTAAAATTTTGTTCTGCTTCTTTTTACAGATTCAACCCCCCCTCCCCCCTTCTATTTTGGAATTCCTGCAACACGGTCATGATGGATCGCTCTGCAGGAGCAGTAGATGGCAGCGGAGGGATGGATGGTAAAGCCCAGGGTATTTCACCGGAGTCACTTAGCATTCTGTTACAGCTGTACCACTGTTAACGAATTAGTGATTCGGATAAGACCTAAAAAAATTCTGCTGCTAATTCCGAGAACATATTTCAAAACAAATATTATTTGATTTTTAAATTAACATTTTAAATTCGTTCATGTGGTTTTTATGCGTTCAAGCGTTATGCAGGACTGCTGGTACATGAAAAAGCAGGCAGGGGGAGCTGTTGCAATATGAAATGGGCACTTTGAGAAACTATTCAAACCCGCAAGGCCGCTGAGCAAAAACAGAGATCGATGAGAGGCTGCCTGTGTTTGCCTCTGCGCAGCGGGGAAAGTCTGTACCTTAAGCTGAATGCTGGAATTTAGAGTGATTTGAACAAGCTATTCTTTGCCTTAAAAAAAAAACTAGAAGAAGCAAGACATAAACAGCAAGAGATAAGAAATAACATCACGAGACAACGCTGCGCATTTCATAGAAGCGGCTGTGCGGTTACTTATCGCCTCTGATAGGCGTTGTACTATGGCACGGTATGTGTCTCTCACATCCCAGGCAGATCTCCAGAGCCCCTCCATCGTTTTTGGTCTGTCTGCTCCTGCTGTTCAGTGCCTTGATCTGCGTGCCCCCGGTCCACTTATACTGACCAGACTACCGCTGTTTACTCTGGCCTGCTCTTTGTTTTGTTTTCTGCTGTAGGATGGCTGGATGGCACAAACTTCAAAATAATACATCAACCACATCAATAATAATAATAATTACGTAATAACATTTATCAACAAATATTATCGCCGGATTATTATTATTATTATTATTATTAGAGATCGAGTGGGAGTGTTCACCGCTGAGATCTAGGAGTCGTAGGAAGCCCCGGAAGGCCGAGCCTTCCTCTGCTTCCCCTTCTGTGATGCGCAGCCAGGTGAGACGTGGGAGAGGCTTCATAAAGAGAGGATGTGGTGGATTCATCACAGTCGGGGGCCGCTGTGTCACTGTGACAAACGTCTGTTTCCTACACGAGGAGCCAGCGTAATTACGGGCAAATGAACTCACCGGAGGCTGCGGAGAAACTGTTAGCGCGGCGGGGATCCGCGGGGCTCATATCAGCCTCGCTGATCGTCGCGCTCGGCCCCCGGGGACCCGCCTGCGGCATGTTAATGCGGCTGTTCAAGCACGTTCAGCGTCTGCCAACCGCTGCGCTTTGTAGTACTAACTGAGAAACAAGCTGCGATTTGTTGTGAAACTCTGTGATGTGTTGGAAATTGGTTATTTAGGACAGGAGAAATATATGCATTTCTGTGCAGTCACGAAATATATGCATTTCTTTAAAAGTATAAGAAAGAATGTTTATTGCCAAACATGAAATATAAAAGTTATTTGAGGAGAATTTGTTTATTAAATGACCTGTGAAATTGTCATTTAATACACACAAATGAAAATGAAAGTCCATTTGAAATGTCAGCTGCCACTGGATTCAGGAGAAAACATTTTTCTTGTTCCTATATTATTACTCTGACAATATCTGCAAACTGCAGCAAAGTATGTTTCTAAATCTTGCAAACGGAAAAGGTCTGCCAGCACCAAACACATTTGAATTTCCAGAAAGCTGTTATTCAACACAAAGTTGAAACGGTTTATTACAAATGCATTAAAATGTGACAAGAAGCAAAATGTTGTTTTCAGAGGCACAATGCTGATGGCTGACATAGTCAGAGGGGTCGTCCAGCTTCTGATTTAGGGTCATGTTGAAGCCACATAGGTCCTGGCACATTTAACAAATAGATTGAACTTGCAGAATAAAAGTTTGTCATGGACCCAGGGCATGGTGCAGCCAGGAAAAGAGGGTGACAGTCCACTGTGCAGCTCCAAGACAACACCGGAGGGTTATTTATCAAAATATAGCACATATATGCACAGACACACCACATTCACCTACTCAACTATACACAATGACTCACTGGGGAAAAGAACTAAGGCAGGAACTTAAATACACAAACCAAACTGAGCTAATGAGGACGCAGGAGTGAAGCATTAACAAGACAACCAATAAAAGAGAACACAGAGTAACAAGCAACAGGTGCAACTATAGAACAGGGATAATCACAACTAGGAGGGCTAACAGACAAACAAGAAAACACTAATCTAACACTAGGGGCTTGTTTCACAAAGCAGGATTACTTGCTTAGCCAGATAGCTTGCCAGATTTAAGGTAGTCTGGGCTAAATGTAAGCTGATGAAAATAAGGCCTATTTAGCCAAGACTACCTTAAATCTGGCAAGTTATCTGGCTAAGCAAGTAATCCTGCTTTGTGAAACAGGCCCCTAGGAATACAAGAATTTACAGAATTTAAAGGTACAAAAACAAAGCCAGAACGACAAGAAGGGTGAACTATGAAGGGGAGAAGTAAGACAGAAAAAAAGCACTATGAAAATCATAATCTAAAACTATAAACACTAAGGACAACAAAAGTCAAACAAGAAACTGGACTTAAGCAAGGTTCAAACGCACACCCAATAGATTCTCACCCATTGAGCCACACACTCAGCCCCCCGAGCTATGCAGCAGTCTGAGAGCCAAATGAAACACATGAGGGTAAAGGATTCAAAGACAGAAGAAGACAGGATGGCCAGCAACACCTACTGGCCAAACAGGGAAGAGGCTTAAAGGGCAGGTTCAAATGGGCACAGACCCTGACAAAGTTTGTATAACCGATAAAGAATGAAAGCTATAAAAAGGTGAGATATTTGCGCTTGTTAGATGATATGATGATATTTAACATGGGAAGCAGGGCATTCATTCCCGCCCCCACCCTGTGAGTAAGGAGTGTGCAGACTCTCCCTGTGAATGAGAAGTGTGCAGGCTCTCCCTGTGAGTGAAAAGTGTGCACTCTCCCTGTGAGCGAGAAGTGTGCAGGCTCGCCCTGTGAGTGAGGAGAGTGCATACTCACCCTGTGAGTGAGGAGTGGTGTGCAGACTCTCCCTGTGAGTGAGGAGTGTGCAGGCTCTGCCTGTGAGTGAGGAGTGTGCAGACTCTCCCTGTGAGTGAGGAGTGTGCAGACTCTCCCTGTGAATGAGAAGTGTGCAGGCTCGCCCTGTGAGTGAGGAGAGTGCATACTCACCCTGTGAATGAGGAGTGGTGTGCAGACTCTCCCTGTGAGTGAGGAGTGCGCAGGCTCTGCCTGTGAGTGAGGAGTGTGTAGGCTCGCCCTGTGAGTGAGGAGAGTGCAGACTCTCCCTGTGAGTGAGGAGTGTGCAGGCTCGCCCTGTGAGTGAGGAGAGTGCAGACTCCCTGTGAGTGAGGAGTGTGCAGGCTTGCCCTGTGAGTGAGGAGAGTGCAGACTCTTACTGTGAGTGAGGAGTGTGCAGACTGTGATGAGCGGGTTTCTTCTGCAGGACATAACCTTGCCTTGTGTCCGATGCCGCCTTTGAGACACACGTGATAAAGATCTAGGCATTGTGAACATGCCTAAATCATGTTCCTATGATGAAACAGCCAAGTAATTGCAAAGATTTTACAGACCGAGCACCCTTTACTAGTAAAGCCTTATCTAGAATGACATGCAGATTTTTGGTCACCTCGCATGCTGAAGAATAATGCAGCTTTATGGAGAGTTCAGCAAAGAGCTTTGAATATGAGTTCAGGTCTTAGGGGGCTGCCACATTACCAGTACAGAACCTCTCCAGGGCAACATAATGTGGATGATAAAATCCTTGAGCAGATCCCCATGACTATTTTACTGTTAGTGCTGATTCAAGGACATGAGGCCACAAATACTGTATCTGAGAATAGAGCAGAAATAAGATTTATAAAACTTATAAATCCTGATTGGCTTAATGGGCTTTAGAGTCAGCTCCTGTGTGCTGTAATTGAGGAATACATCTCATGTTCATTTAATGAACACCAAAATGTAATGTCCCCGCAATCTTATCTGCATGCTTTTGGTCTGTAGTAGGAAACCGTAAGGAATCCTGGTGAGAACCCCCCAACTCTGGAAGCTGGGAGTCTCTGCCATGGCTCCATGAGTGTGAAGTTTACCTGTTCTCCCCATGTCGTCGTGGGGTTTCCTCCAGGTACTCCAGACGCTCAAACATTCCCAGGCTGATTTGGCTGGTTCTGCCACATTTCACAGCTCAATTCTTAGCTGGGAGTTCCTGGCTCTGCAGTGCAGTGAGTCCAGCAGGTGCGTCGTGACCATGGCGGCTGGTGGGTGTGTGACGCCACTTGCGCCGCAGTGCGTGAGCGTGTGGGTGTTTATGCATGTGACACTTTCACTATTGGAGCAGTGCCTCATTTTGCACATCTCCAGCTTTCTGACACTTATGAAGTCCTCACCTACAATCTCATAAGGCTGTCACCCTTCTGCATGTTTATAACAGCACATAGGAAACAAATTACAAATTCATTTATTTAGAATTTAATAATTAATTGTCATTGTTGACACACCACAGTACACAACAACAAAATGTGTTCTCTGCATTTAACCCATATGTGACAATGTGACATAGCAAGAGGCAGCTAATTCAGCGCCTGGGGGGCAGTACCTTGCTCCAGGTACCTCAGTGGTGCCTTGTTGATCACGGATTCGAACCTTCAATTACGAGTGCACTTCCCTAACCATTTAGCCACCACTGACCACATTTAAACAAACACCGGTCTTGACAAAGCAGAAGTTTAAAAACTTCTTCCCAGTTTGGGTGTTCGTTGTCTGGTAGAGGAGTGAAATAGAGAAATAGAGTGAAGTAGAGGAAACACAAAGCAGTGCTAACCCAAGTGAGCTAATCTGCCCACCTAGAGGCTGTAAATAAACAGACACAGTGAGTGTTTCTCCTCCTATTAGGCTGTACTTGAGCTTGAGAAGTTCTGATCTCAATTCTGGGTACACTAGTATTACTAGCAATGGCACCAATTACCCAAGCTTGCTTGAATTTTTTTGGAAGAAAGTATAGCAAGGAAATACTCTGACTTAGTGAACATTAGCATGATTGTAGAGTCATCAAAATTCCAGCCTAGCCTCCAAACCTGTGAGTTGCCCTCTCTCGGTATTGATGGTACAGCCCCAAGCTGTTCCCTGGGGCGCCGCAGCGCCCTCTCTCGGTATTGATGGTACAGCCCCGGGCTGTTCCCTGGGGCGCCGCAGCGCCCTCTCTCGGTATTGATGGTACAGCCCCGGGCTGTTCCCTGGGGCGCCGCAGCGCCCTCTCTCGGTATTGATGGTACAGCCCCGGGCTGTTCCCTGGGGGCGCCGCAGCGCCCTCTCTCAGTATTGATGGTACAGCCCCGAGCTGTTCCCTGGGGCGCCGCAGCGCCCTCTCTCGGTATTGATGGTACAGCCACGGGCTGTTCCCTGGGGCGCCGCAGTACCCTCTCTCGGTGTCGATGATACAGCCGCGGACTGTTCCCTGGCATATTAATAGTCACAATAGTCAAACTTTTGCTCTAAGTTTAAACCCAGTGCCAGCAGGTGTTGCATGTTTGACAGTTGGACTGAGTTGGTCACACTGTTGTTAAGGTGAACTCTCTGATAGAGAGTTCCTCATTAACCATTATTTACAATGAACTTGTGTAAATCCCTGACCCTGTAAGGTCTCTCTGTAAATGATTAACATAAAAACGATGAATCATCTGTAAAGTGACATTTAAAGACTGAGTCATTTTTCACAAGAACAATAAATGCAGGTGCCTCCTCTAATTCAGTATGGCTCTGTAAACAGAGCAGTAATTCTTGTTGGTACAGATTGTGGACCGCAGTACATTAATTTTAGTATATTATCAGAGTGGGCTACTGCTGTCATTTTTGACATATACTCCAGTCATAAAACACACTTTTTCTCCACACAGTTCATGTAACTGTCTGTTTGTCTAACACAGAGATGGTGAAGACTGATTTTCACAATCAGCTGACCCAGTTTGATTTCCCCATTGAGGTATGCAGCAATTAACACCTAGATAAGAGGGTTTAAGCATAATAAGGTTTCTGTAAGCTCAGCTTCCCTAAAGCCCTTGCTTTAACTTCACCTGTTGTTCAGTCATTAGGATCTTAAGGATTCCTCCAGCAAGGTGACAACAGCTGAGCATGGTTACGTCTTTGTGTCTCTGACAGGCACAGCAGAAGCGTGAGGTCAGCTTGCTAATGTCACCCACACAGTCTGCAGCCCTCGGCTGGGGAGCCCAGCTCTTTCCTTTGATGCGTGGGGTTACGCTTTCCCAGCTGACACCCCCGACTGCCCGTGTACAAGCCCTCACATGCAGCGTGTGCTTCAGAACTGGGTGCTGCCACGTTTACAGAACTTCCTGTAATGGCACTTTCTGACAGCGGGGTTACAATGTGAGGCGCAGATACTTTGAAGGAGGTAATGTGGTGTGTATCTATGCGTGCTATGAAAAAGGGTCTATATTGTATGTGCATTGCATGTGTGTGTTGTAAACAGCTCCATCCAATCAGCAGCATGCCTCACCAAATCAGCACCATGTCTCACCCAATCAGCAGCATGTCTCACTCAACTAGCTTCATACCTCACCCAATCAGCACCATGCCTCACTCAACTAGCTTCATACCTCATCCAATCAGTAGCATGTCTCTCCCAAACAGTGCCATGCTTCAGCCAGTCAGTGGCACGTGTCACCCAAACAGCGCCATGCCTCGCCCAATCAGCACCACGTCTCACCCAAACAGCAGCATGTCTCACTTAAACAGTGTCATGCCTCACCCAATCAGCACCATGCCTCACTCAACTAGCTTCATACCTCACCCAATCAGCAGCATGTCTCTCCCAAACAGTGCCATGCTTCAGCCAGTCAGTGGCATGTGTCACCCAATCAGTGCCATGCCTCACCTTGCCTCAGCAGCAGTTCCCTGCCACCAGCCAATCCCACCTGACATTGAACTTGAAGGTTTGGTGACATGAAGCACATGGCTGTTTTATCAGGGGTATATCGTGAGTCACCATGATTTAGTCACCAATTTCATTTGCATAGCAGGGCAGCAATCTTTGCTTGTAGCCCTCATTATCTTAGTCTAAATCACAAAGTTACGGTGTACTTATGAATATGCATGAGCGGGTAACGCCAGAGCAGGTGGTCCGTCTGGGCAAAAACAATGCTGTAGCAATAATGAATGAGACATCATTAAAATATATTCCACACCAAAATAAACCATGGCCATTCTCCTAATAAATGATTTTTAAAAGACCTCAATACTAAACAGCGGAGTTGTCCTTGCTGAGGGCTTCATGCACCCAGATAGGCTGAGCTGGAACCCACGGCCATATTATTAAAGTACCAAGCATTCACCCCTGATCCTGCCAACGCCTCCTAAAGTGAAAGAGCTACATGATGCATGAGCGCCACGTCCTTTGGCTCAGGAGTGACCCTGAAGCTGGGGCCTCCTGGCAAGAGGGACTTGCTGCCAGTGCATGAGCAGGTGTCAGTCTGGGTTGCGATGGCGCTGCAGTGCGCTCATTCACCCACTCAGTTAATGCAGAAGATAAAGATAATGTGTCGCACAAAGCAACATGCAAACGGAATGGAGAGAAAACTCTATCCCACGTGCCATATGAACCATCAAATGTGCACGTTATAAGTGTCACAGGGAACGTTTGGAGCTGTACCTTCTGTGAAAGTGCTGTCACGCACTTGGGTGAGGTTACTCTGGGAGAACAGCAGCAGCGCTGCTAAAATAAGAGCAGGACTCTCCACATGCACTCATGTCAGCACCAACGTATATATCTCAGAGAGCGGCCCTTTCGTTTAGCAGCACGGAGAGATTCCATCAGCAAGGGATGGCTTCATGGAGCTGGGCTGGAAGGAGATCCGATACGGACCGCACCAGTGGCTTTGGGCCTTTGGGTCCACATAGGTTCTGATGATCAGCACGGGGAGAGATGTGTGTCTGTGCCGGTGTGCCGCTGCTGGGCTCGGACTGCCAGGCCGTGTCCACATGTGGCTGCGCAATATGCCGTTTGCCCCAGGGAGTCATGCATAAGGCAGAAGGGAGACTCACGTGATGCCGCTCTGCTCTCAGGGTGACAGGGGAGGAGAATGTTTTGTCATGTAAGTAGCAGATCGGTATCTGTGTAATGAACATGTTAAATTTAAAACAGCAGCTTACTTTTGCACTGCTGACTGGACTGCCATGACTCACGTCCACCCCCGAGGTCCGTGCCCACGGGGCTGAGAGTGGGTCTTCCTGCCAGTGTGTGCATGTGGGATCTGGAAGCGACTTCACCTTCTGTTCAGAATTCACACCCCACCTCTCTCCAGAACTCAGATTACCGAAGACATTAAGGAAATTGTCATTCTTGTTTCCATAATAAGAGAAAATGGAAGTAAGGACTCCTGTTACGACTTTTATATAAACGTAAGCATACAAATTAAAGCCACTTTTCATCTGTAGCTTCATTACTCTCACTTCAACAGAATGACATTAACATCTGGCTCCTTTCCACGAGCGTCTACACACTGTGCAAACATCAGAGTTTGGGGTGATGTCTTACTGTCCCGTAGCGTGTTAATCTGCAGCTCTCAGCCAGTGGGGGACTTGTGGCAAACAAATTAGCCTTTGCAGTTTGGTCTCACTGATGGTTTGAAACTGATTTAACAGCTTCCAGTTTTCTGTCCCGTTACTCAGAACAATTGCGTCTCAGTTATACATGGCTACAGCCTCAGAGCCACTCTGCTAGTTGATGAATTTCTAACAAGGGCCAGAGGACAGTTTTTATTAAGCTCTAAAGTGTAGTGTATATTACATCTGAATGGAGTTTATGCTGGCAGTGGTGAGCATGACAATATTTACTCTAATGAGACTTTGTACAAGCCCACTGAGTTGGCAGAACTGCACATGTATGTAATTCAGTCTCATCAAAGACCATTTTTTCAGCCCATAATGATGATTTATGCAGTAAGTGAAAATATGAAGAGCAGAGAATTCTGCACATTCTTTGTTAAATATCACACAGCAGCCCATCTGTGCCTTACAGCTGAATCACAGACAGGGGGTGTCAGGGAGCAGTCAGAGGGTATCAGGGGGCAGTCAGTAGGTGTGAGCGGGCAGTCAGTGGGTTTCAGGGGGCAGTCAGAGGGTGTGAGGTGGCAGTCAGAGGATGTGAGGTGGCAGTCAGTGCATGTCAGCGGGCAGGCAGTGGGTGTCAGGGAGCAGTTTACATTGTGATGCTGGTCCTTTTTTCTGTTTTTTGTCTTCTTTTTTAAATCACCAAAGATAAACTGCTACGCATGTTGTCAGAACATTCAGTATAGAAAAAGAAGAATCTTCCTCCGGTTAAATTCACAACTGTATGGAGCGGGTGATAGGATATAAGATGGGACATTAAAAATACCTCTGAAAAAAAATTATCTAAACTGTTACATTTTTCTGATTCCATCCCTCCAGTGTGGTTATTACAGGATTTCTGATATATACCTCATTATACAGCAAGTTTCTGCTGAGGAAGGGCTGTTCTTCTTCAATTATGATCAACCCAGAGGGAAACTCAGCTTATTCCTCAATTTTCAACTCAATTATGCTCAGAAACTCAGAAACCAAACATTATCATAAGAGAATTTAAATATATTCACTAACCTGGAGGCAAAGACCAATTTCAAACTGGGATAGCTTGGCTAACTTACTGTGCCTTTAGGCTATAGCGGTGTTTCATAGCTGCAGATACTCTTCCAGATTTGCCAAGTTTGCTGATCATACTCAATATGAAAATAGAATCATATCAATTCATTCGATCTGTTCTTTGAAGTTTTTTAAACAAGAAAACATCGAAAAGGTCCCTTTGGGACAGTTTGTCACATGGCACTGAACAACAGCTGTGGAAATTGACAGCGATGAGTTTGGGAAATGGAAGCAAATCAATTTAACAAGTAGAAGTTTAACGCCAATAAGGAAACAAACAGAAGCACAAGTAGCGATGCTGAAACATCTTTAAGCATAGATGGCTGTAGGGAGCTGAGCGAGGGGGATGGAAGGAGATCCGATACGGACCGCACTAGTGGCTTTGGGCCTTTGGGTCCACATAGGTTCTGATGATCAGCACGGGGAGATATGTGTGTCTGTGCCGGTGTGCCGCTGCTGAACTGAAACAGAAAACTAGGTTTACTGATTTAACCTTCCATGTAATGTACAATCAAGGCACACTAAACAGGAAGAATGCCTTTAATCTACACCTGATTTTATAAATAGACAGTCTTGGTATTATTTCAGATGAAGTTTTCGGTTGGTTAAGCACTTTCATCAAAACAGGAATCAAAACAGCTGCTATAAACACCAGAATTTTCCATTCATCCATCTTTTGTCTGTAACCGCTTGTCCTGTGCAGGGTCGTGGGGAATCTGGAGGGCACAAGGCAGGGAGCACCAGAATCTACCCCCAGGTTAAATCAATCAATAAATTAATCAATCAGTTTATTTGTACAGGATGTTTCCAAAGTCAAGCAAATTGACAGACCAAAGTGCTGCACAAATCGAAACTCTGTAATAAAAAAACAAATCAACAGAAAAGGTTAATTTTAATACGTGGGGAAACATTAAAGAAAACATTAATCGTAGTATGTGAGGACATATTAACCCAATGTTTTCTGAAAAGTTTTTAGATATATATATGAATTTTTCATATGCTTATTGATTGTTTATTGAACATTTTAGTAGCTACAATTTGCGGACATAAAAAAAGATAAACAATGTGGGAGTATTCTTTTCATCTATGAACAAAGTCATTTTGTTTAATGTGATTAACTGGAATGACTTTTGCATCAGTACCAGAGATTTGTATTCATAGATGTGTATAAATTTTGTGTGAAAGAAATCAATTAATATAGTGCTTTCCAAATCACAATACTGTTCTGAATTTTGCATTCACTGTATTTATCAAAAATAAATGGCAGGTTATGTTGCACCGGTCTGCCACAAAGTTGAGACAGCAGGGAGCAATCCAAGATTATTACAGAAACACCCAGTACAGCATGCAATTCAGGTTCCTTTATGGAAAGAATCAAAGTCTCTTTGCAACAAAGTAAGTCCCCCTAAAACATAAGCAGCCTTTCTTTGTTCTTCTTCCAAATAAGAAATTTTGAAAATGATGTATTTTTCAAAATGATAAGTATAATAATAAATACCCCTCCGTGACTCGCCACCTTATCGTGGGGGATGGGTTTGCATGCCTCTGTGATTCTCGGAGCTATGTTTATTGGGGGCAATTGCATCTCCCTAGGCAAATCGGTCCTAAGTGAGCAGCCGGACTAAGTACGAGTCACATAGACCCCCATGATGGGACCCATGGAGGGAAATGTTACCCCACCTGGTGGTGAGTTTCCTGAAGTATCCTTAATGGGGTCCTGGTCTCCCCAGTCCAGGGTGAGTTTCCCAAAACCTTCTTAATGCTACATCGTTCGTCAGTTCTATGTAAAAGAACTTATGAACGATGTAGCATTAAGAAGG
>JAOYFF010000047.1:17435734-17451860 GCA_025773925.1 Cryptomyrus ogoouensis | reverse complement strand
CTACATCGTTCGTCAGTTCTATGTAAAAGAACTTATGAACGATGTAGCATTAAGAAGGTTTTGGGAAACTCACCCTGGACTGGGGAGACCAGGACCCCACCCTAGACCAAGACCTGAGGAGGGAGCTTGTGGATGAGTGTCAGGTGGATAGGCCTCTACCCAGGGTCACATGGGTCCACCCTCCTGTGGGTCCAAAACCTGCAGGAGAAGCCATGAAGGTTGGGTGCAGTGTAGATTACTCGGCAGTCGAAGGCAGGAGCCTTGGCAGATTATCTTCAGCCATCAAAGCTGGCTATAGGTACATGGAACATAACATCTCTGGTAGGAAAGGAGCCTGAGGTGGAGGTAGAGAGATACTAACTAGATTAGATATAGTTGGGCTCATCTCAGTGCACAGCTCGGGCACTGGAACCAAATTCCTGGAGAGGTGCTGGACTCCATTCCACTGTGGAGTTGACCATGGTGAAAGGTGCCAGGCAGGGGTGGGTCTACTTATAGCTCCCTGCTTGGCACCAGTATGTTGGCGTTCACGCCGATGAATGAGAGGGTCGCCTTCCTTTGACTTCGTGTCGGGGCACAGGCTCTGATTGTTGTCTGCAGGTATCTATCAAACACCAGTTCAAAATATCCAGCCTTCTTGAAGACCTTGGATGGGAAGCTGGAAGGTGCCCCATTCTGGGGACTACATAGTTCTGCAGGGAGACTTTAACACTTCCATGGGTAGCAACAGTGAAACCAATCTGAATTTGAACAGTGCTCTGTTATGCTCTGTTATTGGATTTTTGTGCTAACCACATTTCATCCATAACAAATACCATGTTTGAGCATAAGGGTGTTCGTAAGTGTTTTAAGGTAAAGGAAGGCTGGAAAACCAGCAGTGCTTGGACCTCGAGGACCGTGATTTGAATAATATGACTCTATAGGCTAATATTATTATGCATGTTTTAAGTCTGACTGAATAGAATAAGTCTTGCAATAATTTCCTATGTTGAGCATTTGCACACTTTTGGCCCAGATACTATTTAGTGAAGATGTGTCTCTAATCATTTTTTATCATTTTAAAATTGTATTGTAGCACCAGCGGGGCGCATGTCCCAGCATGCCCCGCGTCTAAGTTGTAAATAGCCATTGTATTGTTGTTGTTATTGTTAATGGTTATATTCCTTATTGTCGCGCGCGTTTGCCCGTGTCTTGCGTGTACCCTGTCCGATCCTCGTGTGTAATTAGCTTCCGTAAATCTCCCACCGTGTGTGTATCTTAGACTTCAGCATCTGACAACCCTGTGTTTCTCATACATCATCGTTCCGGTGCTCGTTTGGTGCCTGATGTAGTCTTTTTTCAGGACTAGCAATAAAAAGCATGTTCTTCCCAGTAAGCAAATGTCCGTCTCTCTCTCTGCTCCCGCGATGCCTCGGTCCGCCCATCGCCACAGTATTAATTCTAACTCTTCTAACTTTTTTCTTATTTTACGTTTTCTGTTTTAATTCACAATTATTATTACACACATCCCAAAACATTGTCATTGTTAACTCTGACTGTGTGCAAGCTTACGTGTAGGCAACTGCCCCCCCCCCTCACTTTCTCTCTCTCTCTCTCTTTCTCTCTCTCTCTCTGTCTCAGCCCTTTGCATTCCCTACATTAAAAGTCCCTCTTCATTAACATTTCGGCTACTTTTTACCGGGCTGGACAGTAGCTAATCTGACCTCTTCCTCAATCTTTCCCTGGGCCACGTCTCTCTCCTCATCCTCCTCCTCCGACGTATCTCCCTGAATCGCTAATTCTGCCTCCTCCTCCAGCCCTGCACCAGCTGCTGCAGCAGTAAAACTTGTGGTGGCAAACATATCGGTAAGTTTTGCACATTTTGCTGCATCCACTTGAAGGCTTTTTTGCTCTTTTCTCTGAGCTTTTCTGCGCTCCCCTTGCGCTTTTTCGGTTTGTCCATAGCCACTCCTCTCCAACTCCGGTCAGCTCGAACGGCAAAATTTGATAACCTTGGTTAAAAAGGGGACGGAGGGGCAGGCCGAGGAAGGCTGAGAGATTTCATTGGATTAGCCCAATGCCCTTCAAGAAAATCAACCAATGGGACGTCGCGGTAGATAAAAATTATTTATAGTATACTTTTTAGGGTAAAAATGTGCGTCGGCCACCGGGCATTGCCCAGTACACCAGATGGCCAGTCCAACCCTGGGTACATATAAAAAAGTGCCAATGCGTAAATAGAAAGTGCAAATTGATATTATACTTATTTTGATAATTGATTGAATCAACACATTGACACTGCAAAGCTATTCACACTCGGCTGTGCCATCATCAACCTGCCCACACTCTTAGACTGGGGAACCCTTTTCAGTCCTGGCAGGAGACCAGCACGTGAGTCCCGAGAAAGAGCCGGGCGATGCGCGCTCTGTCCCACGGCTGAACTCCGGTCAGTACCGAGATCTCCCCCTTCCTTTATACTAAATTTTGGGCATTACATGTGGGCAGGGGACGAGCTGGCCAGGCTCATCAATCCCCCCCCAGGCAATGCGTTCTCAAATGTTCAATTTTGTCCGAGCAATGCCGCCTGCAATTGGAAAGTTTCTATAACCAATGTATCCCCTCCTCCTAAGGATGAGGGTGAGCGTTCTACACACACTGACTAACTAGGTGCAGTTTCCAAAATAATTAGACGAGTATCCTTGAGCAATGCTTTCCCTTCCCATGAAGATAAGGCAGGTGTCTCATACACTGACCAGTGGTGTACAGAACATATTGAGCAACACCTTTCCCTGTCTTCAGCAAACCCCTCCAAAACCCGGGGAAACATGGTAAGCGTCCTTGAACAGGGTAAGCATCCCAGAACGAGGATTCTCTCACATAAGATAAGGATACTCTGAAAGCAGTCATTTGTGAAAACCAGGTTATATAAGTGATCAGAAAGAGAGGAAAAAACTATGCTTATGCGGTTTTATCCTTAATACAATAATATTACAGGTGAATCATGCACAACATATTTGAATCTCAGGATGATTAGTGCACACACGATCAGAATCAATCAATACTTCAATCACCTCATAAGAATGACAGTAACAGGAGAACAATGATTAATTCTAGGCAACATAGTAACGTAACGTAAGTGCAACCTAATACAGTAAATGCACCTGGCACCAGAGCACCCTAGGCTGCAGTTCAATGATCAGTTTTGTAATCATATTGTTGGATCTGTGTCTGCATGCTTTGGACACTCAGGTGAAGAGAGGAGCTGAGCTGTCAACTGATGACGACCTGGTGGTGGGTTGGATCCCCTGGTGGAGGAAGATGCTGGATAGACCTGGTAGACCCAAACGTATATTGAGGGTGTGCTGGTAGTGTCTGGCAGAGGCCCCTGTCCAGGAGATCTTCAACTTGCACCTCTGGCAGAACTTCTCCTGCATACCGAGGGAGTCAGGGGCCATTGAGCTTGAATAGGCCATGTTCCAGGACTCCAATGCTATGTTGTTTACAGCAAGAATGGAGAGCTGTTGACCTCAAATGGGGATATAAACGGGTGGTGGAAGGAGTATTTCCAGAAATTCCTGAATCCCACTGATACTCCATCCTTGGAGAAAGTAGAGCTGAAAGACTCAGTGGTGGACTTACCCATTATGCTCGGTCACTGAAGTAGTCAAAAAACTCCAGTAGCAAGGCTCATGGGGTGGATGAGATTCACTCTGAGTTCTTTAAACCTCTTGATGTTGATAGGCTGTCTTGAATGACACGCCTCTTCAACATTGCATGGACCTTGGAGATAGTGCCTTTGGATTGGCACACTGGGGCGGTGGTCCCAATCTTTTAGGAAGGAGACCAGAGGATGTGTTCCAACTCTAGGGGGAACACATTCACATTCCGACCCCCTGGGAAGGTCTATGCCAGGGTACTGGAGAGGAGGGTCCGCCCATTAGTCGACTCTAAGATCCAGGAGGAACAATGCGGATTTATCCGGTCTTGGAATGCTGAACTTGTAAAAGGCATTTGATTGCATTGCTTGGGGGGTCCTGTGGGGAGTGGTTCAGGATTATGGGGTACAGGGTTTGCTGTTGTGGACCATCAGCTTCCAATATATACAGAGCAAGAGTTGTGTTTGTATCACCAGTAGTAAGTCATACTCATTTCTGGTGGGCGTTGGTTTCTGCCATGGCTGCAGTTTGTCACTGATTCTGTTCATAGCTTTCATGGACAGAATTTCTAGGCATAGCTAAGGGGTGGAGGTGGTCTGGTTCAGTGGTCTCAGGATCGCATCTTTGCTTTTTGCAGATGTTGTGGTCCTGTTGGCTTCATTGTGCTATGACCTGCAGCATGTACAGGGGCGGTTTACTGCTCCAAGTCTGTGGCCATGGTTCTCGACTGAAAAATGGCGGATTTCCCTCGCCTAGAGAGGGATGAGTTACTGCCTCAAGTGGAGGAATTTAAGTACCTTGGGGTCTTGTTCACAAATGGGGAAACAAGGGAGCAGGAGATGGATAGATGCAGCATTGGCAGTAATGTGGACACTACCATTTTGTCGTGGTGAAGAGAGAGCTGAGCCAGAAGGCATTGCTATCAATTTACCAGCCAATTTATGTTCCTACCCTCACCTATGGTCATGAGGCATTGGGTAGTGACCAAAACAATGAGATTGTTGATACAAGCAGCAGAAATGAGTTTACATCACAGGGTGTTGGGGCTCAGCCTTAGACTTAGCTTGAAGTACAGCTGCTGTCCCTCCACATCGAAAGGAATCAGAAGTGGTTTGGGCATCTATGTAGGACGCCTCCTGGATACCTCCTTGGGGTTAGGGTTAGGGTTAGGCTTAGGGTGGCTGGGAAATGCCTTAATATTCCCCTGGAGGAGCTGAAAGAGGTGGCTGAAGAGAGAGATTTCTGGGCATCCCTGTTCCCATGACCTGATCCTGGATAAGTGGCAGAAAATTGATGGATGGATGGATGGATGGATAATAATATTGAAAAATAGAAAATATTTAGAATGTGAAATTTCAGGCTAGTTGCTTGCAGTCATTTCTGTGATTTAGATATTAGCGCTAAGAAGCCTGCAGCTGTTTATGGCATGGGCGTTGCCACCATTAAATCTAAGGGGGACGTGTCCCCCTCACATTTCATAATTATTCGTATTATACATTATACATATAACATAAAATATTAGTTTTATGCCAGTGTGTCCCCCTCCCACATTCAAAATGCTTCTGAGGCTCCTGGTTTACGGGCTACAGAATATTCATAAAGTGTTACATTACAGCTGTATGGCATCATTCCAGTGGTCCATAGGATACAATTACAGAACGTCAGTACATTCTTAGAGTGTGACATTGTAGTTGTATAGCATCATTGTAATGCTCTATAGCAGGGTTCTTCAACTCTGGACCTCGATTCCAAATCCAGGCCGTGTTTTCAGTTCTCCCAGGTAGTTGTTTAATAATTACTGATTCTGATTGGTCAGAGGCTTCACACTTGACTGACAGGTAAAGGAAGGTTGGAAAACCAGCAGTGGTCGGACCTCGAGGACCGTGAGTTGAATAACCCTGCTCTATAGGATACAATTACAGAACGTCAGTACATTCATAGAGTGTGACATTGTAGCTGTATAGCATCATTATAGTGCTCCATAGGATACAGTTACAGAACTTTTTGGCTCTGCTAAGAAATTGAACTTGAATGTTCCAAAATCATAAGCTATAATCCAAACTGACCACTACGTTAAGTGCCTACCTGAAGGACATCACCAGAACAGTTGTGGGATTTGAACCACCAGCGTTCTTGTGTCCACATTATAAAGCAGAAAAGCTCTTGCCACCATGGCAGTCCAGAGCTGATCTGTAGCAGTGAGTCTGAATCCTGGTAACCTGATGTGTTTGCAGTAAAGACAGTATTTCTCTCCCTCGGGATCTTCTGTATGTCTTTGTTCTTTCTGACCTCTAACTTTAATCTGTTTGCTTTGAAAAACTTGTAACCCAGTACTGGGCTATATTTTATGAAAATGTGATTTGTCTTTGAAATTTTATTTAAGTGGGTATGGAAAATTGATGGATGGGTGGGTGGATTATATTAAAGAAATAATGTATAGCTACAATGATGTAATATCTGTGCTGGAGCAGTCTGCCTGACATGGCCGTCCGCAGCGTCCATGTGTGGCGTGTGTCAGGCACCGCAAAGCTCCGAGCCAAGGATGTGAGGGAAGCTTTGGATGGGAAATTTCATATGAACCCATTTATAAGCAAAAACACCTGCAGGGGCAGGTGGACGCATTGCTGTATTCGCATGCTTTATGTTCTCTTCATATCTTAAACTTGTCATACTTTGTCTTATAAAAATGTAGACCGCATCTTTTATGTGGGAGGTCTTAAACTCTACTAATGAAAAATTTCACAATGACATAGGTCACAGAAGAAGTGATCTGCCTTTTATAAGTATTCATGTGATCAGCAGACCAGCCTACAACATACAGCTCTTTTCTGTAGGTAGCTAGAATTTAACTGAAGCCCTTAAGGCACTTTGTTAAAATTAGTCTTAAAGCAATATGTCACTACACATTAACCAAGTGCAAACTCTCTAAATGTGAGCTGGGAAGGGGTGGATCAAAGTGGCTCACAGGCTCTGCAGTGCAAACTCCAGCAGTGGTTGCCCGAAACATTCTGGTCACACAGAGGTCCTGACGATCACACTTGTATAGGAATATTTTCACCGTGGTCTTTATCACATTTCCCTCATGGATGATTTTTCACTGGCTCCCTCCACACAAGGACACAGTTTCTGAACCACTAGGAAAAGTATCAAAAATACCCAGAATTTACAGTTTCATTGTGAAAAATGTGTGTAGCTGAAGCCACTCTTTGGACTGTGGCTGTCTTGTCCTAAATGTGACGTTCTAGCAGTCCTCTGCTGCAGTGTCGTTTGAGTCTCTGGAGATTTGTTGTCTATATCTTTAAGTGAAACACATTATTTACTCATCCACTCTCAGGCAAGGCTTTTGTTTGCCTTCCCTTTTCCGCATTGAATGATCCATCTGTTTATAGGACCTGATCCTGATTTTTGTGTGTTTGCCCTGCCTTCCCTCTGAATGGAATAAGGCCGGATGTGAAATGAATCTCATAATTACATGGAACTGAATGCCTGACAGTCTACTTGTTAACCATTTACTTCCTCCTGACCACTTATTTGTTCAGTTCACCTTGAACCCCCCGCGCTTCCTTCAGCCTCCCCTCCTTGAACCTCCTTCTGTCGTGACCTTCGCTGTCTCACCTGCACCTGCTTCTCTGCTTTAGTGTTCGGCTCCCTGCCATCTCCTGAGGATTCCTCTCTTGGTGCCAATGGAGGCTGTGACAACTCTGCTTAACTGCTGTGCTTGCCTCCTGTCTTGACATCTTCTCTCCACTCTCCTCCTGTCCAGTATACTTGCAACCGTCTCGTACCTGACTCTCCAGTATGATTCGTGCCCTCGGGATGAATGAGAGGAAATGGGGCTGGTTGAGTACCAGTCAGTGGCGGACGGTGATATTTACCACAGGGAAGCACAGTGTCAACAGCCGGAAGTATAACCAAAGCTGGTCTTTTTTGCTGTGCCACTGCGTGTGACTAAATGAATAAATACTATAAGCCAGCACCTCTGATCATACGTGAAACCTGTCAGTCATGTACATTAATATTATTGGCAGGTTACCCTGTCTTGTCGAGACCTCTCCTCCAATCACCATACAGAGTCAGGCTTCCAAGTGGGTCGAAAGTATTGTAAGTCTATCTGTCCAATGAATGTTGTTCAAGCAAAAACTATGTATGAAATTCTCATAGACTCCCAGTGAAGCATGGCATATGGATGGGCTCCAAACACACATCCTCAAAGCATATTAACTGGTAGTCTTTCATCTGTTCTCCATTTAGACAAAGAGCAAAACGGTCTTCCACAGATTTCCAGTGAAAGATGGCGCCTGTAACATTGAGCGACCAGAGACGAGGCAGACTCTGGAATGCAGGAGACTGATTTATTAGTTTTAAAGCCAGGTGCACCAAAAGCCGAAGGGACAAGACAGGCAGATGGTCAGGTCAAATGCAGGAGTTCGAAAGCCGGGTGGATCAGTCCTACAAATAGACGAGACGTGGAGACGATGGGGAAGGAGGACGGAGGCAGACCAGGACAGCAGGGCAGGGAAGGCAGGCAGGGCAGTCAGGAATGGGCAGGCAGGCAGAGACGACCAGGGAAGCAGGGCAGGCACGACGGCAGGACACGGAGAGGCAGGCAGGGCAGGAGGGCAAGACACGAGACAGAGAGATGCTTAGTAAGTGTCATCTAGAATGGCAACAATACTTTGCAAGTTTGCTGTGGGGTTAAGAAGTCTGGTTAGATTGCGATCATCGACGGCTACTGTGTCGCCCCGCCCCTGTGGGCGTGACAGCATCACTGGAGATCTGTGAGCTGTATTTATTCTGGTGTTAAAAGGAAAATCAATGTAAGTGCTGTCGAAAGCATCTCCCATGAAACGAGCAGTGCTGTGGTTCAATTGGTAAGATATATCACACTTTTAATTGCTAATAAAATTCATCTACATTGATACATAGACTTTATGACTTTTCTGACTTTCAAATGGCAGTTTGCATTTATTTGATGTATTGCACTGCTGATAGGAACTCACAATCCAAGACGTTCACTCACTAGTTCACTCATTCTAGTGATGTGAGAATAAAAGTGATATTATTTGATTAAATTCTTTAATCAGTTTAAAAAAAAGGGGGAAACTGAGCTTAGAGCAGTCGCTTGTGCAACCAGTCATTTCTCTCTTCATTCTCAGCCTCCATCTCTGCTGCCAAAATCACCTACTACCAATAGAAGATTTCCACCACCACTGACACTCTCAGGTTGTCCTCTGTACCCCTCTGCTTCCCCCTCCACCAGGGGTGTAGGTTTCATATTATCATTGGGGGGGGGGAGGTGTATCAGAGTCAGAGGTGTGACATCATGGGGTTCTCCACACCCTCCATCAGCATGGATCCCTCCATACTCGGCTTTCTTTTCACCCCCCTCTCCAGCCTGGACGTTTCTAACGTGCTCACCCAATGGCAAACCATCTCTTCTGCACTTACCTACTTCATTCACTCATCTCTTTTGACTGGCACATTCCCTGCTGCTTTTAAGCAGCCATACCTGTCAGACAGATTATTCCAAGTGGCTTGCTGTGCAGAGGTGTCTAAGACATATTAAGTAACAACCGCTGTTCCCCAAGGCTCTGTCCTTGGTCCTTTCCTCTTCTGTGTTTTACATTACCTTTCTAGGACAGATCATCCAGTGTCATGGCTTCATCTACTAGTACTATGCTGAAGACATCCAGATCTACTTGACCTTCTCCCCTGATGACACCACAATCTCTGCTTGGGCTAACATCACATTCTGGATGAGGAACCATCATGTCCAGCTTCACCTCTGGACAGAGCTTTTTGTCTTCCCTGCCAGCCCTACCATCCACCATGATATCATTGTTCAGCTTTGTACATCCACACCATCTCCATCAAGGTCTGCTAGGAATCTAAGGGTAATGATAGACAACCAGCTATCCCTGAGTACATAATAGTAGTCTCCCCAATCTTGCAAGTTTGCCCTTTATAACATTAGGAAGATTAGGCCTTTTCTGTTTCAATAAGCAGCTCCTCACTGTCCAAGCACTTGTTGTGACTCTCTCTTGGCAGGTCTACCAGCTTGTGCTATCACACTACTGTAGATGATTCAAAATTATAGCGGATGTCTAATATACACTCGGCCCAAGTGTCCTCATGTCACAACCCTCCTGGTCTCTCTTCACTAGCTTTCTACTGGCACTAATTACAATTCCTGCCTGCTCTCTACACCTTCCAGATTCCCATGCACTTCCTGCCTGCTCTCTATACCTTTCCAGATACCCATGTACTTGCTGCCTTCTCCATATCCCTTTCCAGATATCATGCACTTCCTGCCTGCTCTATATCCCTTTCCATATATCCATGCACTTTATACCTGCTCTATATCCCTTTCCAGAAACCCATGCACTTTCTGCCTGCTCTACAGTATATCCCTTTCCAGATAATCATGCCTGTTCTATATATATTGTCAGAGTCTCGTACCTTTCCTGCCTGCTCTATATACATTTTCCGGGTTCCCATACATTTCCTGCCTGCTCTATATACATTTTCCGGATTCCCATACATTTCCTGTCTGGTCCATGCACATTTTCTAGATTCCCAAGCATTTCTTTCCTGCTGTATATAAATTATAAGAGTCTCATATAATTTCTGCCTGATCTATGTACTTTTTCCAGTTCCTATGCACTTCCTGTCTGTTCTATATATGTTCCAGTCCCATTTCTAGTCATATTCAAGTTTATTTCCATGTACACTTATATGTTTGTTTAAGTGCGCTTTGCTTACATCCCAGACATACTTTCTAGAAAAAATATTACATATATATATATATATATATATACACACACACACACACACACACACACACGCACACACAAAGAGACTGTTATATGTTAGTGACTCAAAATCGAGTTTGATGTGAACTTGTTATATCACAGAGGTAAATGGCACAGAAAGGTCACAGAAAAGGACCAAAGGGATTTTTAAAGGTTATATGCAAGACATGAAGAGGGTGACATATTGCATCATCAGGAACACGAGTTTAACAGATCACTGCTACGCAGTGACAGCTGCTCTAGCTGTGTTGTGCTGCTTGTTTCTCAAAACCACAGGGAGCAGCTTGCTGCATTTGGGGAGGTGGTGGGTTGGTGGGGTGCTTGTTCTCCTTCAGATCCCCAGTATACCCAGTGCAGGGAGCTGTGAGATGCTCAGCCACCCAAAGGAAACAGGAAATGACAGGACAACCTGCTGTTACTATGGAAACAGCAGCATTGGTCCTGGTCCTGGCCCTCTTCCTGACTCCACCACTGATGCCTAACTCTCCAAATGCTGCTATCATCTTACTTACAAAAAGAACATGTTCTGTCACGTTCCCCTAAACAGAAAAGTTATTGTATGGTAAACAAAATCACCTGAGGTGTCTGTCATAGGAACATGACGAAGGAAGCAGAAAGGGTAGCCATCTTCCACAATTAGCACAACACACACTGTCTCTTTACTCATAGCCAGTCTGTAATATCTTTGACCAGAATGTAACAGGCACTCCACTGAGCTGACCTACTGACTCTAAAAAGATATTTTCAGGGATAGCAGGTTCACAGGAAAAAAATTTTCCTATTTCTTTCTTTAAAGATAGATCTGCACTATTCATTAGACATTTAGAAAAATCTACTTGCTCACAACTAGGACCTTTACGGGACCCTGATGCAATAACACCTAATGCCCCATTGTACTTTTAAGCAAGAGTAATGATTTTAATTATAATAGCTGCTTACAATATACGAAGTGTTTGATGCCTTAGGCTTGGGGGAGAGTTTATGCTGGTGTTGTGGCAAAATCAGTCAATATAATAGAAGAAGGTTGATGAGAGTGCCTGTGTGATTTATGTAGTTAATTAACTGTGACCCTGAACCCTCTTTGGTGATAACACTAAGCTGGTGTTGGTCCATGAGATGGTCAGGTCCTGGGACACTGTCTGCTAGTCAGTCCACCCGAAGCAGGACTTAAAGTACTGGTGGGGAGGAAGTACAGAACCAGAGGCAAAGCCAGCAATAGAGCCCATGCCAAAGGTAGACGCAGGAGCAGAGACAGAGGCAGAGCAGGTGAGAGAGCCAGAGGACGATTCTGCAACAGAGCTAGAGGCAGAGCATGCAACAGAGCTAGAGGCAGAGCATGCAACAGAGCTAGAGGCAGAGCCTGCGCAAGAGGCAAAGCCTATGGTGGAGCCTGAGCAACAGCAGATTCTGCAAAAGAGCCGGAGCCAGAGATAGCTGCAGAGCCAGCATAAGAGCCTGCAGCAGAGCCAGAGGTGGTGCCAGTTGCAGAGCCAGTGGCAGAGCCTGGGACAGAGCTAAAGGGAGAGCCAGAGGCAAAGCCTATGACAGAGATGCAGCAGAACCAAAGGCAGACACAGAATCTGTGACAGAGATGCAGCAGAGCCAGAGGCAGACACAGAATCTGTGACAGAGATGCAGCAGAGCCAGACACAGAATCTGTGACAGAGATGCAGCAGAGCCAGAGGCAGACCCTGCAACAGAGCAACAGCCAGAGCCTGCAGCAGTGACACTAAAGCATGTGGCAGTGACACAGCCACCTGGATTGTTTAGATTGAGCAGAGGGTCCATGCAGTCGCTTGAGGAAACATGGGCAGTAGGAAGGCCCTTGAGGCTGACAGGGACTTGCATCTAAGCATCACCAGCCAGTCTGGAGTGACACTGACTCAATGCGAGCTCTGTGATTCACCTCACAGCCACTAGCACCTGCATAATTAAGAAATGCGCATGCTGAGGCACGCTGCCTTTGTCGATGGGGTAACACAGTCAGTGGAGAGAGCCTGTGAACAAGCCCCCCAGATTTCATGCTGCTGAGTCATTTATGGAGATGATGGTATCAACAGGCTGTATTGCCAGATGAAAACTGGACACAATCAATTATCCACAGCTTTCTTACACTGCTGGCCTTCAGAATGGAGATAAGGGTCAAGGGCCGCATTGCAAGCAGCACATAGTTCCGAAGTTTATAAAATAAGTGTTCTATTCACAGCAGCAAGACCAGCACCAGCAGTACAGTCAGAAACTAATCTGCAGCAAGACCAGCACAAGAACCACAGACATCAGTATCAACAACTCAATAACAGCATAAGCATTCATGAGCATTATTCTGAGCAGCAAACAGCTGCGCAAATGTATTTATATTTTTATTTGTCAGTCCATTCATTCATCTATCCATCCCTCTGTTTTCTGTAGACAGTTTCTTAACTTCTCATACCAGGAAGCATTGGCCACAAGGTAGGACCCCCAGGCTGGGATGCTGGAGCATCACAGGCGTCACGAGGACGTACATGTTACATTTAAAGCTGTTTATGCCTTCTTAAGGAAATGTATTTGTCAGATTTTATGATTACTTCTCAAGATTTGTTGTATTCAGCATTGTGTAACTTTAGTTTTAAATTAGAAGGCAAGAAAGACATTTAAAAAAGCTTAACGAAAGCTTAATGGCTTGTATTCAGATATCTAAATGCAAAATAGTCATTTCTGCCTTCAACATGACCAGAGATGCAAACTGACATAAACATATATTTCTGTCTGCAAATGTCTTAGTCTTTAAAGTACAGGGCTGAATGTCTTTGAATTTGTTTTTCAAACCTCAACTTAAATTGCTCTGCAGAGAATATATTTGAGTCACAAATGAATATACTTCCCTTGGGGTGGAAAAAAACTACTTCTAATTAGTGTTTATGAATTTAATGAGCACTAGTGTGTGTGGATAGTTTTAATTTGAGCTAACAGCTTTGTGTCAGCTAAAGAATCTGTGCACGTATGACCTCTCAGGATGAGTAATAAGAGGTTCTACAGAGATGACATATAGTTAATTATCATAAATGTTGCTGGATATCACTTTGTTATATCAAATTATGGCTCCCTACTACTTGCTGTTAGTATTACTGTGGTGTATTACTGACAATGTGATTGCAGATGGCTGTCAGTAAGGCTGTGATGTATTACTTACGATCTCACTGCAGATGGCTGTCAGTATGGGTGAGATGTATAACTTACGATCTCACTGCAGATGGCTGTCAGTATGGGTGAGATGTTTTACTGACAGTGTCATTGCAGATGGCTGTCAGTATGGCTGAGATGTATTACTGACAGTGTCACTGCAGATGGCTGTCAGTATGGCTGTGATGTATTACGGTCTCACTGCAGATGGCTGTCAGTATGGCTGTGATGTATTACCAACAGTGTCACTGCAGATGGCTGTAAGTATGGCTGAGATGTATTACTGACAGTGTCACTGCAGATGGCGGTCAGTATGGCTGGGATGTATTACTGATGGTCTCACTGCAGATAGCTTTCAGTACAGGTGAGATGTATTACTGACAGTGTCACTGCAGATGGCTGTCAGTACGGGTGAGATGTATTACTTGCGGTCTCACTGCAGATGGCTGTCAGTATGGCTGTGATGTATTACCAACGGTGTCACTGCAGATGGCTGTAAGTATGGCTGTGATGTATTACTGACGGTTTCACTGCAGATGGCGGTCAGTATGGCTGTGATGTATTACTGACGGTCTCACTGCAGATGGCTGTCAGTACGGGTGAGATGTATTACTGACAGTGTCACTGCAGATGGCTGTCAGTACGGGTGAGATGTATTACTGACAGTGTCACTGCAGATGGCTGTTAGTACGGATGAAGTATTACTGACAGTGTCACTGCAGATGACTGTCAAGTACGGGTGAGATGTATTACTGACAGTGTCACTGCAGATGACTGTCAAGTACGGGTGAGATGTATTACTGACGGTGTCACTGCAGATGGCTGTCAAGTACGGATGAGGTATTACTGACAGTGTCACTGCAGATGGCATTAATGGATCAGGCTTTGCAGAGATGCAGCAGTCTTCAGTATTTTGTTTTTCACCTGGTTGTGTTTTAATGGTTCTATTATCACAGTTAATCTGAACATTGATTCGTATTTAATTTAATTATTAAATTATTTAGTTATTTATGTCATTTTGTTTAAAACGATAAATAACTGTGGTGCATAAATTTTGAAGTTTACTTAAAATTGAGTTTTTTTACGTGGCAAAGGCTCTTTCAGATAACAGACCGACTGTGTAATGTGGAAACTCAAACTGAATAATTCTCTGGCTCATAGACGTATCGAATGGTTTTGTAACCTTGTACCCATGTGTGGGTTTATACTGCGGGTTTAAAATTGGCTGTGGTTTTGTGTGTGTGTGTGTGTCTGTGTGTCTGTGCATAGCATTTGCCTGTTCCCTGGGTTCCTGCTAGGTACTCTGGCACACTCCAAAGATATTGATTTTTCAAATGAGTGGATGACAATGATCTGTGTGAACGTTCTGCTATGGACCAGCGTTGGGTTCAGGAGGTACCGCAGCGTCAGTATGATTAGCAATTAGTGACAGATGGATTGCATTTTGTAATATAACCTAATATAATCAAAATATCATGTTACAGTATTTATTAATTAGCCCTTATGAGTTAACCAGAAAATGTGAGGTTCTAATATGGCACAATTTAATAATGCAGCTGTAAAATTTACAGTGGCGTTTAAACATTGGCCCTCGTTACCAAAGATGTGAATCTGTCATACCTTATGATAAATCAATAAATCATGCTGCAATAAATCATTTAAGGTGCAACAGTGTCAAAACACATCAGTTACTCTGTGTGGCAAGATTCATCAATGACAAATGATGATGGTGTCTAAGATCAATAGCAGCAACAAAAAATATGTTGACAGCCTCTGTAGCATGACCTCTGTATTCATCTGGAAGAATCAAAGGAGGCTTTGGAAGAACCCACAAGCAGATGATTAAACGGGATTCACTCTCAGTTTTTCATCACTACCGCTTAGCTGGAGCAGACAGGGTGCTGATTTACATCTTCACATTAAAAGCCTCCATCCAGATTGAAGAGCATCTCATAGCATAGCGTTGATCATGTAAACGTCAATCACCAACACAAGAAAGAGTGCCCATACAGAAACTTCAGTTAGAAGTTAGATTACTTAGCAACCAGTGTGGAAAAAGTTCCACTTCTACAGTTAATCCCAGAAAATGTAAACTAACAAATGAAGGCAGTTTTCTGTCTTCACTGAACTTCGTTGCTTCAGCACTGTTAAGGAGCCCAACAACAACGTGTCACACGAACACCAAACATCGATACATCTATTCCTGGTTGTAGCTGTCATTCACGCCTACCATATGGCTGTGTACCAGGGAATCATGGCAGGAGATACTTCATGTCCTTAAAAGGAATGACTCCCAGAAAGCCCTGGAACAACGGACCAACTGTGCCTGCAAACCACCAGGGTGAGGGAGGGAGGCGTGGGGCAACAGAATTGGGGGATCTGACTGGGAGGTCACTGGGAGGTGTATAGGAGGTGACTGGGGGGTGACTGGGATGTGACTGGGATGTGACTGGGGGCTGACAGGGAGAGGTGACTGGGGGTGAATGGGATGTGACTGTGGGTGACGGGGGGATGAAA
>JAOYFF010000047.1:17411822-17424651 GCA_025773925.1 Cryptomyrus ogoouensis | reverse complement strand
AATGAATTTGAGGAAGCACTTCTTTACACAGCGTGTAGTTAGAGTATGGAATAGTCTTCCTGCTAGTGTAGCGCAAGATAAAACCCTGGGTTCCTTTAAATCAGAGCTAGATAAGATTTTAACAACTCTGAAGTATTAGTTAAGTTCTCCCCAAACAAGCTTGATGGGCTGAATGGCCTCTTCTCATCTGTAAATTTATTATGTTCTTATGTTAAGTCTGCCAGTATCCAAACTGGGTGAAAACAGACTGCAGAACCGAAAAACTGCCTGTACATAACAGGTCAGGAACATGGCTGGTTTGACCGTGGTGGTTGAGTTCCATCATTTTTTACGCAGATATTTCTGTTCTGTTTGTTTTTCACCTCATTCAGCACTAACTTATCTGTAGCATTGATTATTTTATTTTTGTTATGTGGTTAAAAGTATATTTTGCATTTTTCAGAGATGCTGTTTATGATTTCTGGGAGTTTGACTGTCTCTTTAAAGACACTAATAAAAAGGCATTCTTTCCACCCACACCATGTCTCTACCTCTATCTGTTCCACCTTTTGCCTCTCCCACTCACCTGCGACACAATAATACTTTTGAAATCCCTTGCCTTTCCCTAATGCCAATTTCCAGTTTGTATACCAGGTCATGTGAAAACACCCTTAGAATAAGCAACTCCTAACATGCGGCAAAGCAAGCGGAAAAGCATGTGTCTAATTTCATAGCAGCTGCGATTTGTGTCAGCCCGTTGCACTGCACAAATCTGGCTGTCGACTGGTGTTGGGTCAGCACACAAACAGCTAAAAAGCCTGAGTCATTTGGAGTATTTTCAGGCATTTAATATATATTAAAAATCTATGCATACTGAAGATCACAAAATACTTTACGCATCATAAGAATTTAAAATAAAATGCAAGCTAGGAACCCTACTTTTGATGCAGAACTGTGTTCCTTATAACCAAGCTAAAAACTCCAAAAACAAACAATGTGGAATGAACACCCCCCCCCACACACACACACACACACACACACACACACACACACACCACCACAAAAAAACCCAAATCATTTAACAAAGGAAAATAAAATGTATATTTAAGTTATTGCATGAGCAAAAGAAAAATCTGAGGAAAAATGCCCCACTCAGCCACAGCACACGTACATCTAATTTTTATAACACATTTATAATTATGCTAAAGCTATGCAATAGACGTTTTGTTTTTATTTGAATTATAATGCCACACATCTACTTGTGGAAAAAAATCTTTGGTTTTGTTTGATTTTATTTTAGTTTTATAAAGCAAAAGCACTAATCAACTGTAGAGTAATTAAGATTACATTTCTGTCCCATATTATATTTTTAAAATAACACATTAGCATATTGTCAAGTTATGACTCAATATCCATCCATCTTCCGAAACCACTTGTCCTATTCAGGATTGCAGGGGATCCAGAGCCTATCCCAGAGGCTATGGTCTCAAGGCAGGGAACAGCCCAGGATGGGGCACCAACCCATCTCAGGGCACACACACACACACACACACACACACACACCAGTCACAATTCACACCCATAGGCAATTTGGTAACTCCAATTATCCTCAGAATGTTTTTGGACAGTGGAGTTCCTGGAGAAAAGCCCATGATGGCATGGGAAGAGCATGCAAACTCCACACACATGGAACCCTGGAGTAGACCTCGAACCCTGGTCTCAGAGGAATCTTTGCAAAACACTGCACCACAGTGCCACTCCTTGTGGCTTCAATATGTATTGGAAAAAAAAAATGATATTCTGCTGTCACACCACCACTGATGCTCTCCAACTGCATATCTGATGTTCACCGCATGAAAAAAACATTCTGCTATTTTTAGACTTTAGTTTATGTTAGGCTGTTGTTCATCAGAGAATCCAGATTACAGTTTTACATGGTGTGAGAATTAAGACATGATAGGATAGGATATTCATCAGGAAATTAAAGTAAGATTCAGGAACTTTAATGAGAAGGGAAAAGGCTGGTCTGTCCCTCATCAGCTCCAGCATGCAGTTTGAGGCTGCACTCCTACGCCATCTACTGTATGCGCTGGGTTTACTTCTTCTCCATACATTTATTTTTTGGCTTTCCTTTCCTTTCCTTACCCTAAGGCTTCCTCTGCTTATGACACTGTCCATGTGAATGGACCGGCACCCTCTCCGGCACGCATCCTATGCGTCCACGACAGACGCTGGATCACAACACCCCACGCACACGCATTTACTTTTAGCTGAGGGATCGATATTCTCCCTGCAAAATATAATCCCCAGTCATTCATATTTTTTTATATTTTCTAGCAAAGCCTGCTAAAAACCAATCAATAAAGAGTTAATGAGCCCAGACAGAGAGATGATTACAGACACTGGTGGAATGCAGACTGTTACTGGTATAGCAGCTAAACCCTGCTCAGCTCCCCTTTGTGGTCTTATATTCAGTGTCTGATTGATCGTTTCCGTTTCTTTCTACTTGGTGCACTTCAGGTAAGACTGTAAGTGTAGATGTGCTGTCAGATCACTGAATGCTGCCATTTGCAGAGCTTATGTGGCAAGTCTGACTTATTCCTGCTTGACTGCGGTTGATCACATTCCCTGAATCTATTTTGTTATGTCAGTCTTAGCTTCCATTATTGCTCATTCCAGGAGGTGAATGGATTTATCTCTCTTTATATCCCAAGTTGGAAGCAATTGCTCTTTTTGCAGCCCCAATCTGCTTTACAGAGCGACACTCAGCCCTCTCTCCTGAGTGCTCGCTGAAGCGTACACATGCTACCTGTCATTTTTCATACCAGTATCCTCTTAATATGAACCAGTCATAAATAAGCACGTTAGTTCTGCAAACGGCAGCACTCAGTGATCTGATCTTAAGTCTACATTTACACCTCTTCTACTCCAGCAACTAAACTGCAGAGCATTCAGAGATACACAGAACAATAATAATGTCAAATACCAGAAAGGTCACATGATAGCTAACGGCATCCATTCTTCAAAGCTGTAGAGTATTGGTTGAGTGAAGGTACAAATGTCTTTTAAAAATTCTTAGTTATCACTGCAGGCAGCCGATTGAAATGCAGAATTTCTCTCAAAGTGAATTCTGTGTAAAGGACCTAGTATTCTATCGAAGTGAATTCTGAGGCCAGTCTTACCTGAGGCCTTCATAGACTTGCTTTTGAAAATACTATTTGGTGTGTAGGGTTCAGACATGTTGATTTGACACGCAGGAGAGCACCTCAACTTCACGCCTGCACACCTGGAGTGATTGGACACACAGGAGGTCACAAGAGAGGAGAGGAGAGGCATGACCAGACTATGATGAGCATCACCGCCATGTTCCTACCTGGGCATAAAGTTCCACCTTAGATAACGACTGCAGTAATCCACGGTGATTTGCTAGCAGAGTAACTACAACCCTGCCTAATCTGTTTTAATCAAAGGTATTTTTGATAAAATAAAAAAAGAGTGTGTTGATGGGACATGACTATATTCAGAAAAGAAATTAATCTATGAATAAGAAAGCCATAAAAAATGCACACTGATTCTTCTAATGTGGAAAAATACCAAATAAATGGTAAGGAAGAAAAAGGAATAGCTTTGACAGAACATGACCCAGCACAGTCAGAAGACGGATGATTGGACACGACAGAAGGTCTCTTGCTTTCATATAGATTTCAGTGTAATCCCTTGCCTGTAGTGTCATAAACATGATGTGTGACAATTTGATTTTATAATATGATTACATCTATTTGGGAACCATTGGCTGTGCACTCAGTTTAGCTCGTACATCTGTCGCTCTAAATAATGCCACCAAGTGGGGATTCAAAGTAAAGCATTTGTTACTTTACTATCTCACCCGGTGTAGAGTTTTACTGGGATATTTTCGTTTATGGCAAATACCCTACATAATTGGATGTAAAATTTTCCCAACAATGTCACATAATTACAATTAATAGATCAGTTTGTTTTTTTAATTCCTTAACAATTCGTACCCTGAAAACTAATTTGTGACTCACCCCCATCTTGCCATACTTTCACACAGACTGTGGATGCCATCCAGTAGAGTCAGCAGTGAGAAGGGGTGTGGTCCCCAAGAAGCCTTCTGAGGAGCTATTGGGTCCAACCCACAAACAGAGAAGCTCTTCAGAAGCTCCTATTCCTCTTCAGATAAATGCAAGAACACCATCTCTAAATAAACAAGCAAAATCTAGCTCTGCAGAGCAGGAGATTTGCCAGGACAATGCATAAGGACATCGGTTTGCCCAGGTAGAAAGGAAAGCAGGAAGCTTTGGTTCCCCCACATCAGTGTTTTCTGTGGGTGTGCTGGAGGTGTCCAGGCAAATCAGAGTCAGAGAATGTGGCTGTCTGGTCTGGTGGCGACAAGCAAATTCCCACAGAGAATCCCACAGTGTTGCGTATGAATATGCCCTTAGCTAAAGGGCATTCCATTTTTATAATGGCATGAATTAATTTCTGTAGCCTCACTCCTGCAAGGGTGAGGTTCAGATACTGCCAGAGGTTCAGTGATGGATTGACATCCTGTCCAGGGTGCCCCTTGCCCTGTGGTGGACTCCCGTGCCCTGTGAGGAAGTAGCATCTTGTCTAGGATATCCCCTGCCTTGTGTTGGACTGGCATCCTATCCAGGGTGTCCCCAGCCCTGTGCCACGTGAAGGAGTAGCATCCTGTCTAGGATGTCCCCTGCCCTGTGATGGCCTGGCATCCCCTCCAGGGTGTCCCGTGCCCTGTGCCATGTGAGGGAGTAGCATCCTGTCTAGGATGTCCCCTGCCCTGTGCTGGACTGGCATCCTGCCCAGGGTGCTCCCATTCATAACCTGTATTCTGATTAAATGATTATAAAAAATGGATGGAAGGAATATTTATATATATATACACACACACACACTGTGTGACTTTAGTGAGGGAAAACAGATATATTAAAAAGTAAATACCTTAACATATTTTTATAGCTTGTCACTGATTTCCTCATGCATTATTAGTGTGTGCCAGGCCAGAAGAGGATGCTATCCTGTGGTTTATCACATCTCATGGGAAATGCCTTGGGGTCATATTAGCATGCATGCCGCTTAGCGCCAGGCACAGACCGATGGCTCAGATGTCCGCTTTGCATACCCTCTGTGAATTTTCATTACGGTGGCTATCTCAGCCAAATCAGCATGTCTAATTCTACTGGAAGGGCTCTTTGGTCATTTTCATTTTTAATTCTTTTTCTTTTTAAAAGGCAGAGAGAAGCACAGCATCTTTCATAATTTAGGTGGAATGGCTACCTTGGGCTGCTTGTATATGTTACTTACAGCAAGTTGGGCAGCCATTGCTCATTTTCTGTGAGGTTTCCAGGCACCTTCTGGTCGTTTTGTACCACATAGATCTCAGAAAAAAAACAAAAGCCGACAAAGATAAACTTTTAATTATGCTAGTTACTTGTTTGTTTATTTCACCGAGCACACTCCCGAATAACGTTCCTCGCAGCAGACTGGGTAAAAATAATTGGTTAAACCTCTTTATGCTGTTTCTTAAATACAGTGGAACCCGCTTATAGTGATCACGGTTATAGTAATCAACCGTTTATAGGGACAGAATCATAACTGTACAAATACTGTTTAAATAATTAGCTAATAGTAACCAAGTAGTTCGCTTACTTTGTTCGTTAAGGGTCTTTTAATACATGACAACATGCGGAAAAAAAATTCCTTTTTTAAATTATTATTATTTACTTTACTTTGATAAGCCTACTTTGCCTTGCGGTAACCCGCCTGCTTCTAGTAGCTACCTGACGCTAATGCGGCGTGCCCAGAAAACAAGACGGGAAAAAGAAAGTAATTTTCCCTCAATGACAAATATAGACTTACCAAAGCTTAAGATAAACCGCCATAAACTAGTCACCGAGAAGCAACGGCTAAATTACAATAACCTATATCTTATGTACAACGTTGTACTGTATTGAAGCGCCGAGCAAACCGAGAAATCGCGGCGGCGACGAATGAAAACGACGAGAGGCGGACTGACACGAAGCTGTTCGTTATGCTATTCCTTAAAGGGACCGCACACCGAGCAACAATAACACTAAAGCCATGAATGACGGGGAAACACGGGGAAGTTACACTATAAGGACAGTAAGGCAAGAACCGAGTACAACCACAGTTTAAGGCACACGCGACAACCGGATATACAGCACAAGAAGGATATACACTAACAAATATAAACAGCGGCCATATACAAGACATACACGGGGCCATATACACGCGCTCGCGAGGCATGCCGGGACATGTACAGTATTATAGCGTATTTGAATCATACATAGTTCAGTAATTTAATTTGTACAGTACTGTAATTTGAAAAGCGTTTGAAATAGCTGTACTGTCATTTGAAAGAGTCAAAATTCCGTAAATACCGACACTGTCCGTTCTAGCTATTACCTTATATTCATGTAATAAATATACAAATATCAATTAAATCGTAATCTGTCTGAGACATAAAGAAAAAGGAAAAAATGGATTATGATCATCTGCTTATAGTGATGAATTTCACCCAGACAGACGTGATCACTATAATCTGATTCTACTGTATTATACTCTGTGTTTATTTACATTTTTACAAATATTATACGTTTAACATATCTCACTGCTTCCTATCCTGGTACAGAGTGAGTTAAAACTGTTTTTTCCACATTTTTCAATGCCTTTCCGTATCCTACTGACATGAGTAAAATCTGACAAGCTCGCCGTTAAAAGTCATTCCTTTGTAAGGTAGCCATGGTGACACACGTCCGGGGGTTCGTTTCCCAAACAACGACGGAAGTTAGCATTAACGATGCATTGTACTATGGTAGTTCAAACTAACCAACATCCGAAGTACGACTGTTTCCCAAAACTGTCCTACCACAGTAGTTTGAACCACGTTAGTTTGAACTACACTGGTTCCAGCGATGATTGGTCTGACTCACGGCGAGTCATGTGCAACAAACTTTGTAATATTGGTCTAAAGTTTACAGCAGGTCGCCTGCAAAAACTCACAAACTTAGTAATATTATTTCTAAATATGACAGTTGCGCCAATATATTACGTTATTACCGGTAATTTACTGTGTGAGTCATAACAAAAATAGTATTCAAAAATAGCAATAATGTCATAATAATATACTTGTATGATGCTTCTTGTAGAAGGAAAAAATAGAACTATTATGTATTAGTGGCATCAGCTCTATTTATAATTACATGGTTCGAACCACGCAAGTTGCTAACATACGTACGGTTAATGCTAACTTCCATCGTTGTTAGGGAAATGCACCCCCGTTCGATCAGTTGTTCAAACCCAGGTGTGCGAACTCTTCAGTCGATTAGTCCTCTACGTACTACTCTAAGTACGGTGTTCTGACAAAACATCCTACCTATCGAGACATGCTATCGAGCCTTTCTGCGCATGTGCAGTTCCACCGTCTTGGGATTAGGGTTAGGTTTTATGAGTTAGGGTTAGGTTTTAGGGGTTAGGGTTAGGGTAAGAGTTAGGGTTAGGGCTATCGATTAGCACTACGGTAGGATGTTTTGATAAAGTAGGACATTTTGTCAGAACTACAGAGTTGCAGTGAAAAGCTGCATGCCTAACGGCCCTTTCTAGATAAAATTAGCCACTCTTGTGCTAATTCAATACTTTGCAGTCTGAGAATTCTCCCTATTGCTCACTACAGACAGTTGCCGACTTGGTCATACAATCATACCGTACTTTTGACCAGAGACCCACACGACAGTTACATTTCACACTACATTTTCAGACCGCTTCACATTATATGTGATCGTAGAGCTAAATTATTCCTTATTGGGTATTAAAGATTATTAAATGTCTTACTTACACGGTGACTACCCTTCTTAGACTGCATTTTCCACCATCGCTGACATATTTACACGGAACTAAGCTTCTAACGAACTACACAACTTAACGACAGTGTTTGCGAATGTTCGTTCGAACTATGGTTTTGGGAAACACCCTTTGTCGTTTAACGATGCATCGTACTATGTAAGTTCGCAGCGTCGTTACCTCCATAGCTCGAACTATGGTTTCACGAAAGACCTGCTTCGTACTTACGTAGTTCGAACCACGCAAGTGGCTACCGTAGTTAGCAAGTATGGTTTTGGGAGACGCACCACAGATCCATGGAGGCCAGTGACATTATTCTACTTAGTGTTACAGGGTATTTAAAAAGCTCCCTATATTACACATCATAAACCAGAAGGCAAAATTGAATGGTGTCCTGATGCATAGGGTGACCAGATAATCCATATCAGGGAGGACACTTTGAGCTACTTCGGGTTTTACAAACTACTTTCAAACTGAAAGGCTCCTGTGCTTGGCTAAATAGTTCAGCTCATATTGTGCTTTGACTGCTTTGTTTCCTTGACTGAAAGACTCATCCAGCTGTTTCACATTAGCATTAGTGACAAATGCATGATTATACGAGACTGACCAATCAGCACACAGCAAGAGCTCAGTGCTCAAGTGAAATCCAGGTCTGTTTAATTGAAATGGTAATTTAGGAATTCCTGTCCTAGCTCAGAGTGTCCTCCCTTACATGGATTATCTGGTCATCCTACTGATGCATTAAGTGCAAAACAAACATCCGTGTTAGAGTGAGTCTGTCAGCATGCTGAAAAAGCAAATGTCTTTCTTGTGGGGATGAGTGATACAGCCATATAAGGCAAGGCTCCCAGCCCCAGTGGATTCTACCTGCTGCTAATCCTGCTTGGGGGACCCCGGTTTCCCCCATAGATGGGCTCTGCCAGGCTCCACCCCTCAGACCCTGAATGGCCTTAACCCTAACCCTAACCCTGAATGGCCTGTGTTCTGCCACCTCTGCCATCCATTCTGTGGGCACAGCATTTATCTACAACAGGGGTGGCCGATCTTACCCAGAAAGGGCTGATTTGTGTGTGGGTTTTCCCTGCAACTCTGAAGGTTACCCCAAATACCTGCATACACACCAGTCCTTTGCAGACAGGATTGTGCCCCCCCCGAGCTAAGAGATATCGCCAAAGAGCGTTTTGCTGTGGTTTAACGTAACATAACTGTCCCTCTCTGATAATTTTAGTAAGTTTTGCCCGGATTCACTCCCGCCCACAGTGTGCAGCAGCCATGACAGCTTCCCCCCCCGCTTTCTGCCCCCACAACCTCCTTCTCAAATTCAGTCCACTACTCACTTGGTACAGATGTTTTCCCAGGCCAGCCTGCATTGCTCCTTATTGATCAGCTTTGCTTGGTGCCTCAGCCCAGAGGAGCCAGTGCCACAAAGCAAGAGGCCCAGAGCCCATGGGTAGCGTCATCTGATCACCTGATCAGCATTTAGCTAAGAGCATCTGGCTGGCTGGAGGCCCCCTCACCAGGATTCGGGGGTCTCTTTACCCCCCATCTCTTGATCTCTGTCTGCTCTGAACGGTGAGGTGTCCTATGAATACAAGGTCATAGCGAACCCCCAGCTCCTCATTCTGAATCACGTTTCAACTTTCTGAAAGCACTAAGATTAGGCACATTTTATATAAGAAAGTATTTAATGCAATAATATTTTAAATAATGGGCCATACATTCATAAAAAAAGGTTTCCTGCAATTTCATAATTGGTTCAGTAATGGGTTTCAGAGAATGCCTGTAAATATTGTGATAAGCAAGCCAGTACTTTTAAAATTTCTCTCAAATTCTGTGCAAATTCTACTCGTATCACTACTGAATTAGTACATCAATTCTTCAGTGATAAAATCTACTATGTGATTGCTGAGATGGATATCAGTTTCCTACAGAGCTAGAGTTTAAGTTTTACACAGACCTGCCAGTAAAGCATGTTGCCATGGTGACAGCATCACTGAGGCTCCACTTCCTCTGTACTGAAATTTTACACTCTATGCCACAAATGTGTCCACCAAGCGTCCCATAATTATCATTCATTTCTGCAGACTGAATTTGTTATTTACATTAGAAAGCAGAATGCAGTGATGTGTACTTTACACTGCTGCAACGACCCCATAATTTGATGTTTTTAAGCATGATTTTATAAATATAATGAGCATTCATGGTCTGTTCTCACTGACACACAACAAACTTCTAAACATTTGGAGGTGATTAATTCCTGATATCACTTGTTACAGGCCACGTCGGAAATGATCTCATTAAGGAATCTGTAGTGTACGTGAAGTATTGAGTGGCCCACTGTGCTGCCACAGGACAGTCATTCCTGTCCACCTTCCAGTGGACGAGGAAACCATACTGGCCATCACAGCATTTTTACCTTCAGAGGCATCGATGAAGCCTTTGGCCAGCAAGACTCTGCTCCGCGTGGCTCCTCAGAGTCTCAGGAGAGCGTGCTCATGGAGCAAGGGTGTCTCAGCACTCTGAATGTTTCCAGAGCACAGGGTGGGGGTGGGGCCTTTCCGGAATGCATACATCAATTCCAATCCACATCAGGAAATGGAACTGGAGTTGGAATTTAAATCTCCTTGAATTTCAAATTCTTTTCCAATTCTGTTCCCCATAGTTTTTTCCGATCCCAACTCCAGTTCCATTTCTTGATTTGGATTGAAATTGATGAATACATTCCGGAATGGCCCCAACCCTGGTACAGAGACCTTGCCAGCTGCGCAGCTGCCTGTTGCTCTGGGGAACAAGGCAGGAGAGCATGGACCTTTCAGGCCTTAATGACAGTGTAGCCGGCTGAGGTGCGATGGGACTGCAAGAGCGGCCAAGCGGCCAGCAGCCCACAGGCGCTGCATGTCTGGCCAGCAGGGGGCTGTCTGGCACCAGGCAGAAAAAGGAAGATTCCCCGTCAATTTGGTCCCCTGAGGCAGCAGCCAGAGGGCATTCAGATGTTTGTGTGTAGCTGGTGGAATTTCAATGAAAACCTGTCTGTAGTTTTTTATGCATGTGTAATACATGCAGAAGGCTCTAGAGAGATAGAGAGATGACAGTACAATTACAAACCAAGTTCAGTCACTTAGTTATGAGAGTCTGCTGACAAGGCAGGGTGAGTTAACAGCTGAGATTAAAAAAGAAAAGAAGTGAAAACGATTAATCTGCCCATTAAGGAGGAAGTATCTGTAAGATAGAGGGCGTCGATGTCCTCAGTCCTAGGATTTATATGCCACATTAGACATGGAATTAATTAGAATTCAGCAACCACATCCCCCCAACTCGAGGACGAAAGAAAGAAATCGAGTGGAAAAAAGCACGTATATGCTCAGGGGGGAGCTCAGTTCGGCCACGTCTGAGATGAAAGTGAGTGCTCAGCGGCTGGATGGACGAGGTAGAAAATGAAAAGACCTGGTCTGGGAGATAGGACTATGCTCACAGCCATGACACGCTACAAGTCCAGGCAAAGAAAAGCAACCTCTGTAAACACAGCAGCACAGAATGGGCATGTATATCCTTCAGGTTAATGTGGACTGTGGGAGCTTTCTGTCTGACTCAGAAGCAAAATACGATAAGCAGACTGATCTCTAAACATGGTTCCATCTGTTAATACCACGTATGAAATACTACTCGCATATTAATTTCATATCATAAAGAATTGTTTACCCTGAGAGTTTACACTGGAAAATGTCAAGGTGGTCTATTCTGATTCAGTGAGGTATCACCAACTTCTGCCAATGTGAAGTGTAATTCAAAATTGAAACCAGCGACTTGCCTCTTAGACACACACCACCTACAAAGTGATTTTTTTGTGCCATTGTGTAAATGAAGACCCACACTAACTGATTTTTAAAAATATTTATTTATGAAGCCTGATTCTTCATTACTCATCTGAGATCATGGAATTGGATTACCTGACCCACGTAGCAATCAGATGCCTGCAAGTCATCGGCAGGATTTGAAGACAGATCCTTCAGCACACCAGCAGTGATCACTGCCACAGCGAGTTATTCCAGAGCTGATGTTAGTGTCAGAATGATTCAGGGTGTGTGAACACCGGTGAGTGATTCCTCACCCCAAACAGAGTTTTTGGCTCTCAAATAGGGCACCACCTGGAATTTGGAGCTCCAAGAACCTGAGTCTTCTGTAGTTACATTCTTCATTATAATTTAATTTTAAAATGTAACTATTTGCAGCCTATCTCCATTTTAATTAAATTTCTGTGGCCTTCATTCCCCAAGCCTCAGCGTAGTCCTTACACCTGTCTGACTCAAATTTCACAATTACGTGATTCATGCTGTGATGAGTGTCACTGTGATGAGCTCTGCTGTGACGAACGCTGTTGTGGTGAGCCCTGCTGTGTGCTGTGATGAGCGCTGTTGTGGTGAGTACTGCTGTGATGAGTACCACTGTGATGAGCTCTGCTGTGATGAATGCTGCTGTGATGAGCGTTGCTGTGATGAGCTCTGCTGTGATGAATGCTGTTGTGGTGAGTACTGCTGTGATGAGTACCACTGTGATGAGCTCTGCAGTGATGAATTCTGCTGTGGTGAGCTCTGCTATGATGAGCGCTGCTGTGATGAGCGCTGCTGTGATGAGCGCTGCTGTGATGAGCTCTGCTATGATGAGCGCTGCTGTGATGAGCGCTGTTGTGGTGAGCGCTGCTATGATGAGCGCTGCTGTGATGAGCTCTGCAGTGATGAATTCTGCTGTGGTGAGCTCTGCTATGATGAGCGCTGCTGTGATGAGCTCTGCTGTGATGAGCGCTGCTGTGGTGAGCTCTGCTGTGATGAGCGCTGCTGTGATGAGCGCTGCTGTGATGAGCGCTGCTGTGATGAGTACCACTGTGATGAGCTCTGCTGTGATGAGCGTTGCTGTGATGAGCGCTGCTGTGATGAGTACCACTGTGATGAGTACC